>JBAMNC010000872.1:600000-927718 GCA_037902135.1 Cetoscarus ocellatus | reverse complement strand
AAAATCACTTTGATTAATAAAGGAGAATTATTCAATCCTACAACATCAAAAATACAGTATTTCTTGCCACAGGGTCAGAGTGTCAAACTATACTCCTCAAAAATAGTTTGGAAACAATATTTCAGATTATTTCTCCTCTTCGATAGTACCAGTTGGTACTTTATTTCATACCGTTGGAGGGCCTGATTAGTAACCTTTACAATGAGGTACAACTTGTAAGAATTGTACATTTGTGAAATGAGAAACACAGCTAAATGTGAGAGTAGTGCCTCCAAAAAATGTGTTCAAATCTCCTCTTCCCCTGAAAGAAAGCCTACAGTTCCTCAGTGAAACAAGGGAGAGGAAGTGGTCTTCTTGGCGTGTTGTCTTCCTGCGACGCCCACTTTGCAGTCTGTCTTTGACTGCACCAGTCCGCCTGAACTTGGTTCTAAGTTTGGAAATGGTACCAGGGCTGACTCCAAGTAATGCTGCCACACGTTTAGCTGTGCTTCTCATTAGAGGTGGACTAATCAGGTGACTAATCAGGCTTTCCAACAATAAAAAATACAAATCATATGATATTATTAAAGGGGAGGTATAATTGACAGTAATAACGGTTCTAAACTTTTTTTGAGGAGCATAGATGGTTGTCACAAGAAAATTCTGGCAAGCCAGTACTGTATTGTCAGGCTGGGGTCATATGGCATTCTTGCCCACAGGCTGATTGTGTAACACAACAAGAATGTTTGTCTTCCCAACCATTCATATTTATGCCTGACATTTGACAGAGGATGGCAGCTGTGTGACGTGATCAAAATCTGATCAATATTGTGTACTCTGATCAAACCTTAAGATACAGGTTTGTCTGGTAATTTCTCATGACTGATATTGAAGATGACCAAATCAAATCAAGTCAATTCAAATGTGTTAAAGCCCCTAAACAAGACAAAAGGGAAATGATTAAGATCACAAATAACACCACATAATATTATAGAATGAGACTAACTAGACAAAATAAGATATGAAATTACAGGGAGAGATTGATTTAATTAGAAATGAAGACCATAGGCTAGATGGGTCTTAAGCAGTGACCTGAAAGTACCGGGACTGTGCAGATCTGATATGGAGGTGTTTTTTCAAAAAAAATTTTTGGGGGGGGGGGGTACCTTTACCACAGGTGCTCTTTACAAAACTTTAAGAACCAGGAAAGTAAACAGTCTATTTGGCTCATTAACTTCCTCAGTCTTTAAGAGCGAAGAAATATTTTCAGGATGGGAGCCCTTTGGGAAGCAGACTGAGGTAATTGTTGAAAACCAAATCATAACCCAGGGACTCTGGAGTCATAACTAGAAGAAGCTGAATTCTGGATGCTGAGTGATGAACCTAAAGTGCACTGCATGTTCAGTCTTCGAGAAGAAGCAGTGGGAGGATAAAGGGTTGTTCAGGGATGAAGTTTGCTGCAGAGGCTAAATCCAAATACCCTTCATTTGGATTTGGACTCCAGTTATTTTTACTAAGGCATATTTACTGTTGTCTGTGTAACCTGTGAACGCATGGATGCATGAATACACTAGTATCAGCACTTTTTTTTCTCTTTCAGGGTAACTATGAGTTAACAATGACAGCCTTATTGAAGATTTCCTTTCCTTTAGACTAGTCTGTGTCTACAGTTGGCCCTTAAGCCTGAGAGACCCAGCTGAAATATGCTGTCTGAATACAGATTGTTGGATCCAGATGCAGATGTCTGATTTCCAAAACATAGACTTATGCTTCATGTGATGTTTACAAAATTCAGAGGGATGCATGTGTTTACTGTACAAAATGTATGTTGTCACATACTGCATTCCTCAAGCAAACACTGCCGTCACATTTTATTTAGCATGTCTTCTTATTTTTAACTCTTTTTTTAAGATTGTCCTTGATCAAACATCTGAAAGAAGTGGGATTTCAAATTGAAGCTGTTAGACTAAGGGTGGGTAACTCGGTCCTCACACCCTGACCCCTCTTCACTCACAACCAACCCTGCCTTTCAATATAAAAGTAGATTTAGAGAAAACTTAAATACATTTAGGATACAGATCAGTATTTGGTTTAATTCCCTGTTTTGGTTTGTGTTTTTTTTGTTTTTGCCTCATTTAGAGATTTTTTTTCATATCAATCATTACAAACGTTTAAGGAAATTCATTCATGTTTCCTCTTTTATTTTCCTTTTCTTTTTTCTTTCTCCCATCCCTCTTCACCCTCTTCATTTGATGAGCAGAGAAGGATGTCGCATTGAGAACGTTCAAAAGAATATTAGATGCAGGAAATATGCCTTCAACATGCTGCAGCTGATGGCCTTTCCCAAGTGTTACCGACCGCCTGAGGGGACGTACGGAAAGGTGGACACCTGAGGACGTCAACTCTGTGCTGTAAATTCAGTCACTGTTTTACAACAAGAAGAAAATATGTAAGCTCATAACCTTTTAGAAAATGTAAAATGTTAATTAGCTGAAATCATTTGCTGGATATTATATTTTTCTGTGTCACTTATTATGTCTTGGGTTGTTTTGTTATGTAACTGAGGTTATTGTTATTGTTATTGTTGAAGCTCCAGCTGAATTTACCAAAATCTTTTACTTGTTAAATGAATGCACTTTCTATTTCTGCCTTTGTTTTCGTGGCTTAGACTGGTTATACACGAGAGAACCTAAAGCCTTAAATGATATCTAATTTACAAACAAACAAAACATGGCTGACCACAGATATAAGGGCATATCCAATTGGTTGTTAACGTTTTTTTTTTGTTTTTTTTTTGTAAGATTAATTTTTGGGCATTTTGTGCCTTTATTGTTAGGAGAGAGAGATGGTGGATAGGCTTGTGAAAGGGGGTGAGAGAGAGTAGGGGACAGACACTCTGCAAACTGGCCACAGGCTGGATTCAAACCCCGGCCGGCAGAAGCATATATATGGGTCATGCCTGGTTGTTTACCACTCCACCAAACCAGCACCCTGGTTGTTAACATTCTAATCATTTTGTCAGGGGTGCCTTCAAACTACAACGATCATCCATAACATTATGACCAATGTCAGGCAAACTGTAGAACACTGATTATGTCTTCAATGGGGCACCTGCAAGCGGGTGGGTATATAAAGCAACAAGTTTTGTCCTCAGAGTTGATGTTGGAAGCAGGAAAAAATGGGCGAGCGAATGAATTTGAGTGAGTTTGAAAACACCAGTTTGTGATGACTAGACGATTGGGTCAGAGCATCTCCAAAACGGCAGCTTCTCAGGGTGTTCCTAGTCTGCAGTGGTCCAGTCCAACAAATGATCTATTGTTGCTCAGATTGCTGAAGAAGTTAATACTGGTTCTGATAGAAAGGTGTCAGAAAACACATTCATCACAGTTTGTTGTTAATGAGGCTGAATAGCCACAGACCAGTCAGGGTGGAAGGTGGTCATAACACCTAATCAGTGTGTATAAAATTCAACCAAGTGTCATGATGATATGCTGATCACTGACCCAAAATGATCTCATCTGATGTCTCTCCTGAGACCACAGCCCTCATAACTGGGTTGGTAAAATAAAAAGGCCCATATTAAAAAGCTTTAAGCAATAAGCATACCTTATTATTTTCGCAGGCAGGTGATTGGGGAGTGTGTGCAATTAACTTGAGCAGCTTTTGTGAACAAGCTAGCATTTTCATCATTATTAAAAAAAATCTTGTCTTCAGTTTTTGCCCTGAGAGGCAGTATATTCCTTCAGTTATAAACTGTTCTTGAAATAACTGAAAAAAGCCAAATTATGGGACATCTCCAACCTCATACTCAGGGCGCAAGCAGCATCTGTTGGAGTAGGCCCTGGGGTGTTTAAACACACGAGTGGCTCGAAAGTGATCCTCTCACTTTTTATGTTTTAGTTTCTTCAACAGGAGTAGAATTGCAGCTGTATCAAGTAAATCACTACCACTGTCCTGATTTGTGTCGTACACTCAGCAGCAACAAGACAAGTATGCAGTGCGAAGGAGAAAATTGAAGCATACTGTCATTTCTATGGAGACATGTCTTTTGAATCTGGTCTGAACAAGACTTTAAAACATCTGGTTAGTGACACTTTCAATCCCGCTCCCTGTCATTGGCTATTGCAGGTACACCGTCACCCTTTTATTCCACTAAGTCCACATGTGCAGGGTCTTTTTTTTTTTCTATGCAGTGGTTTTGGTCTGCCCACAGCTCATGCCCTCGCCCACAGGGTCTGTTTCTAGAGCAGAGAAAAGCAGATCAGCTTGATGGTGGGATCTCAAGCTCACATGAAAATAAAGCAAACAGCGTACAAACAGCAGATTATCTTGCTTGACTGTTGTGGATCAGGTGAAGGGGTTCAAAACTGCCAGTCTCCGTGTGTTGTTTAGTTTGGAAATTTGCCAGATGCTTTGTGTGTCTCCATGTCTGACTTCCTTTCTGGATCAGTTTCCTCAATACTGGCCTAAAGCAGCTCTTGTTAAAAATAAACCTGCTGTAAATCTGAGGCAGAAGAGCACAGAGAGGCTGTCCTCGCACATGTCAGACATGGACTGTGGTGCCTGAAGTGGAAAGCAGCTGATTGCCTTGAGTAAGAGTGATTCACTGCAAATATTAAACACTGCACTGATGAAATATGTGGAAATAAGAGGTCAAAGGTGGCTCAAACAGGAATCCTGAATGTCCAACATATTTGATTTTGAAGATTAGAGGTCTAAGAAGCTCTGACTCAACCAGGAGCCATGAAATATGCATATTGTTAGGATGAATGATCAGTTGTGACAGACTCTGATCAGGCCAGGAGAGGTATGTAAATCCAGACTAATCCTAAAGTCCAGGCCTAAAGTCTGTGGCCATTAGCAATGAAGAACAGATCAGGGATGAATATCGAAAACTAATGTGGTACCAATGCAGCACCTACTTAGATTCTGGTGCTTCAAATGTCAGAGCAAAAGATGCTGAATCCTCTTTGCCTTCTCTGCTAAATGAGTTGTCTAATGATGCTCTCTAGCCAAAAAATGGACATTACTGATACTGATACTAAGTAAGTATTTTTACATGGGCCGTGACAAGAGTAAACATTAACACTTTTTATTCTCTTATAAGAACTGATTCTGGAACAGTTTAAGCACTGGTGGTGTCTTAAAAGCAACACTTTAGCAACTTCATCAGAAAACCCAAATGATACCAGAGCCTAAAGCGGAGTGTGCTGATGTGTTTTGTGACTTTACAAATGTGTTACCAACGTGTTTATTACACTGCAAAGAGTTTAACCTGCATTTGTGTTCTTGAACAACTCCCTTTTGTCAGGTATTATACTGTATTTCCAGTAAATGTGTATGTGACCATATTCTCAGGGTCGGCTAATGGACTTCCTTTGTGCTCTTTCAGAGGTGATGCCATCTGATCCTGCCCTATTAGCTGACTCTGAGATTTCCAAAATGAAATGTATATGACCTTATTTTTGGTACTTTTTCAGATGAAACTTCCATGTCACAGTGCTGTCTGCGGTGTAAATATCTCTCGACAGAGACGTTTTAAATCTCCATTCAGTGTTTAAATGTTGTTAAAGTGTGTCCTGCTCTACAAACCTAGCTGTAATTTAAGTTCCTTATGTCCTATCTGTATGTTCTTCATCCTGATTATTTTCAATAACTTAATCCATTACAGTCGCACTTAGCATTTTCTTTACATCATCTTCATATTTAAAGGTACAGGCCAGTGAGACCCCAGTAATGTACCTGTCAATGCAGCAGGTGGACGTGAAGCAGGATGAAGATGATGGACCATCATTTTAATGCTGTTTTAATGTTGAAATTTCATTATTTATTTTTATATTCTCAAATGATTTTATACTGTAAGGGTTGATACCTTGGATTTAAATGCATGTATTTTTGTGTTAAACTTGAGCAAATATATCTGTATGTATGGAATACAATAAAATAACGTTTTAATGTGGATATTTATGATTTATTATGATGTGTGTTATTGTTTTTCACTCTCTTACATTGAAAGCACGGCTGTCAAAACAATTGGAGGATCAGTGTTTTACATCTTATAGTTACTACCAGTTTTAAATCCATGTTAAAATAATTGAATGTCAAAACAAAATATTAGCTCTATTTTGACAATGTGAAGAAATTTTCAAATGAATGAAAAGACATTTACCAAATCATCTTGAACTTAAAGCAGCAATATGTAAGATACAGGTCTTTCTTCTCTCTAGTCCATGGGCCAAGACCCAAAATTTGACGTTCCGGTACCATCTGGGTGGGCAAATTCAAGTGGATATTTTTTTTATATCTACACATCCCTAGTTTATGTTTTGATATGATAGACATCTCATTCTTCAACACTTTAAAAGCATCTGGTCTAAATGATGAATTACTTTTGTGTTCTGTTGAATTATAACTCAGATCAATCAGCAGAGGAGGTTTTTGTGTACCTATAAACCAGCACTAAACAGCCTTTTAGAAGGCTTCTTTTTAGGTGTGTGTCTCTTTAATGCAAATGAGGTCTGTCTTTTCCTGCCCCTCTCTACCTGAAGGAGTGTCAACATGTGTACAGCTGTGTGCTTCCATGGCTGTAGGTGGAGCGCTGCGAGTGAAGATGCCAAGTATGGGGTGGGTAAGTGAAGTCACAATGAGCCCGTTCTGAGCTGACCCTCATGTTTTCAGATCTGAAATATGTATCACAAGCAGGTGGCTGGGTCGGGTATTAACACCTTTTGTGAGTCTTTTCTTACTTGAGACACCCAAATATCTATGCAGTTACACTAAAAAGTGAGTTTTTATTGATATGTCCCTGCATTTCTAGTGGCATTTGAAATGTCGGGGCAGAAGAAAGTCATTGCAGCCAAATCACACAGGCAGAACATTTATTACGATGAATGAATTCTCTTCAGGATGTCTCTAGGCTACAAGAGGAAAGGACATGCTCATGCACAGCCTTATGAATTAGAGGCCTTTTGTTTATTCCACATCCATACTGAAGTGCACTGCATTCACATGGGAAAATGACAAAAGGCTCTGTTTTTTTCCGAATTAGCATGAAATATATCTCAGAATTATGAATTACATTTTTATGACAAAAAAAATCCTCTGTTGCCAATTGACCTGAGGAAACACTGTAATGTCCAGCAGATCATAATGAGTTTTTGAGCAGCTATGATGTATTTTGGTTTGTCCAGACAGAAACTATAAATCACATCGTCCCTGTAACCTAAAAACACAGTTATCCCCTCCACGTGTCAATGTGTGGTTCTGCTGGATTTTGAGGTGACTAGTAACTCATAAAAACAGATGAAAATGTTCCTGAGCCCATGCGGTAATTCCCTTTACAGAATGATGCTGTTTTTTTAATGCAGTGCTACCTGAGGGATCAAAGGTCACAGGAATTAAATAATGGTTTTCATCCTTGACATGCAGAGATTTCTCAAAATTCTCTGAATATTTTGATATTATGGACTGTAGATGATAAAATCCCTAAATTCTTTGCAATTTTATGTTGAGAAATGTTTCTCTTTAACCGTTGGACTGTTCGCTCACAAATTGTTAAAGTGCCCCATCCTTGCTAGTGAACAACTAAGCCTCCCAGGGATGCTCTTTTATACCCTTCACTTCACTTCACTTTATGAATTGTCCCTTAAAGGGTAATTTGTTGTGCAGCAGATCAACACAGACACTCACAATTAGACAGTAAGAACTCACAATACAACAATAAAATCATATAAAACAAACATAAGATAAAACAATAGACACACAAAATATAAAAACTGACGCCACCAAACATACAACTCAGTTATTTCTAATTAACCTGTTTACCTGTGGAATGATCCAAACAGGTGTTTCTTGAACATTTCTCAACTTTTCCAGTCTTTTGTTGCCCCAGTCCCAGCTTTTTTTTGCAATGTGTTGCAGACATTAAATTCAAAATGAGTGAATAATTTAAAAAAAAAAAAAAAAGTTTATTAGTTTGGAAATTAAATATCTTGTTGTGGAGTATTCAGTTGAATATAGATCAAAAAAGATTAGCAAATAACTGTTAACTGTTTTTAGTTACGTCTTACACCATGTCCCAACTTCATTGGAATTGGAGTTTGAATGTGTTGAAGTGTTTTCATCTCAGTGAAGAGGTTATGGCGGGGGGTGAAAGAGTCTCTGTGCTAGAAAAATTCCGTAGAGAGGCTGTGGAGATGCTCAAGCTTTTCACAACAGTTTACCGTCTTAATGTGGCAACAAACGTTTTTTTTTTTATTGATGTCCACAGTGATAACTTTCCAGGAGTAATAAATACAATAGCACAGTACGGTTTTGACATTTTTAGTGGAGTAAAAATATTCAGAGGTTACATCTTCTATATCATCGAGTATAAAACATAACATTCAGTAGAGCAGAGTAGTTTAATAAAATACATACAGTGAGTGTATAATTATTAGTTATTACAGTGCTACTGTAAGCTGCTCTGTGGTGCATCTTTAAAACTGTGCAGCTGGAGGCAGACAGTGAAAGGACTTAATGTTTATGATGAATGAGACAATAGCTGAAGGTCATCCTTTACATTCAAACTCTTGTACTACACATTCAACTCACGGCTTTCTGTAATAAAACAGGACAGCATTCTTTATCAAATTTGACTTCAAAAAGATATGTACAATAAAAACAACTCTTTACAAATATACAAAAACATGCACATAGCTTATAATATCTAAAAATCATCCCAGTTGTTTCTCTTATCCACTGTAATCACTTCTTTTAGTAGATCACTCAGTCTGTTGATGAATATTGTAATATTCCTGAGCGGGTGTGCTTCACATGGTTGACAGCCAACCTAACAAAAACACAAAACACATGTTACACTTCAGATTCAACATTTGATCAAATACATGATGTGTGATGAACATGATGGTCACGGAATTAATTGACCATCAGTGACATTAAAAAAAGCGTGAGACTTACAGTGTCAGCTTCAGGAAGCTGCTTGCTCTTAAAGTCTCGGATGCAGTTTGCTGTGTTATCCCAAATTTCTTCTTCATCCATGACCATATTTAGTTCCAACATGTAACATTTCAGTGATAAAATTTTACATTTCTCCTGAAAAAGAAGGACATGCTTTAGTAACATGTTACAGACTGTACTCAAAAACCAGGACACAAGAAACTCCGGCTGGAACTTATCCTCTTCATACAGACTGCTAATAGGACAGATGTTGCCTACTTTAAATTTTATATTCAAGCTAATAGTGGAGAAGTATTTTCGTTTTGTTTGTTGTCAATAGTTTTCTTGTAAGCATTATTTGTTGGCCTGCTTACTCCTTCACAAAACTGAAATGAGCAGGGGAAATAAAGCCTTTAAATGAACAGCTCCTTTACTTGGCATGAGCTGCAAAAAGACTTGAAACTGTCATGATCACGCACTATGCCCTAGTTAAGTTACCTGTTTTGCCCTCACGTTTGCTGTCTTGTCTCTTACTTCCCGTTTTATTTTGAAAGTTCACCTGTCTCTCCTTGTCTCCGTTGGTTTTGGTTCCTGTCTGAGGTTGTCACACCTGATCCCTGATTGTTCTGCCCCAGCTGTATCTCATCACACCCAATCATCTCGTGTATTTAACCCTCATGTCTTCCCCTGTCTTGTTGCCAGATTGTTGATCATCGTTTATTCATAGCCATGTCCTGATCATTGACCTAGTTTTTGCCTTCACCTAGTCTTAGCTTTTTGTCTGTCTGTACCTGGATCTCTTACTTGCTCATGTACCGGATTTTTGGACTGTTAATAAAACCTGCCTTTTGCCTCATGGACCTGACTTGTCTGCAACTGACTTCTTTTGCCAGAATTGAGTTCGTGATAGAAACTCAAAGAGCTGGTTTTACTGGACATTTTTAAGAGGATGTTAAATGATTTGGAGACTGAGACTTCTGTGTTGACTGATGATTTTGTTTTTTATCATAGTCTAGCTTGTCAATTAGTTGTTATTTATTGTTTTTCATTGTACTTTAAGTGTAATACATGTTGTGTTTATTTGTATGTATTGCTGTTATTATTGTAAGTAGCTTGTTAACTGTGCCACTGCCTGTCTTGGCCAAAACACTTGAAAATTAGATTTTCAATCTCAATGATATTCTGTTCCTGGTAAAATAAAGGTTAAAAAAATAGGTCTTGTTAACAAATATCATTTGAAATGTGAAACTATTTTAAATCCCTTTTCACAGAGCAAACTCATCATAACAAAGCTTTGCTGTTGTGACAGTAGACTATAATGAATATTGTTCATGTTCAAATAACCCAGTGTTTCTCAAATAGAGGGGCCAATGTTGCATGGTCCCAAATTAACCATTCCAGGCAGAGAGCCCCGTCTTATAGCAGAGCAATTCTTAACTAAATCTAGGAAAAGGCCTGTATACACCAAGGGCCATACGAATAAACAGCACAAAACTGCAAATATGTCAGGTGATTTTTGATGTGCCATTCCTTTCACATTAAAAGTGACATGTATTTACTCATCTATTATGAATATTAAAAAATATTGCACCACGGAAGTTAAAACAAATTATAAGAACCACATCTAAAGTCAGATCAGCATCAAAATCCAATAACTTCTTTCTTTTGCCATTACCAACATTACCAGAACATTGTATCTAAATTTGTTTGTTTATTTTTAAGTGCAAACACAACAGCAAATACTTCTACTGAGTTTCAAACCAAAACTTAATTCTTTTGCACATTTAACTACTTACTTCAACATCCCCTGCTGCTGGAGCATACAGCATGGCATCAGATTTCTAAAATTTTAAGAAAAAGAAAAAAAAGCCAGGTAAATGTTTGTTACTTTAAAACAGGCAATCAAAACATGACCCACCTATTACATGAAACATTACTTTAGGGCCAATAAAGTTTTTTTTTTATTCACATCTCAAAAGGACATTACAGAGGCCTCAAAATCATAGTGAACCTCTTTTCATCAGTTTTTACTAAGAAAAGATAAATGAATAATAAAGCAAGCCATAAAATAAAGTCAGGAATGCTTTTCTTTCCTATCAGCATACCTACTTTCCCCACCAGATTTACCTCTTTAATGTATCAGAAAAATCTAAAGCGAAGATTCTACCACCAAAGACTTTTAGCATTTTCTCTCAGGTCATTCAAAAAGTACAGAAAATATTAAAAATCAGACTGTTTCTTCCTTTTGCCATAACGTCTCCCATACACTACAGGGAAATGTCATCAGACCAACATGTTTCTTTTACATGGAGTAACTTCTGCAGAGTAAAATACATGTAAAAGATTTCTGAGATTCAGTGCATTTGATATCTTCTCTTACCTGAATGGAGGGTATTAACCCATCCAAGCAAATCTTTAAATGTTCTATATCTCTCATGAAAACAGCATAGGTCGATGTACTCAAGAAGCTGTAAGAGAGAGAAAGGACAGTAATTAATATTCTGTGGAAAAGAACTGAATTCACATGAGCCAATGAAAAACATCTGCAGTTTTTCTGAGTAAACTAGTTCATTTTTTTAAATTCTTCTGCTCTTTTTTTCTGAATAACTTAGATAAGAGTTTACTACAGATAATGATATTTACAACCACTTCAGTATATTTTACAACATTTTTTCTTGAAAACCAAAAATCCAGATTAAAGTAATATCCATTCACAAAAGGTAGTCACTAAATCTTAGTTTGCTGTGATTCACCAACAGCAGTGCAACATCTCATAGTTCAAAACTTAAACTCATGCTGTCATTTCTGCCACTGTTTACTGCCGGTTGTTTTGACACCAGTAAATATGCACCTGGCCACCAAAAGCCTTGTAAGTACATTTGCTCGACTGGACGCTACAGTAAGATTCTTTACAGCACTTTTCCTCAATAAAGCCCCCGTGTTTGGAACTATTTTGTGATGCAACATACTGGCTGTGTGTCCTTCCACCAGTAACTCCTCGTATTAGATGTTCAGGTCAGAGTGCTGCAGTTACATCAGTTGGCAGTCACTTGAGAACCAGCTTATATAAAGAGATCTCTCTGGATATTATGATGATGGGTCACCCCTGTATTTATCTCAGATGTAAAAACAGGCAAAACAAATGGTCAAAACTGAGATTTCACAGGATGTATTTAAAACCTCATTCAAGTAGTGAAGAGGTCCTCTTTATGGTAGGCTCTGATGAACCTTCTCTTTAACTTTTACAGTCACTTTTACAGACGCATGTCTTCATGACTTACTCCACTCACCAAACTAAGACAAAAATTATACCCTCTCAGCTTCTTGTTTCCCAGTTCAGCTGTCAATATGTAACACAGCCAACAGTGTGTTTTGTCTTTAAAAGGGGGGGGGGCCTCTTAATCATCTTATAGCCAACTTGTGGCCCATATGATCTGTAACTGATTAACTGATTACATAACAGCTTCCATTATGCTCTCGGTCTAATGGGTTTCTAACTCAGTTGTCTAGCCATCACACTTTGGCCTTTGTCAAAGTCACTCATATCCTTACGCTTGCCCATTTTTTCTGCTTCTAACATCAATTTTGTAGTCAAAATGTTCACTGGTTGTCTAATATTTCCCACCCACAAACAGGTTGTGACATAACCACAAAGTGTGGGGTTAGGGTGACAAATATTTTTGATTTGGGGATTTATATTTAGTAAAATCATTGCAAGGTATTATCCCCTAGCTTGCCCTATGTTGGCACGGCTGATCTTATGTGAGGTGTGTCTGTTTCGCAGCAATCTGCCTGGTCAGGTGACCTGCTGCAGCCAGGTTAGCCCAGGTGTGAAGAGGGGGAGGGGGTGAGCAGAACAAAGGAGAGGAGAAGGGGAAATGTTTGAGGAGAGACTTGGCTGGTGAACCTGAAAGAAACTTTGCAGCTCGGCAAGGCCTCCGAATTTCCATGAGCAAAGTAAATGGATTCTTCCAGTGTTGGGAAAATAACCTTCTCCATGCATGAGCTTGGATGCTGGAGAAAAGGCCAACTGTGAGAAATGCAGCTGCAAAGCTTGGACTCAGAGGAAGTTTCCCAGGATCGGTGAGTCTTCCCCCTTCGGAATTTTTTTTGTTTGTTTGTTTTGCAATGCATTGCCCTCCTTTCATTTTTGACAGATTATTCAGTTTTGAGTTTTGAGTTTTGATTGACTGGTTTTGGGACATTTGGGTTTGGAGCGAGACCTCTCTTGGATTTTATCCTCTCCTTAAAGGGAACTGAGACATTGGACTGGAAATCAAAACATTCGGAGAACATTTTATTTTTGATTTTGTTTACTTAGGGGGGAAACAGGACTTCAGGGGCCAAGCCTCCATAATTTGTGTTGAGGAATTTTTCGTCATTGAATTAAAATTCAGACCTATAGAGGAGCTCATTGTGGTGACCTTTTTTTTTCCTGCTATTTAAGGGGGTTTACAAGGCTTTGTAATCATTTTTCTGCTACACTACGTACCAAATATGAATTAAAAGATAACTTACAGTAGCTTTAAACCCGTGATAATAACTAAGCTTTAAAAATTAAGCTGATTGTTATAAGGTGCCATGATGAAGAGATAATCAGTGTTATTCACTTCACCTGTCAGTGGTCATAAAGTTATGCCTGATCGGTGTAAAACTGTGTTTGACTAAAAAGATGCTGGATCACAGCCATTTTGGTGAGATGATGCAACTAAGTCTTATGCCTATATTTCATGCTGGTATGGTTCTCATCCCCTCATCTTAAAATCCAACAGGGATATTTCCTCAGTCTTTCAGTCCTCTCTGTCATCTCCTTATCTGAATATGCTAACTTTGCACAAGAATCAACACATTTTATTTACTTCCACCTTGAAATAGGTCTGAGTTGTCATGCCAAAAGCTAGGGAAAAACAGAAACAGTGCTGTTTTGTTCTGCAGCAACAAGATGGAATAGATACAGGTCAGTTTTTTTGTTACAATAACAAGCAACTATGATGACAAAGATACTAATAATGGATTATCTGAGAACTCTAACAGATTACTTTGTAACATATTAGTTTCAACACTGGTCACATCACAATGGGTTGATCAAAACATCATCTGAGGACTTGATGACTCTCCTGGGCAGAGATATAAAAACTGTAGCTTTACCTCCACCAGGGAGGTTTTGTTTTTGCTAATGTTTGTCTGCTTGTGTTTGTTTGTTTGTCCATCCATCCATTTGTCTGTGAGTAAGATAACTCAAAAAGTTCTCAATGGATTTGGAATAAATTTTAAAGGGATGTTGGTTATGGCAGAATGAAGAGGTGATTGGATTTTGTTGGTGAGCTGAATATTGATATGCAGATCTACAAACTGTTTAAGGATTTGTTTACATTGTAAGATAGAGTAGTTTTCCATATATTCGCTAATAATTCAAAAACTTTGACAGATTGGGATTAAATTTTCATGGCGTAAGAGAGAAGTGAATAGATTTTGCTGGTTGCCCAAAGACAGATGTGACTCCATGTTTTTTTTTTTAAAGGATTTTTACCATTGTGGCAGTTTTCCACATTTTCAATAATATCTTGACTAACAATGTCAGAAATGCCATGGCAGAGGTTTGTACAGTTTGAGTACTTCTAGATAACTAATATATTATATAAAGGCTTTTTATCATTTAAAGAACATTTCCAGAGAGCGCCAGTTTCTCTCTCAGGCCAATGCAGAGACTCTTATTCATGCGTTTATTACCTGCAGAATTGATTACTGCATTGCCCTCCTCTCTGGTCTTCCTAAAAAGAACATCTCTCAGCTTCAACTGCTTCAAAATTCAGCTGCACGCATGTTAACGAAGACCAGGAGGAGAGCCCATATTACACCGATTTTAAAGTCTCTGCATTGGCTACCTGTGTCTTTTAGAATTGATTTTAAGGTTCTTTAATTGGTTTTTAAATCTCTTAATGGTCTTGGTCCCTCTAATTTATCTGATTTGCTTTTACCATATGAGCCCAGTCGGGCCCTCAAGTCTTCAGGTAGTGGTCTTCTAACAGTTCCCAAAGTAAGATCTAAAACATACGGTAAAGCTTTGTTTCAACATTACGGCCCCCGTCTGTGGAACAGTCCACCTGAGGACCTGAGAGCAGCACCTACTACTCATATTGTTAAAGGCAAACTCAAGACCTACCTTTTCAATCTGGCTTTTAGCTGAATTTTGTTTTACTCTTTTAATCTGCATCATATGGGTTTTACTCCATTTTAGTTTCAGAGTTACTATTTCATGTCCTACCACTTTTTACCACTTTTTAGTTATCTATTGTTTGGTTTTAAAACAGTTTTATCTTAATCAACTTTTAGCATTTTATTACCTTTGTTATATCTTATCATGGTTTTATTTATTTATTTTTTATTTATTTGGTCAGTTTAGTCTTAGCTCCTGTGTTTCCTCATTTTCAATTCAAGATGGCGTTTCCTCAGTCCTCTGTGGCTTGTGCCCTTGTGTGTGTGTGGATGTGCTAGTGTGTGTGTGTGTGTGAGTGGCTGTCTGTGCTAAATGTGGGCTTGGAGGGTGGCGGGGTTTTCTGTTTCAACCTGTATCCTCTGACTCTTATCTGCTTGTTTATTTTATTGTACAGCACTTTGTGCTACATTTTATGTATGAAAAGTGTTTATAAATAAAGTTTGATTGATTGATTGATATTAAATACAGTTCTTATTCTGCTGCAGCTTTGGTTTTTATCTGATGTTAAGAAAGAATCTGTTTGAAAACTCTTCAAGTCTTTTTTAGGTTAACAAACATAACCTAAATATAAGGATACATTTAATAGCTACGGGTATTTTTAATTTCAGTCTCAACATTAATAAAGAAACCATTTTTGCGGTTAACCAGTTCTGATGTGTTAAATAATCTTCAAATGTTGTCCAATAGTGTACCTGCAAGGCTGTCTAAATTCTTGTTGAGTAATTTTGCATTAATTGATTCTTGAAATTATTCTGACTGCTGAGTCAAATTTTTAACAAATATTTTTTTCATGTTGCATGTTGTAAATTATTTTCCATGCTGAACTTCTTCCTGCTGCAACAACCACACAACCACCCGACCTTGGCGACCACTCTCCATGTAAAGTCAATGTACTGCCGCGATGGGGCAGGGTTAACCCTCCTGCCGCTGGCACTTCAAAAACACTGAACTATCCCTTTAAATGCTATCCCTTTTATCCCTTTAAATGCATGAAACGATATTTGAGCACCTTTTTAAATGCACTGCTGATAAATACAAACAAAATTCACAAAAATCTAATTTATGAAATGAAGCAGGTTTTATGACATCCTTGAATGTGTTTTTATGATTAACCTGACTGTATCTGATTCATATAATCCAATTTTTGTAGAAAAATTAAAATAAAAAAAACCAACTCTTTAGCATCTAACAGGTCAGATCCATATTGTGCTTTGTTAAAGTTGTATACACCCTTTAGTGTGTTTAGCATGTCTCCTCTGTGTAATAGAACACCTCTATGGACAAGACAAAAAGTCAACGACAAAAAGTCAACTCTCCCTCTCACCCTTCTTATGGCATCAGCAGCTTTGTAGGGGCTGTCCACGCAGAGACCAATTCAGACATATCCACACAAGTTTTTAAATCATATGGGTGTTTCCTCACACAGATTCGGCATTTTGAGTGCCCAAAAACACACATTTTTTAAATTGGGTCCCAAAATGGATAGATCTGAAAATGCTAGCCTTGTGACTTGGTGTGTACAACGAATACGGACAGAAGCGATGACATCATAGCCCCACCTTTGCTTAAAGGCCAAATACAGTGTCGCGCTTGTGCTACAGAGGCTACTGAGCTTTTTATGGCTATTTCAGCAAAATCTTCTGCCACCAGTGTTTGTTGACATTTGTCATGAAGGATGCTCATGCTAGATGGACAATTCCATATATCCACCACGGAAATATTTCTGATGCATCCATATACTAGTCCATCTTGGGAAGGGCCCGTGGAAAATGTTTTCAGGGGCATAACCTTCAAAAGCAACTGCAGCTGGTGATTGGACGATCGATCTGCCTCGTCAATGACAATCCCCACCAAGTTCTCCCTGTAATCTTCTGAGGAGAGCATATTTTGCCAGGTATCGCTGAGTAACCATGACTACCATAAACTAAATGGCATCGTGTGCAGAGGATTTATGAGTTTTCTCCCAGTTTCCCAGCAGTGATTCTCGGTCGGGAGAAGAGCAAAAACATGATTTTCCAGAAGAAAAGCTTTAAGTGATGTTCTTTGCTCCTCTTTTAAAGAAATTGAGTCAATTTCTGATATAACTGCAGATATTGCCGCATCCACGGAGACCGCTTCAGAAGCTGCCATTGTTTTCAAACATGCAGTCACGTCCCGCTGTCATAACATCTTCAGTTTCCGCCTCTCTTCCCTGATTTGGCCATCCGGCTTTTGGCCGTAAAGTCATTGGAGATTGGAGCTTGGCAAGACGGATCCGTGTGACTTCAGACAATGAATCAGGCAGGTCCATCTGCACTGCACGGTTATGCTCATGCCCCATGTCTTCTTAACTGTTTTTAGTGTATGTCTGCAGCAGTGTTACACTGCAACTTACGGGCCTGGCAAATAAACTACAGTGTTTTCAGTGTTTTCATGTGAACAGACACATTTCTTGAAACATTTCTAGCTTTTCAGAGAACATTATTAAAATGAAAATGTTTTCACCTCCTTGGGGACAGGACCTTAAATTGTCTTGTTCCCCCACCCCCTACATAAACCTACCAGCGTGACATCCTACTACTGTTTTGTCATCTGTTAAAGCCCATTGGCTCACAGTATCAAGTCCACTGCAGTGCGTAGACGTGAGACTAAATACCGAGTTGCTGACAACGTGGCGCCAAGCAGAGCTGAACAGACCAATTACTACAGAGTAGATCTGTAAAGCAGACTAGGCCCACGTGGGAAAGGGGGCCTTCAAGAGGCAGGAGCTCTAACAGAGCATCTCAGACAGAGAGAGAGAATACAACAGGGCTGCTGTGTATATGAAAACGCAAGGTTTTTTTGAACATCCATGATTGTGAACATTTCCTAGAAGTCATCATAATGAATATATGGACCTGGTTTGAGTCAAAATATGACCACTTAAATGAATTAATTTTTTTCTTCATATTCAAACTGAGTGTCTTAGCAAAGGGGTGTACAATGCTGTGTTAATATTAGGTCCGCCTGAAGATAATAAACATTTTAAAATGGAGGTCCAGAAATATTGCATCATTTGACACAAATGACTCTCCCTAGGGTTATACATGACTTGCTTGTGCTGAGGCTCAGACAGTGGTTGACACTGTATCTTGCTGTATCCTGGGAACTGCCACTAATTTGTTTTCCTCCCTAACTGTTTCTGTCCTTGGCCCTCAGTTGTTTTCATTGTACCCTCTCCCTTTGGGGTGTTTTTTAGTAGCTTTCCACTGTGTGCCTTTACATTTTTAAGCCAACAATATTCATCCTTTTAAACCTGTAAATGTTTCTAATTTGTTCACACTGCTTAAATGTACTGTGTGCTATGTATAAGTTCTCATGGGAATGTGGGTGTGAGAAACATAACAAACTAAGAGTTGCAGACATCTCAGGAACATTAGACATGAACAGTTGATACTGAACAACAGATCCCTAAAAGGTTAGGATTCAGCCAAGGTAACTCTCAGCATTGTAACTCTATGAAGAACATCTAGTGCTGACTTAAGGTCATAGGTGATGTGTGAACCTAAGGCTGATACCTGAAAAGGCCACATGTGGCTATATGTGATTAAGTTACCTTAAAACACATTACCTAAATGGGCTAAATATATCACACACTCATGATAGAGTAAATTTCCACAGCACTGTATGAAACCTTGAATTGGTAGGCCTTTTTGCTGAGAAACACTTATTAAACAGAAACTATTTTTTTCTGCACCTGAACGTGTTTCGTGAAGTGTGATGAGCAGCCTTGCTCCTCTGTCCTGCGCTGTTATGTCTGGCTCTAAGCCTGAAAAAAGGTGTGCATTATTAGTTAGTTCCCCCTTTTCTCATGTATTTAATATTAATTTGGTCCTGTGGTTTAAAGAGCTGAACTGGAGATAATTTTTCGTGCTTTAGTGTTATAATGCTTGACTATTTTAATTCATTATTTTATTTCCTTCTTGGAGCTGGCTACAAGTCGTCATTAAGTGCTGCTGCAAGGCTGCTCCGTAGATCTGTCACAGGGTTGCTTGGTTCTAATGTTCTGCACAACACCAGCAGGACTCTGGGGTCTGCTGATCAGGGTCTGCTGATTGTTGTCAGTATTTTTCAATAAACTTTTCATTCTCTCTTTTGTCTTGACTTCTAGACTGGCAAAAGTTAGAACTCGAGTTTTGCAGCCTCATCTTTACTTACTTTCTGATCTTGACATGCTGTATCTTGTAGACAGAGGTTAACAGTGACTCACATAATCATTCCCTATTCTACAAGTTCATACTGAGAAAAGGCTAAAGTCAAATTCATTACACATTCATAACATACTTTCCACAAAAAGTCATTTCTCCCTGATCTACAAATTCCAATTCCAATGACTTCAGGACATTGTGTAAAACATAAAGACAAATAGAATAAAATGATTTGCAAATCGTTTTGACCTATATTCAACTGAAAACACCCCAATGACAAGATGTTTGATGTTCAAACTGATGAACCTCATTGTTTTTTGCAAATATTTACTCATTTTGAATTTGATGCCTGCAACACGTTCCAAAAAAGTTGAGACAAACTCTTCAATTTATAGATACACATATATGCATACATACATACATACATATATATATATATATATATATATATATATATATATATATATATATATATATATATATATATATATATATATATATATATATATATATATATATATATATATATATACATAAAATACACATATACACACATACATATATCCAAATCCAACATGAACCTTTCATGAGCATAGCCCTGGGCTGTACAGATCTGAGCATTCCTCACTGCACTGGACTGCATACACCACATTGCTCTGTTTATGTCTTGGTGTTTTGTCCTTGGGATGGACCAACTTCTGCCTTAATGTGTTTCCAGGCTTGAAGTGAACAGGAATGTGGTGTTTGCCAAAGATTCTCTTGAGTTTTTCAGATTAACCTGCAACATACGGAATCACAATGTTCTTGCGTCTCTCTTCCCTTTCCTGCTCCGTCTCCTTTCTTTTCTTGTTCTTCAAAAAGACCCACTTTGGGTATCCACAGGTTTTCAGGGCTTCTCTAATGTGTTTCTGTTCCTTTTCCTTTTTGAATGTGGTGTATGCAGTCCAGTGCAGTGATGAATGCTCAGACCTGTACATTGGGGAAACTAAACAACCGCTTCACAAGCGTATGGCTCAACACAGGAGAGCCACGTCCTCAGGTCAGGACTCAGCAGTCCACCTTCACTTAAAGGACACGGGACACTCTTTTGAGGACAGCAATGTACAGGTGTTGGCGAGAGAAGATAGATGGTTTGAAAGAGGAGTTAAAGAAGCCATCTTCACCAGACTGGAGAAGCCTTCTCTTAACAGAGGTGGTGGACTCAGACACAACCTCTCACCTACATATAATGCAGTGCTAAACTCTCTCCCCAGAAAGCTCTCCAAACACTCACACCTGGGCACATGTGACCATAACACCTCACATGACAGGGGGAGTTAATGACCCATTCAGGGTAACGACTCTCAGGGGTTACATCACCCTGGGATAAGTTTCTATGAGTCGTTCTCCAACTCCTCCTTTCCTTTGTTGTTGTTTTTTCCTCTAGCAAGATAAATATCTGCTTCCAGCACCAGCCATTTGGAACTGAAGAAGCTTCTTGGATGAGAAGTGAGACGTCTTCCCAACAAACTCTACACAGTCCAGTTGCCTTGTTTTTGAGTCTTCAGAATGACCATGACCTGGATGAATGAGAATCTACACAGACTTAAAGAGTGCAGGTAATAGTCTGGCTGGCCTGCAGTCCAGACCTGTCTTCAAATGAAAATGTGTGGTGCATTATGAAGCGCAAAATATTACAATGGACTGTTGAGCAACTGAAGTTGTCCATCAAGCAAGAATGGGGAAGAATTCCACCTACAAAGCTTCAACAATTACAGTCCTCAGTTACCAAACACTGACTGAGTGTTTAAGGAAAGATAATATAACACAGTGCTAATTATGCCCCTTTCCCAGCTTTTTTGGAACTGGTTGCAAACATCAAATTCAAAAAGAGGGAATATTTACAAAATAACAATCAAGTTCATCAGATTGAACATTTAACGTTTTGTCTTTGTAGTGTATTCAACTGAATACAGGGTGAAAAGGATTTGCAAATTATTGTGTTGTTTTTATTCAGGTTTCACAGATTGTACCATCTTCTTTGGAATTGAGGTATGTATTTTACCATCAATAAGCTTGGCTATTTTCTCCAGCTTTGAATACTGACAGTAAAAATGTTTCTCCTGTGATTCCCAAGAATGAAAAACAAGATTTAACATCTAGCAGGTCACACATTTTATGCCTACCTCAGAACTACGAAACAAAGCCAGACCTGAGTTTTGAGGCTGTCTCGACACAGGTTACAGGTCAGCTGGAAGTGAACGCCTTTCTGGAAAATAAAGAGGGAGACATTAGCATTACATCTTTCAGGTTTTTGAGTAAAGCTTGAATGAGTGTCAAGACAAGAAGTCCTGCTTTAATGAGGCAAATTTTACATATATTACATTTTGGTTAGAAGTAACAGCACATTGTAAAAAACATAATTCAATAAAAAATATGAACAATTTTAATTGTTGTTGTGGTGCACATAATAAAGCAGGCTCAGAGACAATCTACCAGTATGTCTAGAATCAAGAGGCCATCATCCATGATGCACCAGAATTTATACTGGTTGGCTTCAATGGTTGCACATTGACATTTACACTGCCACATTACCAGCAATATGTTAAAAGTTTCACACAAGGATCAAAGACCAGTGATCTTTTTTATGGCAACATAAAGGCTTTCTACAAGGCATTTAGGAAGCCACCAACAGATGCATCAGACCATGAAACTGTGTCTTTATTTCCCTCTTACAGACAAAAATGAAAACTGAGAAACCCAAATTAAGATCGGTCAAAGTGTTGAATGAAAACTGAGCTTGCTTTGCAAAGATGTTTGGATTGTACAGACTGGGAGGTGTTTAAAAGCACAGACACACAGATGTAGTAACCTCTTACACTAATTTTTGTGTAGATAATGTGATACCCAGAAAACAAACAAAAACATTTGCTACCACAAAGCCTTAGATAACAAATAAAATAAAACAGCTTTTCATAAAGAAGGAACATGCTTTTAAAGTAAATGACAGACGTGCTGGAAAAATAATTCAGAGAGACTGATAATTTAAAATGAACAGAGCATAAAGGGACTATAAACTAAAAATCCAGCAGCTACTCACAGAAAATAAAGGAAGGGAGGCTTGTGATGGTATTAAAACAATGGTTGGCCTGAACTCTCAACCAATCTGCTCTGCATATCCAACAGATTATGCAAATTAATTAAATACTTTTTATGCACGCTTTGAGAAAACAACAGTGACTCTCTGTTGGAAACTTAGGGTCTGTCCCAATACTACCCCTTACCCCTTGACTTACCCCTTACCCCTCGGTTTTGTGGTGGTGTCCCAATTCTCCATAGGGCTAAGGGGAATAGAATAGAATAGAACAGAATAGAATAAACCTTTATTCGTCCCACACGGGGAAATTTGCAATGTTACAGTAGCAAAGGGGACAGCGTTGATAAAGAATAAGTATAAAAATTGTATAAAAATAGCATGAAAATAGCAGTATGTACATTATTCTACCAATATAAATATAAAAAGGGCTTGAATACAGAAACTAAAAAGCAAATCCTATAAGGATTATTTATACATCCACACAGTAATTGCACATGAATGTAAGTGATTGCACATGGATGAATTGCACATTGTAAAGAGAGTTAGCACAGTAATTGTACATTGTAATTGCACATTGTTAGATAACTGTTCAGTTTATGGTGACTGGGAGCAGTGCTGGTTGTAAAGTCTAACAGCAACAGGCAAGAAAGACCTGCGGTAGCGCTCCTTCACGCACTTCGGTGACGCAGCCTGTCACTGAAGGAGCTGCACAGGGCTGTCAGAGTGTCCTGCAGGGGGTGGGAGTCCCTCTCCAGCATGGATGCCAGCTTCAACAGCATCCTCCTTTCTCCCACCACCTGTACTGAGTCCAGGGGGCACCCCAGGACTGAGCTGGCCTTCCTGATCAGTCTGTCCAGTCTGTTCCTGTCTGCAGTCGAGATGCTGCTGCCCCAGCACCACTCCATAAAAGATGGCTGATGCCACCGCAGAGTAAAAAAAGGTCCTCAGGAGAGCTCCCTGCACTCCAAAAGACCTCAGTCTCAGGTGAACACCCAGGTGTTTGTAAGAGTCCACAATCTCAATGTCCAAGCCCTGGATGTTCACCGGTGTTGGGTGGGGGGGTCTACGCCTACGGAAGTCCACCACCAGTTCCTTGGTCTTCCTCGCATTGATCTGAAAGTGGTTCCATTGGCACCAGTCCATAAAGTCCTGGGTCAGTCCTCTGTACTCCCGGTCATCGTCCTCGGTGATGAGGCCCCTGTACTACAGACCACCATGTCAGATACACAGTCCCGTGCCCTCACATACTGTGGTCGGTTTGTGAGGTAATCCTGGATCCAGCCCGATAGGTGGTGGTCCACCCCCGTGTGCTCCAGCTTGTCCCTCAAGAGAAGAGGCTGGATGGTGTTGAAAGCACTGGAGAAATCAAAGAACGTGATCCTCACAGTGCTCCCTGGCTGCTCCAGGTGAGACGGAGCTCTGTTCAGGAGGAAGAAGGGCTAAGACAAAGGGCTACACAGCCCTCGAAATGAAGACTAACGCTGACTAGAACGTAGGTGGCAGTCCTGTTCTTGTAACAGAAGAAGTACAGAGATCCTTTGCTAACTTTAATGTGAGGAAATAAATTGGCCCTGGTGGATTGGAAGGTAATACGCTTAAGAAATGCTGCGAGCAACTGGGACCTGTGTTCACAAAAATATTCCAAGCTTCACTGAACTCACAGTTAATACCGGCGTCATGGAAACTATCAAAAATTATCCCAGTACCAAAACAGACAAGGCCCACAGAGTTAAATGATTTTAGACCAACTGCTTTAACATCAGTCATTATGAAATGTTTTGGATATGTTGTTTTAGCTCACCTGAAAGGGGAAACTTACAGTCACATGGATTGTTTTCAGTTTGCATACAGAGCAAACAGAGGCTTTGAGACGGCAACAGTCACGTTTCTCAACCAAATATACAAACATCTGGAAACTCATTCATCTTAAGCTCTTGTCCTTTTCTGATTCTCAGCGACCTCTCACCTCTTTTGTTCACATTATACACCAATGACTGTATCAGTAAGATTGATAAATATACATTGATAAGGTTTGCTGATGATGTTGCTCTGATTGGACTTTTAACAATAGAATATTGAGAGCAGTTACAGAGCAAAGATAAGTCACTTTTTTGATAACTCATTGATTTTAAACACAAAGAAAACAAAAGAGATTCTAATCTATTTTAGATGATCATCTTTTTCTCCTGTGATATTAAGTAATTCAGACATTGAAGTTGTAAAAGAAGACAGTAGGGCTGCAGCTATTGACTATTTTAGTAATCGAAAAACTCAAATTACTTGAGGAATCGTTTCAGCCCGAGATTACAGGTATCAGGGTACAACAATTGATAAATTAACATAGAATGCTTAGACTAATGCAAGACTTGCAAAGGCTCATTGGTGTCTTTATTTTTAAAGAAACTTGAACTCCTAACCTCAGGACACAGGTACAGAATACCCAGGATGAGGACTAAAAGGGGCATCACATTCTCTGCACCACCGAGTATCCAGCTGCTAAATAAACTCAGATCTCACAACATGAACTTGGCACACTGCACTTTTAAGACCCTTAAAGATGTTTTTTACTTCTAAAAAACATTTATTACTGTCATTTTAATCTTTTTATTGTTGGCTAACTTAAATGTTATTATGTGCTGTCCTGTGTGGTTGATGATGTCCTATGAAGTTTTTCCCTGTGTTATTATGTGCAGTCCAGCATCCAAGCCGTCCAGTGGCAGTAAAATCATGACACTCACAACAACGCAAGCTCTGCTGAGTGGGCCAAGTGAAAGAAATGTAATCAAACTGGTTTTGTCCTTTACACTCCTTTGAATTGCAACTTTAGGACTTTACGCTTTGGTCCTAAATCAAAAATATGTAACTACAACCTCTATCCACCACTCAGCTGTCACTTTGTCAGGATTGTTATGACCCTCCTCCACCTGTCACCTTCAATCTATCTCACCACAGTCCAAGTTTCGAGCCATCACATTTAACCCCTACATGAAAAATATGCCTGAGCATCATTAACTGTTTGTCTGCTTCTAGATTAAATCTACTAATCAACTTCCATTATGAATACCCCTGTCTGGCTTTTTGAGGCCAATACTGATCACCAGTCACCTGTTAGTGTGATGGGCGGATACCAATATCCACACAAAACTAAACATATTTGGGGTTTGATATTGTGACTCGTTTTTTTTTTTTTTTTTTTTTTTACGCATTTTGGTGCTGTATAGCTTATGCTGCGTTCCTGTTGTACTGGGAAGTTGGGATTTCCAAGTTCAGAGTGGGAAATTTCAACTGACCCCCCCCCCCCCCCCGGGTCGGAAAATCCTACTGGGAAGTCGGGGGATCCTCAAAATCCCCGAGTTGACAATCAAAGATGGCTGCCCCCAGTGTAAACACTCACTAAACTCCAGTAATATTCCCTTTATTAGCACTTCCGACAAGTGTTTGTCACACTGAATCAGCAGTATACTATTGTTTGACGTATATACTTGGAAATGCTGCTATAGTGTTATGTATATTCTTCATGTGGTATTTGCAAACTACAACGCAGGGCATTCTAACAACAGCTAATACAACGGCTAACAATAGCCTAGAAGATGAGCATGTTTTTTCCGGCTTTGTAACTGGAACGCTGATAACTCGGAGATGACGTCATTCCCAGCCCCCTCTTCCCAGTTCAGATGTAAACAGAATGCAACAAGAGTTTTGGGAGCAGGACCACACCTCAACCACCATGTAAATTCAAAAGCAAATCGCGATCATACCTAAACAACAGACTCGTCGATCAGCATCACTCACCTATTGAGCAGACTCCCTTCGAATTCCATGTCTGATGACAACCAGCTTGGAGGCACTACTTCGCCAATGTTCAAGATCCAGCCGAAATGCGCTTCACCACCTCAGACCCAAAACCACGCCATCCAGCGTCCAAGATGTCCAGACTGGGTGAATCCGAAACACAAGCCATCATCAAAAGTGAGTCCAGCACATCACATTTCCTCTTAGGTCATTGTTCAGGCTGGTGCATCTCTCCTCATCAAACCTAATCCATCTGATTAATCATCGTTATGTTAATGACGTCCCCCGACACCTTGAAACTAAGGAAGGTGAAATCCCATCAGCTCATCATAGTCACGCCCCCCCTCCATCGCCACCCGGCATGAGTCCATTCACCGGTCACTGCCACGACCTCAGGCTCCATCTGTGCAACACGAGCCCACAGGGCCCCGCCGGCGTGTCAAGACACTGACCATCACTCCCATCCTTCACAAACTCTCAGGCTACCCCGCAGCCACACGACGAACAGTATGCTCTAAGAAATACTTTTCTTTTTAGCTGATGAGAACGACAACAAACTTTTCTCTCATTGGCCTCAGCCTCGTTGACAACCCGCTTCCTGATGACATCATCACACATTGACCAAACAAGGCATGTCATTAAGGATCCCCATGAAAGAGACAGTCTGAGTTAATCAAAACTACTATTTTATCACTGCAAAAATATCGATATGTTGTCAAAGGAACAGAAAATAGATGAATAAACAATTGTTTAACTTAGAAATCACAATAAGAATTAGAGATAGACCTATATGGTTTTTTTAGGGCCGATTAGTAGTGAAGGAGGCTGATAACTGATATTTGGAGCTCATATTCATTTGCAGTAAAAGAGAAAATATTGGCATCAAAATTCTGAATAATACAAACTCCAAGTTTGTTTTTTTTATATTAGACAATAGACATCTTTGTTTTAAATTCTAATAAAAAGTGCAGGGAGCTCCCAGGCGCAGCAGCATGTCTTATAAAGTTAAATGAAAACTTAAACAAATAAAAAGCTCCCTAAAGTTTTCTACAGAAAATTAAGTTTTCCAAAATTTCAATATAACTGAAATGTTAATCTTAACTTATTTTTGTTTTAACTTAAAAAAAAAAAAAAACATGCAGGGTGGTCCCAGGGTCTTGTGCCCCCAAACTTCTGGAGGGATCTGATGCACACTCTACTACCAATATAAACTAAATTCAGAAGTTACACAAACTATTTTCTCCCACTCCAAACACAAATGTAAATTTTACTTTAAAAAGGGGGGCAAAAATTATGTTTCCACTTAAAAGAAATCCTTATAGACAGAATTAAGTTGACTTCTAATGGAGCTATTATTGTTTTCACCATAATATACGTAATTTCTCGCTTATAACACAGATTTTTTTGCCTTTTAAATAAGCTCTAATTGACTGTGCTTTATTTTTCTATATAACTTCTTTCTGTGCCAGATCTTTCTTTCAGTGCCAAAATAAGAGTTTTGGATATAAATGCTTCAATGTCAATGTTTCCTTTTTCAGTTCAGATTTCATTTTCAGCTCCAGCACTCACTGTAAATGGTTTATTCCATAGGTCTCCAGGGTTTAACAACATCAAATAACATGGTGCTCCTTTTAGGACTGTGCTCAAACATGTCCACTTGTTTCCTTTCTGTTATGTCTTTAACTTCTTTGTGATTATTTCTTCGGACTGCCTCTTTGAGTTTGTGACGTATTTGATTTGTATGTCAGGCAGAATAAAGTGGACAGAATTGACAAGGGAATTGTTAAGCATGGAGACAAATGATATCGATTCCTAAGATGATTGTTATTAATTCTCAACTGGAACTGGTTTTCAAGTCCCATTCCCAGTTGTGATGGTTGGTTCAAGTAGTAAGGAGACCAAGAAGTGCTCTCCATTTGAATATACAGCCAGTGTTACAGACTGATGACTATTAAGTTCAACAACACATCAACATCACATCGACTGAGCACCAAACAAACAGCAAATCAAATGCAAAATTGTGACATATGGATGCTATGGAGCACTCCATAGCATCCATATGTAAAAAAAAAAAAGTAAGTGTACCTAGGAGAACTGATGCCGTTTTGAAAGCAAAGTGTGGTCGCACCAAATATTAATCTAGATCTCTTCAGTTCATTCACTTTGCATGTTAATTAACAGAAATAAACTATTAAGTTTTCTATTTGTGAACATATTTTTTTACATCTGACTAAAACTGTTGCTAAATACTGTATATAACAGCTAATCCATCTTACCAAGCTCCAATCTACAATGATCGTGTTCATCCCAAAGCAGCACAACCTAGTCGGCGTCCTTCAGGGCAGGAAAAGTTGTGAGCTCTGAGCGAGACGGCAGCAGAAAGTGACTGGTCATGCAGAGATCAGCATCGACGCTAACAGCTTCCGCCATTGTTTTATCAGATCTGGACCATATTTCTTCATTTCATGAAAAACAAACAACTACACTGAAAGTATTTCATTCATAGAGAGATTATTTTTCTCCTTTGTTGAATTTCATCCAAAAAATAATTTTGTTGTTTACTTCAGACAAGTTTCTGCTACAAAGTGTCTCGTGTTCTGTACTTTAAACCAAGGCAGTAACATCCGCCTGCCACACTATCTGATTGGCCGGTTATCAATGTACTCATCCGATCACCTGTGCTTTTGAAAGTGTTTGCCCCCCCGAACACTTTCAATTGGCTATTGCCCAGAAGCACTAGTGAGATATATTCTTTGTAGTATATACTGAAAAGTCCATCTGGTGTGCCAGGTTACACAGAAAAACAACAATACTCCCAAGAAAACAAAAAACATTCACGTCATTGAGTAGTTTTAAAAAGTTTGTACATGTTTTTACAGTCAGTGCAAAATGGGCTAACGACTTTTTATAGTTTGGCTCTATTTACTTTACATTTAAAACACAAGGACAGAGAGATTTTTTGCCTGTTTTAGTTTACATCTACTATATATATATATATATATATATATATATATATATATATATGTGTATTGCTGGGATCTGTATCATGCGCTCTAAAAACAACATATCCCTGCAGAAGCCTAAACCACAGTTGGCTGACAGCTGGCTGTCCTTATCACATGGTTCACACCCAGGTGTAATTTAATTATTTCTGATCCCCAATATTATTAAGTGGCGGCACCGGAATCCCCAAGATTTCTGGTGCTCCCAATGACACAGTGAATAGTTGTCCACTGTTCATAAATGCACAACAGTATCGTCAAGCCTAGGATGAGGAGGTGCCTTATAAGCATTTTTCGTCACAGCTTTATGATGGGGCCCCGTGTGCAGCAACAATCTCTGCAGTCCCTACAGTTACTCCTCTGCTGCACTGAGCTATATTATGCGAGCTTTTGAGAGTAACTTGAAGGTCGTGATTCAGATTGATGACTGTTGTAGAACAGTTTGATTAATAGTGACAACAGGGTGTATACTGTGCATACTTCTTGTTCCGTTGTCCTGTTTATTTAGTAGGATAAGTGTTTACCATTCATAAAAAATTTGTAGCCCTGGGATTTCTTTTCCACTATGTCATAAATGGGCAAAAAGGGACTCGTGTTAGAAAAATCTGAATCGTTTTTCTCTTCTGTTGGATTTCATCCAATTTAGCTGAGTCATTCCTGTGAGAAGGACAAAGTGTATCCAGCCTAAGGTGTATCTTACTTGATTGCACAATAAAACTTGCATTCTTCGGAGCTTTGATTAAGAATGTGCAAACTTTCATTGACAGAACACTATTATGTGGTACTTAAGCTGAAAAAAAAGTGATTCCAAATATTTCTTTACATGGGAGCTGTTGTTCTGAGGAAATAAAGACATTGTTTGGTTTGTAGTCAATAAAATGACTGCGGTAATGAGTCCAAAAATGTTATCATGAAAGCTAAAATAAGCAACGCTACCACCTTTTAAAGTAAAGGTTAATCTGATGGAACAGTATCTTTCAGACAGCCCTGGTCACCTGCTTCCATCACTGTAAAAGTTTGGGGGGCTGCAGCTCCTCCTCAAGAAATGTGCACAATTTTATGAGACTTGTTCACGCTCATAATGGGGGAACAAGTGTACATTTTCTGGGGCCCAGAGTCAAGAAGGGGCCAATAGAGAGTAAGGAAAGAAGTTGCCCATCCCTAATCGAAGCAATAATTACCTTAATTTAAAACTTAAATACCAGGCTTACTTATTAAAGCAAAGAGTTTATATATTTTTGCCTGTTTGAAAAAAATTAGTCTCCTCTTTTTAAAATAACACAAGCATTTATTTTTGTAAAACTGTTGTTGGGGGGGGGGGGGGGGTTCCGAATCTAAATCAGATAATTTATGTATGCCATCATGCAAGCATTCAACAAACACCTGTAAAGGTAAAGATGCATATGTCAATATTATTTGGACAAAGATGCTGGCCAGCACTAGCTAACTTGTGTGGATCACTTAGGTGATGAAAACTCACAGACATTTTGCAATTATGACACAGCCAGGTGTGATGAACTTCTGGGTCAATCAAGGTCAAGGTAAACTTTAGTATCTCCAAAGGGCAATTTGTTTTACAACAGTAGCAAGACAGACAAGATAAGACACTGAGTCTCGTACACAAAAAAAAAACCTCAACATGTTCATTAGACACACATTTGAGTCTCAGGCCACATGGTGTGTAAGAGGCAAATAGAACCAGCGACAAAGGGGACACCTGGACACAGTATGTCTGCGACCAGATGGCAACAGCCTATACTCTGCGTTGAGAGGGTGAGTGGGGTCTGACAAGACTGCTCATGCTTTTCAGTAGCTCTGGCTCTGTATAAAAAGTTAATATCACTCAAACTGGCGACAGCAATTTTACTGCATATGTTAGCAATCTGTTCCAACCTTTTCCAATTTTAAAAAACAGAGGCCCAAAGCAGCAGATGAAAAAGAAGGTTAAACAGACTCAATAAAACAAGAGTGAAACATTTTCATAAAAACAGTGTTGACATTAAAACTCCTTAATTTACGATAAAAAAGACATATGCTGGGGTGCCTTTGCACACACAGCATCAGTGTTGGCTTCAAAGGTCCCTCTGTTATTCATGATTATCTCCAAGTATTTGTATTGTTTCACCAGCTCAACAGCCTGGGCTTGTATGGAAACAGGTGAAACAGGTGAGGGTCTTCTTAAAATCCATGATCATTTCTTTTGTCATAGACATATTTATGTCTAAAAACAACGCACCATTCAGTAAAATCATTGACGACTGGGCCATAGTCAGTTGTCCCAAAGCAGGGAGACAATGATCCAGTCATTGGCAAACTTGAGGGTGTGCCTGCCCTCATATTGACATTGAGTTATTTTGCATAAAACAAACAAAAGCAGGGAGCTAAAGGAGGATAAAAGACATCTGATAAAACACCATTCACTTTGACTTTCTGAGGTCTGTTTGTTACACAATCAATGAGCCCACAGATAGAACCATAATCGATGTTAAAAACACTGTGGAGTCGACCTGCTAAAACATGAGGCTGGATACAGTTAAAGGGCCCTAAAAAATCTGCAATCATGGAATCACGGACAGAATCATGAAATTGAACATTAAAAGCAGAATTCAATAGAAACAGAATATCACAGAAATGGCTGGCATTTTACGTTAAAAAAATGAAATAAAAAGGAATGTATCTCTCAGGAGAATGCTCCAAGGGGGTCACTAGGGCTGGAGACAATGCACGCTTCACTTCCCCTCCCCCTCCTCCTCCCTCATTAACAATGCAAACATGTCGAAGCAGCCGTCTGAGACACCGGCTAAGTGGGCAAAGAAGCTACGAAACTCCTGGCTAACTCCAAAGTACAGGGCAGGGCAGCTTCCCAGTGGTTATTATATGTCAGGCAATCAAATGTTCTGCAAATCTATACAGTGTTTCAGGGTTAAATTTGCATAAAATACTAAAAACCGAGCTCTCAAAAAAAAAAAAAAAAAAACCTAAATATATGAAAAATTAAAACTGAATATGGGGAAAAAAAATAAACAGATTTTATAGGGCCCTACAGTTTAAAAAAATGAAAAGAGGTCAATGAAAGCAGTCCTGCAGTATTTCTTGAACCCTCCATGAGATCCTGGACCAAATGCAGCAGGGTGCCAAGAGCATCCCTTACCTGCTCTTTAAGCGAGCTGGAATGGGTCCAATTGATCCTGATCCATAATCTTCTCAAGGGCCTTCATTACCAAAGAAGTTAGAACCATGGGCCAAAAGTCACTGAAGGGTTTTGGAACCCTAATTTTAGGCAAAGACAAGGAACCTTTGGGTGTTGCAAGGACTTCATGAAAAAAGGGAAAAAAATTAACGTATGTCTCTGCACAATTCGTCAGAAGTCACCCACTTCCATTATTAGGGCCAGGACTTTTCCTCTCCTTTGTGCCCCAGAACATTTTGGACTCAAAGTTTTTATCAATATGCACTTCTATTGAACCAGAAAAATCATTCCTATACACAGACAGTTCCTTATTTAAATCAAAAATATAAAAAAAACGATTAAAAAAACATGTTAAAGTCACTGGCAAGCTCTGTCTTGCCAGCAAAAGAAATGGGACAATTTTGGACTGCATGCCCATGATGGATTTCACACCTTCCCACACTGGATGCCAGTCTCCTGTCTGAAGCTGACACTACAATTTTTTCTTGTGGTTTATCTTGGCAAGTTTAAGTGCCCTCTTAACTTGCCTTAGTGGATTCCTGCTGCAATTGACGTCACTAAGACTGTTTCTCTGATTGATGATGTTTGAGACAGATCTGGTCAATCACGGTTTATTGTTTGGCAAGTTGTGAATTACTGTCCTGGTGATAATCAATTCTTCACAGAAATTTAAATATCCAGTGACAGTCTCAGTTAGTTGGTCAGTGTCTTAGCAAGAATTCATACAAACATCCCAGTCCATGCAGAAGAAACAATCTTGGAAGCTCATCAGGGCCTGTGTCCACTGCTGCCATATTTAACACAGCCTTAGTTTCAGGGCAGTTCTCACCAACTCTTGACTTCTGTTCCCTGTTCCCTTCGTTACTAACTGTCCGTACCATCCAGGAAATAGTTCCCTCAAGAGTACAAGTTAGATTACTTTCTCCTCAACCACCTCTGTTTACAAAGTAAACAAATTATGTCATGCACTTTCTCGATCTTGATTGGTAAGTGAAGAAGCAGCGTGGGCATCAGTGGCACAGTCTGATTGTGCTTCTTGAAATGAGAAGGGTTTGTCAAAAGCAGAAGCCTTTGTTATGAGCCTGCTGCAGCTAACAGTTTCCTTCATTTTAACCCATTGGTCAAATGCTAAAATAATTTCATTTAATTTGATGCACATTGCTGTTCAGTTTGGAGCTCATGTTCCATTGATGTAAAGAACTGATGAATGTTTGTGCACCAGTAGTATGATAAAATAATACATGAGACAGTATTAATGAGCTCAAACACAAAGTTTCAAGTTTTGCACATGCAGGAAAACTTCTATCCTTAGCCACACCACAGATTAGAAGAATGGTGCTCTGTGTTATATCTTCCCCTTTTGGCACAACTTTGGCACATTGTGGGTTAATAATTGGCAGGGGTTTTCTCACCCCAGCATGTTTACTTACAGGCAAAATCAAGACAGAGATAAAGAGTAAAATAAAATGCTTTAAAGCTAGTTAAAATGCCAAACTAAAAATACTACAATTCAGGGCTGAACAATATGTTATTTTGACATCGCAACTGCAATGTAGAAATGTATAATAGTCATACTGCAGGTTGTGCAATGTGAATTACATGATTTTAAGAAAATCAGGCTGCTGTGTGTTGTTGAATGGAAAACAGACAATTTACTAGATTCTTTAATGCCTTGATAAAAAAAAAAAAAAGAAAAGAAAAAGGAAACTGAAATCACAGCTAAGTGGAAAACAAAGTAAGTTATAAATTAAAAAGTTGAACACATTTGTGTTTGCTGTTTGTGATTAGATCATTGTGTTTTTAATTACTTTGTCCTTTTTAGTTTGATGTTTTGTGTCTACATTTTAATTTGATTTCTAATTTTTAGTTGTGTTTTTAATTTGGTTTGATAAAAAAAATGTGTTTTTGTGTTTTCTAGTGTGGTGTGTTTTCTTATTTGATGTGCTTTCTGGAAATTTTTTAAATTTTTCATTTAGTTTTTTTATTTGTCATCTAGTTTTATCACCTTGAGGCTGCTGTTATCTTGATATTGTTTCTCTGAGTGCAAACTAAATCAAACTATCTTTAAGTTATCATTTGTAACAGTATTAGGGTTTTAAAAACTCTTCAATTCAGAGTAGTGGCGTGCACAGACTTTTTCAAGAGCGGGGCGAAAAGGAAAAAAAGGGCACATACAGCGCATTGTCACCAAAAAAGAGGGCACTAGGTTTCACATGTTTTCAAGGGCACTTTAGACATGTTTATATGTTATACAAATGGCACATTATATAGCCCTAAAACAGACTAGCTAGACAGACTATTCAAGTTAGTTTGTAGTTAAGATCAGCATCCACAAGAACTGTTTTGATTTTAATGTTGGACTATGAAGAACACACATAAATAAATAAATAATCCTAAGCAGTCTGGGGGCCTTACCCCAGAAAAGCTTTGATTAAGAAATCACCCTTGACCTGTATTTCAGTGCATTCAGGCATGAAACAGGTCAAGGGTGAAAAAGGTGAGAAGGATATTATCCTTCTAGAGGGGTCCGGGGGCATGCTCCCCCGGAAAAAAAATCTGAATATTTCATTTTCAAAAGCATCAATCTTATTCATTTTGACACATAATTCAAGCAGAATTACAGGACAACATGGATGTATAACAAAGTATCTATACATGGTCCCATTATGCTATAACTTCTCTCATGAAATGCGTTAATTTTTTTTCCACTGGAGGCTTGTTCAGATATCTACGTTATATCTCCTGCTGTGTTTGCTAACATTCATCAATGACATGATGCTTCTTTCAGCAAGCTTTAATTCTTCTGGTGATATACTATTACCTTTAGCTAATATTAAACTATCGTCAGCTATATTCCACTTGGATCAGTGAGGCGTCTTCAGCTTCCAAACGCTGCTCAAACCAACCAGGCAGCAGTATCCCCGCACCTTCCCAGAGAAAACACTGCAGATGTGAGGCCCTTCGCGCTTATATTTCTGTGCTCTTGCGCTTGTAGAGTTATTTTATTCTGTACCTGGATCAAGACTTACGAAGTATTAGTACTACTTTGTCGCAGAAACAAGTAACAAGTATACTAAAGTACAAGCATAAGTTTTAGTATTAAAATCTAAGTGTAAATTTTAGTATAAAAACACTTACTCTTAGATTTTTCTTTATACTTTTCAGTATAAGCCAAGTACACTTCGCTAAACTATTCTTAAGTATGTAAAATATAGTATATAAAAAATAAACCAAAAAGTAAAGTATACTGCCTCGCTTTTAGTATAAGATATGTAGCCTATTACTCGTAGTACACTTGAATAAACTACTTTTTGCGAAGGGAAACCTCAAACTGGACCCCTACAGTCCGGGAAGGAGCCCGTAAACTCTGGATCACGTCTCCTGGGCCTCGAACCGAAAGTGAAACTTAGAACCAGCAGGCTGTGGCTTTTGCCTTTGGGTTACCAAAATTACCACAGCGGTGCAGGATTCACTGAGGGCAGGTGAAATGTCCCACCCGACCCACGTGGATCACGAAGCTGACACACCTCCGACCACTGCGCACGATTTATTACCTCTGTTGAACTTTGCCACCTTCTCACCTCCACCATGACCAGTGGTCCGTGTTTTCCTGCCACCACTCCCACCCAAATCCCAGCTAGCGCTCTATTGTCACGTCCTTTAACCACCACAGAAACAGCGGACTCACCGCGCTCTGCTCTCTTGGGTCGATGGACTGGACGAGGATCTCTGCAGGAGCCGTCATGAAGTCTGTCGTGCGCAGAGCCAAAGGCTGCGGTCCGACCCAAAACAGATCACATTTTGCATTTCACTTTCTCCGACAAAGCTCCGATGTCTCATTGAAGTGTATCCACTGCCGTGAACTGCTGAGACGAGCGACAGTCCGGCCAGGAGCCGGACACATTCTCCGAGACTCGGACTTACACCCGCCCTGCTGAGCTGAAGTTCACTCCTCCTCTCTGATGTCACTGTTACTCACCAGGACGAGTCGGGCGGCTGCGGCTGCACCAGGCTCTGCCACTGTTCTCCAGGACTGCAGGAGCAGAGATGTTTCACTGATGTTACCCGTAGGCCTATTCAAGTTCACCTATAGGTGACTCTGGGGATGGTTGTAACACTTCTGACTTCAGTCCAGTGGCAGCTGGTCATCCATTTCTTTGGTGTGGCTGTAAACCAAAGAACCGTTGGCATCAGCACTTAGATAACAGTGTAATTTGGCCTTTATATCTATTGATTATTATCATCATTTTATCTTAAGTTTCAACTTATTAAAAAGGGACAAAGAGTGAAGGTCAATCCTGGGCTCAACAAAATAGAGTATGAGTTATTAATTTGTGATTTAAAGATTTTTAAAAAAACAAAAAGTTTTTATAGTTTGTGTTTTCTTTTGATTTGTTTTTTGAAAGCACTAATGGTTGTAAAATATGGAAGACGACTAGGGACAAAAACATTGTAGGCTAAAATTCAAGTCTGAAAAAAATAAGAATCCTCGCATGTCTTTCTCAGAATTCTGAATTCATTAACATTTTTAGGGATGATTTTCTTTAAAGTCAAAATACTGACTTTAAGTTCAGAATACTGCCTTTTTTTCCTTAGAATTCTGAATTCAGTCTCAGAATTCTAACTTCAATCTCAGAATTCTGACTTCTGCCTATTCCACAGAAGTCTGTCCCTACTCTATTTTGGCTTGCTGAATCTCTTTGAATTATTTCTTTTTCCTTATACTCAAAAAGGTAACCCTGTGCAATCACAATATAAGGTTGGTTGGTTTTATGGACATGCAGAATGATTGTTCTCATCAAGAGAATGGCTCACAGTTCATTTAACAGAAATATCAATTTCATTAAACAGTTTTTACCATTTATTACTTAATATCGGAAAAGGGTCCATGATTAAGCTAAGTGGTTTCACTGTGTTCTTGTGCCCATTATACCTGAGAGAGCATCATTCCTTTAATTTTTCAGATTCATGTTTGTCTTTTTTTGGTTCAACCTGTTCCAGCTTCAGTTAGTATGTGTCATACCAAGCAATGGCTTAGCCATGCCTCCTCACTAAGTTTAAAGTTGTTGTCCTCTTCCCCTTTTAGAGTTATTCTAGGAATGTTCCTCACTCACCTCTAGGCAAGGGCTCTAAGCACAAGAGCTAAAGCTGAGGAACATCTTGAGGTGATTCTCAAAAAGTTTGTGAATTTGGGAGATTTTTTATTCTGAAACCTCAACTACAGAAGAAACTTATTTTTGCCACAGAGATTAACCAAAACAAAAGAAGACCCCAGTTCATCTTAGGGAAATTAAAGTCTCCTAAATTCAAAATGGTATCAGTAAAGAATCGCAGGTGAATGAAAAATGATATCCAAAGCCCTGTAAACACTGGACTCGTTAAACACCGTGACAGCTGATTATGGAGGATATCTGTGTGTTTAGTCCTTTGCAAATCAACAATGTCTGTAATTAGCAAAGTGAAAATACTACAGACATTTTCAAATTACCCACCACCTTACAAGGAAATTTTGAGCTTCAAGGCTTAATATCTTTCTGGTATGTTTTTCAGAGCAGTTTGTCAGTAAATTGTGGCTACTTTTGTACAGGGAAAGATTAATTATTAATTATTAATATATGCCACATGTCTGGTGTTTCATGCACAATTATTGTGCCATAATTATGCAATTTTTTTTCTGCTGGGGATTGATGTGAAGGCATTCCAGACAAAATTATTTAAAAGTAAATTTTGTTTTATTTTTTCTTTTTCATTTCATTTTGGAAATGAAGTAAGTTAAGAGGAAGTTTGTACAGTACATTTTTAAGTCCAGTGTTTTATCATGAGTGGAGTCTTTTATGTTGAACCTTAAATTGGCAAAACACAAAAATATTGTTTCCCAAAAGCGTGATAGGCTGTAAGCTAGAAGTAATTTATTTTCCACTTAAGTAACTTCACAGATAATCTGAAAACCAGTCTCAGTTTGACTTTTCAGGCCATATAAAATATATATTTTCTGACAGGGATGTAAGAAATCTGCAATTTCTTCAGCCTGCTTACAGAGCTATCTCGGTGAAATGTGTAGAGGTTTGATCTCCTGTCTTACGGATCAGTATTTAACCATTTATGGATGGTTGTGTATTTGTCTAGAGTGTTTTAAACACAGTCTTAGACTGAGTGACGCTAATGGAAGACAAATGTTTTTCTTATCATAAATAAGTAGCTAGTTGCTGTTTCAGTGAATAGTTTTTTCTTTAGAAAGAGAACGTCTGTCATCATTTTTTCCATCTTTACAGTGTGCTGGAGGCTGCACCTATCCGCCTGATGACTGTCCCACAATTTGCTGATTGTGGGACAGTCAGCAAATTTTACCTTTCTTTACCTTTGTTTGGGTGGACAGGGACCAGTGTAGCTACCATAGGCCCCAAAGCCAATAAAAAAACATTTGTAATATCCCACGAACAGGTCTAATGTAATAAAATATAAAAGAGCCCTTTTGGGTTTAAAGAAGACTCCCATGTTTCTGTTGATATCATCAGTCTTTTTACTTATCAGTTGCACTATATTGCAAAAAGTATTCACTCACCATCCAATTCACTGAATTCAGGTGTTCCAGTCACTTCCATGGCCACAGGTGTAAAAAATCAAGCACTTAGGCATGTAGACTGCGTCTACAAACATTTGTGAATGAATGAATGGGTCGCTCTCGGGAGCTCAGTGACTTCCATCATGGTACCGTGTTAGGATGCCAGCTGAGCAATAAGTCCAGTCGTGAAATTTCCTCGCTACTAGATATTCCACAGTCAACTGTTAGCGGTATTATAACGAAGTGGAAGTGATTGGGAAGGACCCAATCACCCCATATTTTGCAGGGCATGAATGTTTTAACCTGAGTGTCACACACGTATCATCTACTAAACTGAAAGCACCTGCACAGGTTTCCCCAGGTGTCATTAAATTGCTTCAGTTTGATTCAGTTGTCTCAGTTTGGTTCAATATGGGGAAGACTGAAGACTTGACAACAGGCCAGACGACCATCATTGATATCCTCTATAGGATGGGTAAGCCACAAAAGTTCATAGCTAAGGAGGCTTGCTGTTCACAAAGTGCTGTGTCCAAGCATATCAATGGACAGTCTAGTGGAAGGAAAAAATGTGGTAGTGATTAAAGGATAAGTTTGGTTTTTTGACACCTGGACCTTATTTTTAGGATTAAATACGCTCGTAGACTCACCCAGACAATTTTGGCGGAGCTCGGAGCCGTTTTCGAGCAATTTAGATCCATCCAACAGCATTTTTCCTCATGCCGTAGTAGCAGACGGGGCCAGAAATCGAAGCCCCTAAATTAGACATTATCTGCTGCGAAACTCACTCATTTCAGCTACATTTTCTAAATGAATGGCCAGTGTTATCACCATGTCAGCTCAACTTCGTTGTCATGGTCATTCGGGGCTTTACAAGGATGGGTAACTTTTGGTGACGTCATAGACAAGAACATGAGTAGAGCCGCTGTTGTTGCTAGGCTACACGGCTACACGGCTATTTTTGTGCTACATGGCGTAATATTTATCCGATGTAGAAGTGTCTGACGACGACTTTGAGTATAATGAATGCCCGTTTTGTTTTGAGCCAGAATATACCGACGAGGAGCTATTTGAAAGGAGGATGCAGAGGGAAAGAGCCGAACAGCTGGCCAGAGAACAAGCAACCACTGCACATCCACGAATGGGGGCTAACTGGTGGTGTTGTTGTGGACATTGCACGGCAAACACAACAGAGGAGGAGTGCCTTTGCTGCTCAGAGTGGGACTTGAGACCAGAGGAAACACGTATTGATGCCCCCCAAAATATGATTTCTGGCCCTGTCTGCTACTACGGCATGAGAGAAAAATGCCGTCGGATGGATCTAAATTGCTCGAAAACGGCTCCGAGCTCCGCCAAAATTGTCTGGGTGAGTCTATGAGCGTATTTAATCCTAAAAATAAGGTCCAGGTGTCAAAAAACCGAACTTATCCTTTAAGGCAAAGGGATTCCCAACCAAATATTGAAGATTGGCATATCATTTTGAAAGTACCATATTTTGATTGATTTGATGTGATCCTAATTTCTTTCTTTCTTTTCTGCAAAAACTGAGAAGTAAATGGTGATTTCTTCACAGTATTCTAATTTTTTGAATTCCTGTTTTCATGGATTTTATGAGCTGGAAGCCCAAATTATGTAAAAATAAACAAATAAATACTTGAAATTGTTTAAATTGTGGGCCATGAATCTATAATCTATGAAAGTTTAACTTTTTGTATGGAATTATGGAAATAAACTTTTCCATGATATTCTAATTTTTTGGAAAGGGTCTGTAAAGCACGCCGCCACTGGACTCTAGGGCAGCGAAGACGTGTTCTCTGGAGTGACCAGTCATGCTTCTCTGTCTGGCAATCCGATTAGACAAGTCAGGGTTTGGTAGTTGCCAGGAGAAAAGTACCTGTCTGACCGCACTGTACCAAGTGGAAAGCTTTGTCAAGGGGGGACTATGATGTGGGGTCGTTTTTCAGGAGTCAGGCTCGGCTCCTTAGTTCCAGTGAAAGGAACTCTTAATGCTTCAGTGTAACAAGATATTTTGGACAATTTCATGCTCCTAACTTTGTGGGAACAGTTTAGGGATGGCCCCAATGCATAAAGCAAGGTCCATGAAGACATGGATGTGTGAGTTCTGGCAATCCGATTAGACAAGTCAGGGTTTGGTAGTTGCCAGGAGAAAAGTACCTGTCTGACCGCACTGTACCAAGTGGAAAGCTTTGTCGAGGGGGGACTATGATGTGGGGTCGTTTTTCAGGAGTCAGGCTCGACTCCTTAGTTCCAGTGAAAGGAACTCTTAATGCTTCAGTGTAACAAGATATTTTGGACAATTTCATGCTCCTAACTTTGTGGGAACAGTTTAGGGATGGCCCCAATGCACAAAGCAAGGTCCATGAAGACATGGATGTGTGAGTTTTGTGTGGAAGAACTTGACTGGCCTGCACAGAGTCCTGACCTCAACCCCATAGAACACCTTTGGGATGAATTAGAGCAGAGACTGCGAGCCAGGTCTTCTCTTCCAACATCAGTGTCTGACCTCACAAATGGGCTTCTGGAAGAATGTTCAAAAACTCCCATAAACTTATCCTAAACCTTGTGGAAAGCCTTCACAGAAGAGTTAAAGCTGTTAAAGCTGCAAAGACTGGGCCGACATCATATTGAACCCTATGGATTAAGAATGGTATGCCACTCAAATTCATGTGTGCGTGAAGGCAGACTAATTAAGGCAGACTTTTGTCAATGTGTACCTCGTAAATTCCTTCCACTTTGTTCTGCATGCCCTCTTAATCAAGGACCTCATGCTCTTATCAGAGGCATTCAGCAGAAATGATAAAGAAGTCAAAGATGGAATCATGGCAGCCAAAAGTGGTTTAAAAAAAAGTGGCTTAAATTTTGACAAAACAACATTTACTGCACGTTACTGCAACGTTTGGTGGGTGAAAACACCAGCAACTTGCAGGGGCATTTATTCATGCAGCACGGCACTGAACATCAGGATTGACATGTGTTTTACATTTTTGTCACTGAAAACCTGTGAGGGCCAACTTTTCCCCCCACACAGAAAATCAAGAGGAATCAATTAGGGAATTGTTAAAGAAACAAATCAATAAGCAGAATCAATAACAACATTGATATCAATAAAATCTCATAAATTCCCACGCCTAATTGGGAGGACAGCTAACATAAGTGGAGATCACTTAAAGCACACTTAAGAATTATTCTAAACTTTCTTTTCTTAAGGATTTGAGTTATCCTTAAACACTACTGTATCATCATCTGTATTCTTATACTGAGGACATGTTCATTAAACAAACCAAATCAGTTAGACATATTCTTTATTTTGTTTAACACATAGTGGAAGTAGGTCAAATCATGGGGTATTTTGTATTCTCTTAAATGGACAGAAAGCCACAAAAGATTTTGACTGAGGGGGGTGGGGCTTAACAAAGGATCAATTCTTCCATATTTTCCTGTTCATTCCGGTTCTGTCATGTGTAAACCTCTGCTTAGGATTTTCTGGTCTTCAATCACTCTTAGGTCAAGCAGTCCCATCCACTTTGAGACCAGCCACAGCATCAGCAGCTGTCTCCACTTGGTCCTCTTCATCCTCTTCCTCTTCGTCATCGTCCTCTTCTTCCTCCTCCTCATCTTCCTCCTCATCCTCATCTTCCTCATAGTCATCATCCTCCCCAAAGTCGTCCTGTTGATTACTGCCTCCGGATGCTAAGTTCTTCCAGTAGGCGTCATAACCTGATGCTCCATCGTAGTCCTCGTCATAATCATCAGCACCAGCCTGGCGACCAAATTTGAGCGTGCGAGCTGAAAGAACACACAGATGTTTATGTTTTTAAACGTGTCTCTAGTTATTCCAGTATCTTTAGCTTTCCCATGAACCTTGGAGTAGGTGGCCTTGGTTTAAATGAGGCCTGTGGCTCCTTTTCTGTTTGTAATTCCCTCCTCTTTCTCCCCGTAGTTTCTGATTCTATCCACTGTCCTCTCAATACAAGCCTAAAAATAAAACAGGCATCTCATTGCATTTGACTCTGTGTGCAGCATCTGTTCGTCCGAAAAGTAGCAGTATGTTTATTAATCCATATGATTTAAAAACTGTTCTAGGATGTGGGAAAATTTCAATCCCTTTTTTAAGAAAGAACATCTAAATGAGTGCTTAGTCATATAATCTAAAAGTTTGGTTTGACCTGAGGTGCTTTCTGGGTAAAATTTTAGGAATATACTCGTCCCATGACTATGACTCTTACGAGGATAAAACCACATGGTTCACAGTTACAAAGTCCACCCATCCATCCATTATCTATACCAACTATCCCTTGCCCAATGTCAGCCGGTGGGCTGAAGCCCATCCCGGCTGACATTGGGCAGGAGGCAGGGTACACCACTGGGCTACCTGTTACACAAAGTGTTACATATTAAAAGTTAGGTGTTTACACACAACTGTTGTAAGTTTCCAAAAAGTGACATCTTAAGGTCACTGCTAGCTGCTGATTGAAGGGCACATGTTTTTTCTAAGGTGTGGAAAAATGATTCATTTACACAACAAAAACTTCTGAAAACAGTCAACATATAGAACAAATCATTAGCAATGATCGACGACTGAGTATAAAAGTGACAGCAGAAACGGTCTCAGTTGAAAAAGAGATGGTTGGGCAAATTTTGCATGAAAATGTGAACAAGACAAAATTGTGTGCTAAAGTTGTCCCAAAATGTCTGACTCCTGGTCAAAAAGAAAATGCAAACAAAATTCTGGAGACATTTTGGAACAAATTAAAGAATTTTTATTATTTTTTTTTTTTGGAAGGAATGATCACCAAGTGTTTTGTTCAATTTAACCAAGAAACTCAAGTTAATGCGTTGCTCAACTTTTAATCTAATCATTTCCTGATGCCTCAGCAAAAACACTTGTGCTTCAATCAGTGAACTAAAGTAAACTTACAGTATTTGTGCGTGAAATACCCAAACTTTAACATATAACACTTGCTTTGACTGTGAACCTCGTGGTTTTCAGTTTGTCTGATAAGGCTCTTTATTTCTGGGTTTATGGCACTATAAACATGTAAACAGCAGCGAGATCTTTCTCTGCTTCTCTACTTGCTCGAATGTATTTGAATGATCTTTCTATCATCTGAAAACTGACATTTACTTGCTTTGATGAGGATTGTATCTCTGCTGTATAATGTGGGCACTTCACTTGAAAAGAAAATGTTTTTTATTCCGAAGCTGTTCTTGAGGATCTCTACTTCACACAAGTCCAGAGAGATATGCAAATGAGAGCTGTGTACTTACGGTAAGTCTGCTGCCCCCACGTCATTCAGAGCTCAGTGATATAACACGAGCACCCGAGGTGGACCTTGGTAGTCATTATCAGGATGTTTAAAAAGGCTTGAATCTAGATAACATGACACTGCAGGGTAATTTGACAGCATCACTTCATTGTTGCTCAAGATGTAGCCATTTAGTCATGGATTGGATTGGCAGTTAAGTAAAAGTCTGGTTAAAAGCCTCAGCTTTCTCATTCTTCCTGTTTCACTTCTGAATTCTTGACTCAACGGGAAAGTTCAGAGCTTCTTAACTTCCCACAAACAACAGATATAACAGAAAGAATAACACTCACTGGACATGCTGAGGTCCCTAGTCTCTTGGGTCTCGTGGCCACACTTAGGACAGGGCGGTGCTTTGCCTTTTTCCTGTTTGAAGACTTTACTCTTGGCATGGTCATCACAGTAACAGGCCTGAGAGGGTAGGGGTTTAACATCATCAGAGAGACTGTACACATCACATCACAACACAGCTATTATGCTGGCACGTTTTCAGTTCTGAATGGAAATTTGAGGGAAATTCAACAACTGCTCTGACTTGTTTAGGCAAGCATGGTCATCAGTCATCCGTGTGTCTTCCTTTTCTTCTACCTCACTGTTTTTCTGCTCTTGTACAAGATGTTCCTTTCTCTTCCATTACCTTGTCTAGATTATGTTAATCTTAAGACAAAGATGACCATCTTATTCTTCCGATGTATTGGCTGAATAATGAGAGTTTAAGTTTAGAAGATACATTGATATCTTTTTAAAGCAAGGTTGGGTTAGACTGTAACTTTTTTATCAATATAGAGTTTTTATCTACTGCTCAGCAAAAAGGGTGTTTTCAGTAAGAACCACAGACATTTCAAGTTTACTGAACATGAATAATATATTTGAAATACTGAAATTGGGCAGCAAGAATGCTATTTGAGGGGTGGGGTTATGTTTCTGCTCTTATGACAGTATTCATCAGGAGTACATGCGATCACAGTCACATGAAATACTTACCATCAGGGTTCCACTACACGATAGAAACAGGATTACAGTCTAACTCAACAGTTGTAAAGACTGAGGACCAGTTGGCCCTAAATATAAATCTTTTCATCTTCTGTAGTATGTCACAGAGAGGAACAATCAAGACCCAATTGAGACACCCCGCTGCTTAGCAACAGAAAGTCTACCATGTCTGAATTTTGTCCTTTCTCAAAGAATCCGAGCAATGAAAGCAAAGAGCACTCTGCAACAGTCTCAAATGTTCCTGACGGCAGAGAACATTAAAGATGGATGGATGGTTCCTCCACATGGAGCTACATGAGATAGGAACATCTTTTTCCAAAAACACCTTTGCCTTTATGAAGTGTCGTTAAGGGGACTACTTCAAGAGACTGAAAAAGGAGAAAATGTTAGCAAAACAAACAACAACCAAGTTAGTAACTGCTGTTAGCATCTAGCATCAAGCTAACACACTGTTTACCATTATGTTTATAAATATATTTTTCTCCTGCAATATGTAATGGGATCTTTTAGGGATCTTTCCAGAGAAGAGTTGTGTCTTTTATGTGCAACAATTTAAATCATATTTTGAACACGCGGATAAGTTGATTCTTTAAAGCCTTTTTATTTTATTACTTTTATCATTCCTGATAAAAATTCAGAAGTCCTGTGTTTTTAACTTCTTAAAGGTTACTGTGTTGCGCTGCTATGTTACCACTGATTTTTTTCTAGATGAAAAGTGTTCTAGTAAAAAGTCTGAAGCATTAGGATTTCTCCCTGTCCCTAGGGCTAGGGGATATATCTAGAGAGTTTTTAACATATATCAATATTTTTTAAATAAACTTATAGGGTAGGACAATATCTAATATATAATTTGTTTTGTGTTGAAAATAATTCACCACGAGCCGCCATTTTGCCTAATTCCCTTACTCTCCGTTGCTATTTTACCTAACCTGGATCCCTCCCCCTCCAAAACTTCACAAAGTTCAACAGCCTGCCTTTCCTTTCCCCTCTCACTCACAACAATAACAAATGATAGCATGGAGGCCGTCAAGTACTGGAGAAATGCCACAGACAAGGAGTTGGTAGGGAAAAAGAAAATAGTGGCCGGTAAATGGAGTGTTTAGTTTTAAGACTTTAGACACAGATCAATGTTTTTTGTAGAAAGTGCCGGAAACATGTTGCATGCAAAGTTTCACGCAAAAATGCCCATTATTAAAGCATCGCCACGGTACAGTACGAAGTGTGCGAGAGAAACTTTGTGCTGCGTCTCTAATTGAAGTCTACACAGAACCCTGTATCAAAGTAAGGCACGCTGCAATCTTCATTGTCCCACACTGAGCCTTATGAAAGAAAAGGTAAAAAGTGAAGCAAGATCACCGCTGCACTGGCTTACCATACTGTCACAGACATGGTCCCTGACACAGCTGTTGTACAGGGCGGCTTTATTCTATAGCAAAAAAATCAAGGTACCAGTTATCCAGTCAGATGTATTTCGCAAGAAAAAGTTAAGTTGAAAATGTCCATTGAAGTCAGGGAGAGCCTTGCCGTTCAGCAGGACCTTTCAAGACCTGCGAGTCATTTATGAATGTAGCGATACATCACATGGAAGACTGGAAGTTAAAAAAATACCTTCTCCATACAAGCTGTTTTCATCAGGACCACACGACTCTGTCAGGTGTTGTAAATGATGTTCTTGGATTGTATTTGCTTTGTTTACATGTTGATTATTTGCACAGCTTCATGTATTTAGGCATGAAGAAAAGAAATTTTATTTATTTATTATTCACTTATATCAGTTCATTTCACTACTTATCTAATTCATTTCATTTTTTATTTAAGTGTGAACTAGTGCTTTTTTTCATGTCATTTTTAATGCTCATGTGTACAAATGCAAATGGGTTAGTGATATGCCTGTGTGACAACTGTCAGTTAGTTCATGTGGATTGACTTAAAACTAAATATGTTTTATCCAAGAGCTGAGTGGGGAAGAGATAGAATTATCAGCCTCTGTAGACCATAAATATGCAAATGATCTCAGTGGTCAGCTGAGAGAAGTTGACAGGGTCATTAACCTAAGCCCAATACACTGAGTCTTCATGCAATACGGCCACAATGATGTCCTGCTATACTTACTTCTAGAGACATTCACATTTAGCCGTGAGGCTGCCATATCTACGTCAATTCACACTGCAATACGGCTTGGATGCGTACGACATGGCACATGCACCCATAAACACACAAAGGCAGAGACGCTCACTCACTGCCCTCCTGTCTCCCCCCATTCTGCCTCCAGGACGTTCACAGTGGAGGTGAAAAGTCACAGAGAGGTTAACATTACACCTTTAAACAGCAGTATGAATTGGGCTCTGGTTTCACCCTGGAAGTGTGACTGGTTTCCTGGGTTGTTTGAGATATATATCGAATATTGAGATTTAGCGAAAAAATATGGAGAGATATATTTTGGTATATATTGCCTTACCTCTTCCCTTCTTTGTGGTGCAAGCAGCTGCCCCAAACATCTGCAGTCAATTTCAAGAATGTTATGTGTCATCCCCATCTGGCAAGCCACAGCACAAATTTTGGCCCCATGGTCACCTTACCCAACATCCAGGCTGTTGTTACTGACTGAAAAAAAATGTGTGGTCTAACCTCGACATAGAGCACCCCAGTTCCCTGCATACAGCACGGTGTAAGTTTGGCATCAAGCCACAGTCATCTCACAAGAAATGCGTACTGATTCACTGCACGAGTACACACTATGCTAGAGGAGTTGTGTGTGTTTCACATTTGCCTTGGAGGATAGGAGACGAAAGAGGGTGGTGACGACGGTTAGGGATCGGAAAAATAAGTTTTAGGAATTGGAGAGGCTTTCACATATTGGAGAGAGCTAAAAGAGACAATAGACTACAAGCCAGATGCTGAGCTTGTAATGCTGTTGTTGGACAGGACAGCGCAGTGGTCATTTCCAGCTTTTAGTACTACTTGTAAGATTTACTGTAATGTTTTCAAGTCATTATGGTAGCAGTCAACAAGCAGTTAGCAAACAATGGGAAGATGACACAAGCCATTTTTTCACATGTAAAAGTAATAGTGCTATCATGCACCGGTCTACACAGTTCACTGGTTTCTCACAGCATATTAACTGTTTGGCTAATTATTTGCTCTAAATAAAACAAACACTATGAAAAAATGAAATATATCATTAAAATATAACAAATCAGAGTCATTTCCTGTAATTTTTTATTATATGTGTTTTTTCATGACATATACTGTATAAACTGTTGGTTTTCAATTTTTTAAATAGTTTGTTTTTTTAAATAGTTTATTTTTTGTATGCTTCCACTGCACTCTCGAGTGTCATATTTTACATCATTCTGTATGACTTGTGCTGCAAGCAACAAATTCCATTAACATAAGCTGCCAAGTTTTTCCCACCACTTCTGTATTCTGCAGACTAACACTGCATGTATGACCTCCGTCAATAGCTCACCTTTTCGTGACCGAAGTTTAGATCATGTTACCTCATGTAAGCAAAGTACATCCTGCTTAGACAAGAGAAAAAGCATCGTGAGCTGATGCTTAAGTTATTATGAAGTCAAGTTTTATCTTACTGGAACAGTGTCTGCCTACAATTTATGCAAACTTTTTTTTCTGTCTTAATCTTTAGTTGCAAAAAAACATCGCCAGCATGCCATGAATATTTCCTGCAGCCGGGAAAGATAAGTAAAAGGTTCAAAGGGAATGAGAAGCATTTGATTTGAATCTCATCAGTTAGAGCTGTTGTTGTTTGTTGAGGAAATACTTTATGATGCAAGCAGATAAAATGGGTGTAGTTTTTTTTTTTTCTTTTTATCAAAGTGTTTAGTTCTGTCCAGCAAGCAGGTAAACAGGCTTGTAAAAACTCTCCTCACCTTACACCGCAGGCAGGAGTGTTGTCCCAGTCTATTACAGGAAACACCTAAAGAGAAACACAAACAAAAACAAATCACTTTCTTCATTCTGCACACACGCCCTGCAGATGTACTTCTGTGTGATGAATAGGATACACTTTTATATCTCTCATTATACACAGAAATGACAGAGTGAAAAGAAATTTAAGTGACTCACATTTGAATGTTTCTGCCTGAAGCACTTGGCAGCTCGCCTGGTGCTCAAACTGATCATCCTCACACAAGAAGTTCTGACAGAAAGAGCAGCGAAAGATTCTCCCTCCTGTTAAGGGAGTGAAAACAGTCTGCAGTGAGGATCTCTAGTTTGTGATGTGACCTTCAATAGTGAACTTGTTTACATGGGGGGGGGGGGGGGGTGCCTCACCATGATCCCACACACTGCGCTCACACTCAATGCAATCAGCATCCGTCAGGGGACAGGCACAGGCGTGTGTACTCAGACATTTCCTGCCATGGCACACCCAAGCCTCACAGAAATCACACACTGCCCCCTTGTTGTTAAGAAGAAAATAACAAGAAAATGATTTGCAATTACCAGTTTACCACAACCACTGTATCAATAAATACTGATTTAAATTAACTATAGGCAGCTACTTTAAGGAATAAATACTATTTACTTTTACGCTAATAACTCCCTCGTCAATCCCTTTCACCTAGTTCTGCACTCTTTTCAAAATGCCGTTACGCTCTGGGGAGAGGCAGTCAGAATGATCTACAATGAGTCATCAAGTCATGGTGACAGGAGATAGGTCAAATGACTGGCAGATGCTTTATTTGTTTAATTAACAACACATGGGGATTTTCAAGATCGAACTGAGATGGCTTTATTTGGTTGGTTTGCTTTTCCAATTGGAGTCAAAATTGGTACCTGGCATAGTTTTTTGTACCACTTCCAGCAGGGTTCTTAGTGAGCTGAGCTGAGACTAAAATGTGACATGAAATTTATACAATGTTTTAAACATTTTGATAAAAAAAAGCTCAAGAAAGAAACAAATCAGTTAAAAGTCTCCATTTGACACAATCATTTGTTGAAGTGTAATACCCCAGTAGCTGTAATGAACATCACCTGCAGCATATACCATTTAGGTGCTGGCAACACCGTGGTCTCTAAGCCTCCTGATGGTGATATCTATTTTAGCTGTAAATAATTAAGGAAATTAGAAAATTTCCAACTCTGGATTCCATCAAAAATCTGCAACTGACAGCATGATCTGCTTTGAGTCATGTGACTGACATTGCACCTCCTGCGATGTGACTATTGTATATAACGCACATTGCAATAGCAATTCTAAAGCCCTGTTTCCACCAGAGGGTTCAGTTTGGTTTGTCTCGGTACGGCTCGCTTTTTGTGGCATTTCCATAGCCTAAAACCGGGACAGGACCCCTTATAAGCGAACCGTACCTTCCTACTTTTTGGGACCCTTCTGTTGGGATGCCAAGCATACCGATCCGACCCCAGAAGGTGGAGCTAGAAATACTGCAGCCCGCTGATTGGTCGAAGGACACGTCACTTCCCGTGCGACAGCGGTAATAAAGAACAACACAGCCCCGCCATGTTTAAATCTCCACTCGTCTTCGTGAAGATAACTCTCAAGGCTTTTTTGTTTGGAAAATGGCATCAAGATCGAGCGTCCCATGGTCTACTGTGGAGGTGCAGACCTTCCTCAGTATTCTCGGTGAAGAGAATCATTGCTCTTTGTTTACTGTGTCGCGTTTTCTTCTTCGTTGTATTTAATAGCCAGGTACACTGTGTCGCGCTGCTATGACGTCATGCTATCGGCATCCGGCTTGGACGCCACCTAACAAGTAGAGAACGGCTGGCTGTGTAAACGCAACCAGGATCAGGCTTTACCAATCAGGCCTGAGCCAAACCGTGCTGATCCATACTGGACCACTTGGTGGAAACGGGGCTTAAAACAGTTTATTATGCAGCCCTATATAGCAGTGACAAAAAGCCACAAACCAGGGCCAGCAACATCAAAAAAATGATAAGCTGATTAAACAGCATTGGAATGAAAGAAGTGCAATCAATTCCTGCCTCTAACTAAGATAAAAACAATATAGGGTAGGGAGCACCACTTGATCTTAGACAGGTGTACTGGAAAATAATAACTAGATCTTAACTCACTGGAATATCTTTAAAATATTTCTCAAAAACTAACATCCTGTGTGCATTTGGTCTTAAAATGACACATGAGGTGAACAGAACCAGCTGCTTTCCATGACAAAGTACACCTTTGAGGCAGTAATAAAAGTAGTCATCGTTCCCTGTTGTTATGGACATTTGTGTCCTTTACTGAAGGCACAGATTTTATCAAGAGCTGACTTAGTGTAGCCAAATGTAATTAAATATTCTAAATCCTTAGGATATTGTTTATTTGTTGTTGGCTAATGGACTAACTATTGCTTTTTTGTTTTGTTTTGTTTCTTAACTAAGATAATATGATCTGAAAACCTAACATTACAGTCCCTAAATGTCATGTATACATGCCAAAACTGACATGGATGTTGACTTTGACCAATGGTCCTTTGACAGTGCACACTGGTCCTACACAATAATACATGGCACACTATTGAGCTTGCTGACTAAAAGTCAATAATCTATATAGTCTGCCATAAAAAAACTAATTGATTAGTTTATTTAAACGAAGGGGAAAAAATAAGAAAACGTCAGGATAAGTTCATACTTGTCAGGATAAGTTCAACACTTGTGGTCCCTTAAGCAAATAAACCCATAACTAAGGAAACAATCTTTTTTAGAATTACCTGATTTTTGCAATTTAGCTTCTCTTTCATTTCTATCCCAAATAGAGGTTCAGATAAGAAGTTTTTGAAAATACATAAAAAGTAATTCATACAGTCCAACTGAAATCGTTTAATACAGTGTTTCTAACTCACCACCATGGCCATTCCAGTGGTGTGGACCCCAGGATGTTTGATGACACAATCTGATGACTTCATGCATTTTGTTTTGCCTTGAAACAAAATAACAATATTATTTACTCATAAAAATTGTGCAAGCATGATTATATATTTTAGCATCCTTTAAAAAGGGCTCTATTTGCATTTTTATTTTCCCTACGCTAATGTTTGGTACTGTTGTCTGACAAAATGTCTTTTTTGTTAACAACCACTTGGGGGCACCAAAGTTCAGAGGTTAAGAACCTCAAACAGTATCACAAATACTTCATTTATGGGGGCAGAAAGGTCAAACCTACTGGAGGCACATTTGACACTACAAACAAGTTGCATGAACTTTTGGTGCATCTCTGCTCTTACTCATGTAAAAATACAGCACTTTACTGTAGCTGTAGCTACAGTAAAGTGCAGACTGCAGCTCACTCACCACACTGAGCGCAGACGGGGAGCTTCTGCACGGAGTGACAGAAGTAGCAGAAGGCTCTGTTCTTCTGTTTCCTATCAGTCGACATTGTGAGAAGACATTTCTCTTAAATATTTGCCAAAAACAGTCTACATATAACTGAAAATGTCTTGACATAATGAAATACATAAACTTACCTCTGACATTTGTCACAGTCCTGCAAAGCAAAAGACAAAAAAGTAGTTAGATGAAGAAATAAAGAAAGGACAGTTAAAGTTATGTTTGGGTGCTGTAGTGGATTGATAAATTCTTCATCAGGAATAAATTCCATGTTTTTTTCTTAAATGCAAGAATAAAAATTAAATCAAATCCATTACTGCATATTGGTTCATTTCATAATATTTTCATTTACTTCGGTGGATTAAAATAAAAAGTAAATGTCTGCTGTTGGCAGTAATTTTAAAATGCCTTTTTAATGGCAAGGTCACTCATTATTGATCTTTCAGGCAGCAGCTGATACTGTTCATGGTACATGATGATCATGGTATGCCACCCCTCCCTATATACAGAGCACTTGTAGTGGGTAGAGTCTCATCATCATCAAGGGGGATCATGTCTGCACAAGTTTTCTTCATCACTCCACTCATCAGGCTAATGTCTATATAAGTGATATCAAAACTGTTACTTGCATAACCGAACAGTGTTTCCCACTCTGACTTCACCTGAGCTTTACTCTGAAATACCTTCACAGTCAGTATACTCACGGATGGGTGGCAGTGTTTAACAAAATGACAACTTTCCTTATTTTTTGGTATTTAAAGTAACATTACTTGACAGTTTAGTTATATATTACCTTTCACTCTTCAAAATGATCCACAATAGGTCATACACAATATATGTGATGGAAAAGTTAACTTTCTCCTTGAGACTGGAGGATGACAGATTTAAAAGAATATGGGAAAACTGGGTTGAGTACATAAAACCAGTTAGGTCAGACTTTATCTGAGATGTCCATTATTGGAAGTAAAAATACCCTTGTTCATAGCTACTGAAGTTGTAATGTTCTGTTTCTTTTCTTTTCCCTTTTTAAAAATCTATTTTTTTTATTGTTTTATTTTTTTTTTATTTTGTTTCATTTATTTATTTATTTATTGCTGCACTGGAACATGGTAAAACTCTTAGTTTATCTAATCATAATTTACGAGAGACAGTAGATGAGGAAGGGTGTCACGTATGACCTAAAGAATCAGTGTTGGAGGGAAAATAGATTGTTATTATGTACCACATGTATGCAAAAATGTGTGTTAAAATGTTCTTAAAAAAGAAAATTAAAAAATGATCCACAATAGCCTGAAAACCAATTTACTATGGATGACAATGTTTTTATCATCTTTCATAGAAACAAACTCAAAATAAAATAATACTTTGAGTCGATGAAAGTGCAGCCATTTGTCCCTCTCCTCCTTTGAGCTGTTATGAACCATCCCTAGCAAAAAGTAACTTGCTGACTAGTGACTGAAATATTACTGGTTTTATAAGAAATTTAAATCTTTTACTTCACAAGTTTCTCAAAACTTATTTCTTTCCACAAAATATTACAAGTAGATATTTAATCCCAAACAATGGTTAAAGAGTCACAGGGGTCTGCAGTAGTAGTATGATGTGTTGTATTGTAATTTAAGATTCTTTCTTAACTTTAATTGATGGATTCATGTTTTTTTCTCAGACTGAAGCTCCCCAATTTGGATCCATCCAATTCCATGGCAATCTGACGTGGCATTTCAAAATAAAAGCCCTTGGAGTATCAAACTTTGTGTAATCAATACTCTTGGCTGAAGTTCCGGTCGCTGCTGCCGTACCATGTTGAAGTTACACGGGTGTTTGGCCACATCCACATGCTCCCGGTTGGCTCGGCTCTGTTTCTCTCGCTCTTTGCGGTTTTCGGCCTTTTTCCGGGCTCCTGTTTTCTTCTTCGGCATTTCTGCGCCAGTCAGATGAAAAGTACTTAACTTTAGGACACAGCAAACATAAAGGCACAATGAACAGTAACACGGATGAGTCAGGCTAACCGATTATCTCAAAATTATCTTTACTCTTATTTAATCTGATCTCAGCCGTCTGATCTACATGTCTGACTGTAAATAGCAAAAATAGACCAAAAATCAGAATCAAAGTTAACTGAAAACAGTTTAATAATTCTGTGAGCTAGCTGTTTGAGGCAGCAGAGATCAGTCTGACACGAAGCTTTAACAGCTCAGATCGTCTCTGTTATATACAACACTGAGGCTCTGCAAGAGATATACTTATGATCTCCGATATCAAATCAAAGTGTCATCGAAAACAAACACAAGTGATCTAAAAAAAATTTTTTACCGAAATGATCTGCACTGTAACAGCTTGTAGGTCCGGTGAGGAAATGTGGTCGAAGAGAAACATAAGATAGAGCTTTTCGTTCCTACGTTGTTCGAGTTCCGAGAGTCCAAAAATAGAAAGATCACCAGAAGCCACAACAAACACTGCAAGTTCTTTAAAAATACCTGCAATAAATTTTAAGTACACGCAGTTGATTAATAAATTTCAGTCCATCTAAAGTTTTTTGATGGGGTAAATTCGCTGGTTATGGTAACCCAGAATTGAAACTCAGCTGAAGTGTAGAAAGTGATTTTAAAAAGCAGAGTAAAAAGTATCAGATTAAAGCTAGTACTAATTCATTTAACCAGAAAAGCATCATTAAAAATATTAAAAAGCACATCTCCTTTGTAAATTACCCAAAAGACAGTATAATTAGGCCTACATGTTTTTTTTTTAGATATAACCCTTTTGAACATCTTTGAAAGCCCGTGATATAATAGAATGTCAATATCGGCTAATACTGATATTTAACTTATTTTGTTGAAGCACATTAACAGGGTTAAATGCATCCTTGAATCTTACTCAAGTAGTGCACCTTTTGGACATAGAGATGTGCATAATGCTGTTTTCCATTAATCTGCAACATGCCTGGTACCTTGCAGCTGCCCTTGTGTGCAAGAGATCTGATCTGATAAGAGTAAATTAAAATTACACATTATGTATTTAATATTGGATAAAATAGAGTTTCTAATGGATAGACTGAAGAAGAAGCAACCCAATCAGTGTCAATATTCAATATTTTTCATCATGGATGATAATATCTAGGACAGCAACTATGTAGGCTGTTCAAGTATGATAATAGTTTAATAAATAAAAAACCAACAACTTTGTTTTATAGTCATAAAATGAGGGTTGCTTTGGCTGAGAGACACACTTAATACAGCTGCAAATCTGTATAAATATATGGAAAAAAAGGGCTCTTTCCTTTGGTCTAGCCATGGTATAAGCATGTTACTCAATGATTTAATTTCTGCAGAGACATGTTGTTTCCCTGTCTTTTTGCAGACTCTTGGAGGACCACTCCAACATGTGATAAACTCAATTTCCTGGCAATCAGATGTAGGATTTTGAAATAAAAGCCCTTAAAAACATCAAAAGATTTGTTTAATAATTGATGCTTTTAAAAATAATATGTAAAATGAACCTTGTGTGATCTGAAACTAATTCAAGAGCAGACTCTTTGAGGACCACCCTCAGAGAGCCCTTACCTTTGGTCTAGCCGTGGTATATGCATATTACTTACTTAACTTTCGCAGCGACATGTTGGTCCCTGCTCTTGCTCTTGTGCTGAATAGCTAAAATTGTTGTTTGGTTTTGGTAACAGTGTTGCTTACATGTTGTATGACACAATTTGAGGTGTTAATGTGGTGAGATGTTCATGTTAAACAGTTTTTCCAAATACAAGACATATAGTAAATTAACAGAATCATGCAACAACAAAGAAATAATTAATTTAATTATTAATTTTGAATAACACATGGGAGCCGGTGACTTAGGGGTTGGGACGAGAGAGAAAAAGATACCTTTTCAGGGGTGTTTGAGAGGTATTTGGTACTTAAAATAATATTGTTGGACCACTTTTACAATAATAGATTAAGATTTCACCACAGTACATCTAAATTGTGTCTCTGAGATTCTTTGCATTTATTTATTTGAAATCTCATGGGTGGGACAGAAAAGGTTGAACTATGACTTCTATAACTATGTCAAAGATGGCGTTGGTGTAAAAAAAAAAACAATTGACAAAATTTGTTGGAATTGTCAAGTTGATAGTCATTTATTGGCCCTGTAGGTTATAAACACAACCTGATTTATGACCGTTTATTTTCTCCGCGTGCCACGGGGCGTCAGAAACCTTGTTCACGCCCAGGTCACGTGCGAATGAGCGGCAAGCCAATCCTGTTTTAGAGCTGGAAACAGCTGACAGTGAACAACAACACAGCGCCTTCTCCTCTTGCAGGTGGTGGTGTGTAAGGGAGTCCTGCACGTAGCTCTCAAACTTCAGTGACACCTCCGCTGTGATGGCAGGTGTCTGGCGCGAGCTCTGATGCAGGTTTACCGCTTTTTTTTATTTACCTTAAAACACCTGTAAAAAGAGGGAAGCGGCGCGAGCCTTGCAGTGAGGACTCGAGCGGCTGCTCGGCTCGTGCTCCATCCCACAATGGCCCCGTCCCTCATCCGAGCCTGCCGCAGTCTGGCTCTCTCGACCTGGCTGCTGTCCTTTTGTTTCGTCCACCTGCTGTGCCTGGACTTCACGGTGGCGGAGAAGGAGGAGTGGTACACGGCATTTGTCAACATCACCTACCTGGACCCCGTCACCTCGGAGGTCAGGACGGAGAAAACCGAGTGCGGGCGCTATGGCGAGCACTCCCCAAAGAGAGAAGCCAGAGGTCTGGTGCTGGTGCCGTCCCTGCTGCAGGACAGGCAGGCGTGCGACCCCAACGTCAGGTTCCCGCCTGTCTCTCCAAACACAGCCTGGGTGGCTCTGGTGGCTGCGGGAAACTGCACGTACCGGGAGAAAATCCGAAACGTGGGAAATCACAACGCCTCTGCAGTTGTCATCTACAACGTGGGCTCGAGCAGCAGCAACGACACCATCACAATGCCCCATCCAGGTAAGAGACAACTTGTCCGAGTGGGAGCCTGCAGATCACGGTGCTGCCGTCCGAGGGAGGGAAGGCATGGAGGGTTTTTAAGAGATATCGTACATTTTGTATTAGACATCAGGAAAGAGAATATGTCTACATTAGACCCAGGTTGAAAGGTAGGGATACACAGTGTTATCAGAATAATATTGGTACCAGTAGATAGTAGTCTAGAAAGTCAGTTATCAGTATCCGCAAATATGACAATTTTTACAACTAGCCAGTATTTACATCTAATATTTTTGAAGCTCATTGCCAAATAAATTGCATTTATTTTTTGTAATATTGCATAATTTACCATAATGGTTTACCTCATCATCACTGAATGTCCATTTTTATAAGCCGAGAGTATTATTCATTACAGAACTAGAGGTGCTCCGATAGCACAAACCTCTGCCAAGGCATTTCCAACAATGTCAAATGAGTTATTGCCAAAAATGTGGAAAACTGCCCTATCTTGCACTCTTAACCAATTCTTAAAACAGTTCTTTGATTCATATCTGGATTTGAAGTAACACCAAAATCTAATCTTTTCTCCCTTGTGCTATGACCAACATTCCCTGTAAGTGTCAATACAAACATTGATATGTTACTGAAATGCTAGCGAAAATTTCTCACAATGTTTAGAAATCCTTTTCCCAAACAAACAAAAGAGACTAACAAATGCTGTGTGCTCTTGACACAAAATACCACCATCAATATCGGAGAGCTGAGTTTTGGAATTGTCACATATGGGCAAAAATCCAGTATCATACATCCGTAATAGAACAATAGACATTACATTTTCCTTTTTGCAATACAGCCTATATTCAGTTACAATCATGAATTCAAGATCTTCCATATACATACTGCGAGTTCTTTGGCAAATAGCATTTTAAAAACTTCATATCATAATTAAATTTAAACTTTAAGTTAGGGATGCACATGGGACCGAGCCATAAGGAGAAAAAAAATCATATCACAATAGTTTTGAGCTTATGGTGATATTGTCTCCCCCCCCCCCCCCCCCCTTTATATATATATATATATATATATATATATATATATATATATATATATATATATATATATATATATATATATATTTTTTTTTTTTTTTTTTTTTTTCTGATGTAACCCAGCTCTAGTTGGGTTACATTAACCCCCCCCCCCCCCCAGTGATGTGGTAAAACTGTAAATAACTATGTATATATTTTAGTCTATCTAATTTTTTTTTTTTTATTTTATTCTATATTCTATTTCTGATTATTCTTATTACAATACTTGCACCTTATTTTTATTATTTTTATTATTATCTTTTTACTTATTGTCAGTTTGTACTTTGCACCAACAGCACCAGAGCAAATTCCTTGTAAGTGTAAAAACCTACTTGGAAATAAATCTGATTCTGATTTCTCTCTCTCACTTTCTCTCTATGTATATACATGTATATATGTGTATATATGTATATATGTATATGTGTGTATATATATGTATATATGTATTATATATGTATGTATATATGTATGTTTGTGTGTGTGTGTGTGTGTATATATATATATATATATATACATATATATATATATATATATATATATATATATATATATATACACATATATACATATACATATATATATAAAACATACTTTATTTATTTATTTATTTTTTGTCCAGATAAATAATATTAAAAAGCACTTTAATGAAGCTCAGGGGATTGTTTCGATTTGAAGAGCTGCAAAGGCTTGAGGTTTCAGGCTACAGCCCACCATTTCACATGGTCATAGTATTGGACATTGTTTTGCTAATGTAAACAGTAAATGGACTTGAGGTTATCTAGCGCTTTTTTAGTCCATTCTTTTCTAGTGACTACTCAAAGCTGCTTTACATTCCAGGTCTCATCTACCCAATTCACACCCATTGGCTCTCACATTCACTCACTAATGGTTCTGAGTTTCTATGTTAGTTATCCATCAGTATTAACTAACACATTTACACCCCTTCATGCCCTTTTACACACCACTGCAGTGGGAGCAACTTGACTTGGGGTTAAGTATCTTGCCCAAGGATACATCGCCATGTGTGGCCCTGAGCTGGGCTTGAACATGCAACCTCATGAAACTGCACCACCGACGCCCCTCCAACAGTGGAAAAGATTCATCATGCTCAAACTTCTTTCCCACCTGTTTTGGCATTCTCAGCAAAATAAACATCATTCAGCTGCTCATCAATAAACTTGGACACAAGAACCACTATTTTTCATTTTATCGCCCAGCCTCATTTAGCTATAAACAACTAAGTCCATATAAACAATTCTGCCTATGTCTTGTTCAAAAACATATACAGTAGATTATTTTCAAAAACTCTATATATCTTCCACCCTTAGATGCATGATATTACCAGAGCAATATCAGTACTGGCAGATAACTGCCTAAAAGTTGATTAACAGTATTGGCAGATATGAACATTTTTGTAGATATTTTGCAGCCCATTATGGTCATATTCATGTATTCCATGTATTGACTGTAATATTGGCAAAATATACAAAGGAACCATAATGGCTTAGCTGCTCATCACTTTGCATAAATATCCACCGAGACTCAAAGATGTACTGATTAGATTTTCAAGGTCATGGGTCAAAAGTCAAAGTCATGGAGCACCATGGTTGTACTTCTTATGCTTCTTATGAAAGAAGTCTCAAGAATGCTTTGAGAGATGACTTTAAACTTCACTGTGATCCTCCTTTACTTGTGAAAAAGATGATGGAGATGCTTTATTTCAGGAATTTTTGCAGGTGTTTCCTCTCAACTTTGCGTAAATGTCCATTATGCTGAAAGATTGAACTGACTGAAGATGGGTCTTTAAGATCAAAGATCATTGTCTGGGAGGTTAATGACCATCTTTTGTGTATGAATGTGGTCTTGTAAACACTATATCATTGGATTTTCTGTAAGCATTTCAGTTCAGAGATTTGGAGCTATGATTCTTGTTCCTTGTTTACCAGTCCCCCTGTCCTGTCCAGTGATCGAGGCCTGGTAACAGTTGTTGTTAGTGTGGGGCATCTACAGCATGGCAGGGATTAATGATTTCCATTCCCCCACTGAAGTCCCAGAGCTATTCTACATCCGTAATCAGCACAACAGTTAGTTTGGTCTTGTTGTCTGACCAAATGAGCTGGTTATACAGTTTCTGTCTGACAGCCTCTGTGATTGAGGGGATAGCCTGTCTGCCACCGTCCATCACTGCTTGGATCAGCTCCAGGTCCCATGCACCCACAAATGCAGAATGCAAAGGTGACGTCACACCAGGTCATGTTTAGTCTTGGGCATTGAGTTTAAATTACTGCCTTTGGTTTGTTTACCTCCTCAACTATCATTCCTCTGAAAGAAAAAAAGAATGGTTGAATGATTCATAAAAGATTAGGGCCCGACCGAATTATCAGCCGTCCGATTAAATCGGCCGATTTTAGCCCTTTTCAAAGGATTCAACATCGGCCAGAGTTTTGCCGATATAACGCCGATTTAGTCTTAATTTCTCATAAAACAGTAAACACTGTTCGGCGTCCAAACTGCGCAGAATGATGACGTCGTGAAAGATGGAGTGTATGGGGCAAAACTCACCTACAGTCACATAGAGTTGCTGAATGTTGTCTTTGCCTGCAAGTCCGACAGAACGACCGACTTTCAGCGCTCGCACAGTATACCGCTGGACATAGCGAGAGCACCGGGCTCTCTGCTTAGTTACAGAAGCAGCCGCACAGACCGACACTGATGAGCTGACCAATACCAGATCTGTCATTTACAAAACGAATTGGACCTTCTGATGGCAGGGGATCGGTTTATTTTTGACTGTTCTGTGATGATTATTATGGAAACCTGGCTTCACCTGCTTGTCCCCGACGCTGCAGTTGAGCTAACTAGCTAGCTAGCTTACTATGCTAGCATTAGCATTGCTCCCTCGACGCTGTTTGACGTCATCGGGGGGAGCCTTCGTCATAGCTGGGAACTTTAATCAGGCCTGTTTAAAGAAGTTTGTGCAATATGTGCAGTGTCCCACAAAATATTCTGATTTCCTCACACATATTACCTCATGTTTACAATAAAAAAGTGGTTCTACCTGCACTAAAACCTACTTCTGATACACTAATGAGGACTTTGGGACTGAAAGGCAGATGTGACAGGACAAGAGTTCATAATTCATCCATATATTTACATTTTAAATAAGGTTATTTATTTCATTCTGCAGGAATTGACTGCAGTTTTGCCCAGTATTTTAATGTGGATTTGAAAGTTCTTTGCTCTTGAAAGCTGCAGAGGAGAAAAATAAAAGAGTCTTATGTCTTAGAGTCAATGACCTGTTTACAACTTTTTAAAAGTTGTTCTACCTGAACTATAACCTACCTTCTTATTATTTTCATCAACAAGAAGTACAAGATAAAGAGTGACTCTTTTTAAGGTTTTATAATTAATTTCCCAGAGGTTTAATGCTTTGCGTGTTTTTGTACTTGAAAATTCCTCTCTGTTGTAAAGTTAAACAAATACTTAGTGACAAAGTATTGTAAAATGGTAAAACGTTCTGCCTGTAATTCATATATTCATTGTTGTAAGTGTTTTTGGGCCATTTTAAAAAAGAAATCATTTTATATATATTTTTTAATTAATTGACCGATTAATCGGTAATCAGTATTTTTTTCTGCCAAATATCGGTATCGGCATTGGCTTCAAAAAATCCATATCGGTCGGGCCCTATAAAAGATCAATAAGGTTGTGTAATTAAGAACAAGAGGGATATGAAAGGGACACCATTTTTAAAGGGTTTCAGGGTGGGACAACCATAAATATTGACATGAGCCTGCAGGTCACTTTTTTAATATTATATACTCTTTACTGTGTTTGACATGTCTCTGCTGCATAATAGAATACTTATATGTATGAGACAACAAAGTCACCAGCATCAGGACCTACTCTTTTGAGCAGTATCAGTTGCTCCATGAAATGGCTGATTCCCCTGGCCCCCAGATTAATCGTTGTTACATCAGTAAATCAAACCAATTGGCGCGGGGCCATAAGTGCAGTAGAGAGCATAGACTCTGGAAAGAATGCAGAACAATTGGATCTGACAAGTTATCATAGAGAACACTTGTTAACCAATTCGGACAGACTGGGTTCAGGTGGATGGGTCCTTTGATTGACAGGAGCTTCAACAGAGCATCTCAGAGAGATTGAGAGTAGAGGTGGATCAGGGACACAGAGTATCTGAAAACCAACAGTTTTTTGAACATTTGCGATTTAAGACATACTGTAGCAGTCATCACAGTTTATTATATGAACCAGAGTTAAGGCAAATCATAACCACTTTTGAGATTGCGAGCAGGGTCCAGCATGCAATGCAGCATGCCATATAAGTTTTCTGTTGGACAAGTAGTATAGACAATGGATGGATGGAACATTCGAGATTAGAGGGCATGGTAATAGACCTTACCTCATATTTGAGACTAGAAATGCAAAAGTAGTTTACACCAGATTTACATGTTAGGTCTATACATTGTTGTTAACATTTCAGGGCCAAAATTCTGGTCAGATGCTGTATCATAACTGTAAGGCAGCCATCAGTGACCAAGGTAATGATTATTCTCTTGCTATCTAAATGTTTTCTACCTGGGTATAATCAGAGGGAAATTAAAGAAATGCTGTGGAACAAACTGCATCAGTAGTGTCTCATAGGAGCAGCACTGTTTGGCAGTGTTAGATCTAGGGATGGGAATCAAAAACCAATTACAGTTAAGGATATATATCAGTTCTCCTAAGGAATCTGTATTAGTACTCTATCTGTTTATATATTTCCTTACTAATTCCTTCCACTTACTTCTGCATGTTTTGCAAATCAAGGACATCAACTTATAAGGCAGTCAGCAGAAATGACAATAAAGAAGTCAGAAGTGGACAAATTGTTTTTTAACTTTTCGACAGAAAGCCTTTCAGAAGCATTCAGCTATGTAGTGCTATATTGAATATCAGGGGTATCATGTGTTGGCATTGTTAATACTGAAAACCGTAATTAGGCCAACCTTTTTAATACACAGAAAACCAGCAGGAATTAATAAAGGAACCATTAAAGTATTGACTTGATAAGCAGTTTTGTTCATGGATTTGGTATCAATCAAATGATATCTTTTCCCATCTCTTGATAGCCCTAAAAAAGTGGAGATTAAGTTGTGTTTGGGCCATGCTTTCATATAACCACTTGACCAAAGCAGCAATTGACTGCATTTAGCTTATATGGACATTAAACTGAAAGGGAGACTGCTAGCTAGCAGTGTTAGCACTACTAACATAGCATTAGGAACAGTACTCTGCAAACTAAGCTCACGTTGTTTACCTGCACAGGAATCCTGTGATAGATATAGAGTGCTTGTATTGGACTGTTTTCTAAGTGCCTTATTAACTTTTGACTAGTTGGATAAATTAAAATGTTCCTTATGTTTAGCTGGATTTCAAGTGATTCACCCTGTAACATCCCCGTTTGACACTGAGGCAAAACACTTAAGAGTCTTTTTGTCTAGTTTTAAAACGGACTGAATGAATGCTGAATACTGACACACCAGATAGACCATTTAATATGTTTTACAAGTCCATCAGGTAAAGAGCACATAGGAGGTGTTTGGGAATGGGCAGAACCTTTCAAAAGCATATCCAGTAGGTGATTGAACGATTGTTCCATCAATCACATTAATTGTGGGCCATTCAGATAATGTAGTGCATGGGTGTAAAGGATTGAACATGAGCCACTTCTAAAACAAACCCTCGGCAAAACGTGAGACGTTGAGCAAAAATATACTTTCTATTGAGAAGTGCATTCAGTGTTGTTGTTTGTTTTTCATTTAATAAAGAAATGTGGTCAAGATCTGATTAAACTGCTACTGAAGCTGTAGTTAAATGCACTTTTTAACCAAAATCATAAGACAAGAATAGTTCTAAAATGCAAACACTAATAAGTTTGGGGAAAATCTGTTTCTTACAAAATTAAACACTTAAACCCCAAGTCATCTAAGGTTTTCTAATTATTTTCACTTAAATCAAAGCCACACAGCATGTTGAAGATCTTTTTTTTTACATATATATATATAAAAAAGATATTAGCTCTCACATGTCTTTTTTTTGAAGTTTCAAATCTTGGGTTGAAATTTAGTGTAAAAGTTTTAATTGGTATTATTCATATTAAAAAAAAAAAATAAAAAAAGAGGGAGTAAATCGGTATCTATGGATGCAGGTCAGTTTTTTTTTGATGACTAAATCTAAAATGATGGAACATTTTTTAGTCATATTTTACAATACACTCTGTCAAATAGTAAAGAACAAAAATAGATTTAGTCTATTTGGCTGAAAAAAAAAGTATCAATTCTCTTAGAAAATTCCCATTGATTGATTATTTTTCAGTCAAAGTAAAACAATCTCGGGGATGGTACTCAGTTACAATTTAATTCATAGTCTGAATGACTGGGGCTTTTGTGAAAACACATGGGGCTTAAACCCTAGAAGCCATGTCCTGGCTCAGTCTATTGAGGAGGGTATTTAGACTTGAATAATAAAGTAACTTAAGACCCAAATTGGAGCACACCAAACAATGAAAAAAAATGTATTTATCAAAATTAAAACATGCATTTATTTTGTGTAGCTGTTCCCTGTCTTGTTACAAAAAAGAAAAAAAACAATATGCAGTTGATATCAAAAGAGTGTTGAAATGTAGATTTTTTCCAATATTGTTCTGCCCGGTAACACATCTTTCCTGAAGTTCTGTGTTCTTCTTGAAAGTAAGTATGAAGCAAGTATGCAAATTATGTATATTTGCATGTGTAAAAGTGGACTTCAGGGCTGTCCTTGCTGTTTGTAAGAGGACTCTTGTTTTTCCCTTTGACCTGCCTTTCTATAAAGAAGGTTCACAGTATGTTGCTGGTTTTCATAAAGGTGCTGCTGAACAGATATCTTCACCTGCACAGGCAACAGCATAGTTCTTGAAGGAAGTTTTGGAAAAGGCTTTGTACAGAAACAGATGTACGATCAGAAACATGAAACACCAGGGGACACGGTGGTCAGGTAACTGTGATACATTCTAGCAACAATATTTCAGTAAAGAAAAAGACCCCTGCAATGATAACAAATAATGGGAGCCTGATGCAAACTTCTCTAAACTTTTAGACAAATCTAATGTTTTGTTGCATCACCGGACAAGCTGTGGCATCACATTTCTTCTTTTAAGTTTAAACTTTGACATCTTAAAGAGCCTCACACACTGAACACTTTGCATTATGTACACTTAAACAGCACTTCTGTGGGTAAATGCACTGTGAAAAGGACCAGGGATTCAAAAACATGGAAATGAGAAAAAAGAGCTCATACACCTGAAGTTTTTCCTTCAGACAGAGGCCTCAACCCAACCTCTACCATTTGTAGTTTTGGGTTTGTTTGTCTGTCAGTCACTGTGGTTTAACAAGGACTTTAGGTGCATTTGCTGCCAGCCTTCAGTGGACACTCACATAAAAGCAAAAATGATTATTTCTCTTATGCATAGCTTCATTTTGAAATGCACCAAGGAGGTTGTGTTTTTTTTAACTAGTTAGTAAGTTTGTTTATTTGTGAACAAGATAATTCAAAAAGTTCAAAATGGATTTTGTTGGAATTTTCAGGGGATTTTGCTCATGACACAAGAAAAAAGTGATAAGACTTAATGGTGATCTGAATCTGTCTGCAGATCCAGAATTCTTTAAAGACATATAAACACTGAGGGGTTGGGCAGTTTTTTCACAATTTTGTTAATAACTTAATAAGCTCTCTACAGATTTTGATGACAAGTTCAGGGAACGTTGGTCATGACAGAGGGAAGAACTGATTAGATTTGTTGGTTATCCAAATCTGGATGTGGATCCAGGATTTTTTCCAAGAACTTGTTAACAGTGCAAGATAGGGCCGTTTTTCACATTACTGACAATAACTTGCCTGACGATGTTGCAAATTGCTTTGGAGGGGGTTTGTGCTCTTGGGGCAATTCTACTTGTCATAGGAGATAGCAAATTGGTCCCACAGTAAATTCCTTGAGTTTGTTTTATGAGAAACATTACACACAGAACTAGGGAGCTAGCTTATCCAACTGAAAAGAAACTAAATATTATTACAGAATTGCTTGAGTGCTGAAAGTGTAATTGATTTTTGTATTCACTGCTTATTCGCCACCAACTATGGTTGAGTAGATGATTAGACAATTCAGGATTTTGATGAAGAAATAAATTCATTTGATTTATACTTATAAGCACCTCGTCTTCCCCATCCTTTGTTTAAAAAATAAGTAATAGAAAGTAATAAATTTAGTTCTTGACAGCTCTTTTATTTTAAAAATCCCATGAATTTGTAGCTTTTCAGACCATGTTGTCCTTTGGTTGAAGAAAATGGCGGTATTCACCTCCAACCTCATCCCCACTCCTTGGGGATGCTGCCTCTGTCTTGCTTGAGCACTGACATAAATATGAAATAAAACCATGTAAAGAGACAGAAATGGCTGCCAAGGGAGGTGTGATGACAAACTGGCAGACAAGCGTACAGTAACAGAGAATAAAAACTGGGTGGACTACATGTGAGGCTGCCAGTGAAATAATGGAGCCCCTCTCTGTGCAGAGTCAATACAGCTGTGCCGTGAAATCCACCGCTGCCAGAGCCAAGACCCTCTCATGGCCTAACTCTATTATGTAAGGCTGAGTGGTGTCACAGTCATGTTCAGCCTCAGATCATAAAGCCAGGTCTGTGATTCTCTGTTTATCAGCTCTTAAAGGTTTTCTTGTCGAGCTCCTCTGAACCAAATCACCGACAGCATCTCTCGATATAACAACATTAAATCTCCCAGATAAGTGGTGTTGAATAAAGAAAACTCTTACACTTACTGTCTCGCTTGGGATAAGATGGAGATAGATGCTGTCGGTACTTTAGTTCTTTATAAGAGAGCAGTGAATAAGTAAGCCACTAGACTGGAAACAAAGGGGAACGGTTTGCTGGCTCAGGCCAAAGGCTAAGAACATTTCTTGAAGTTCACCTCATTTGTTTGTTTGACATATGCAGAAACTCTTCAAGTGAATGGGCTTTTGGACGTGGGTGTATTTCGGACTTTTTCTTTTAAACTGAGCTCTGACTTCCTTGTTGCCTCTAGCTTCTCAAGTCTAAGTGATTACTTGGAATACGACAAAAAACATCTTCCATAATGAGGAGTAAGCTTATATATCAATACAAATAACATGCATAGAGTTTTTAAACATGAAATAACCATGTTACACACTACTGAGTTTCTCAGTTTCTCCTTGTTTTTGGCCAAGTGTTGTCTTGCAGTCTTCTAGAAACAGATGTAAGAGTCCTGTCTTAGTATTTCATGATATCTTAACTAAACTAGGTTGCACTTCTTTATTGCTGCTAATCTCAGCAGTTGCTACTAATCTTTACAAGTACATAGATATGACGGTGCCATTTAAAAAAGATTTCTAAAAAGCCCCTATAAGCGCTGATTTATCTGCAATTTCCACACAGCCCGCCTGCGTGACATCTACACTGCAGCTTTGCTCTGACTGATGCCATGTGTCTTTGCACACTGGAAGCTCTGAGCAGCTAAAAAAATGAGCTCACAAGAGAGCTACAACTTCACTTGCTGGGCGTTAAGAAGGCACAAACAAACACGTGTGTAAAGTATGAGTCACCATAACACAGGATCAGAGAGTGCCAGGATCTTGTGTTCAAACCCCAATAAAGAAACATTCAAACCCACTCACTCTGTTTTTATCAGCTGCTTAACTATGATATTTAAGAACCCAGCTGGCTGAAAGTCTCCTGTTCACATGATAACTAACTGAACAGCTACACCTCTTGAGGGTTTTGTACGTACCATTAAGGTTTTATTGATTCTGGTTTTGACCTGCTCCTTATTCCGAATTCACATTTTCTTGGTGAGTAAAATAAATTATATCAGGTATTTCAGAGATAAAAATTTGGCACAGCTGTTACTGCTATCTGTGGCTGAGAATATAGGGACTTAAGAGGATGGGAGATCATAATCTGAAGATGGTACATTTCATCATATTTTCACTGTTTTGAAGGAAATGCTTCACTATGCTGCCTTGGCTGTACTGTCTGTACTGCACAAGCTGTCATTATCTTTATAGAGTAGTGTAGTCAAATTTCTGCTGCAGCACCCCACCATGATCCTTCACTCATAATGTTGTGTATGCACTGTGTCACATATGAAGATCACATTTACGGGTGGCAGTATCCTTCCTGAGGTCTAATCACTAAAAATATGTATGTGTCTTTCAGGAACTGAAAAGTTGAACTGAAACTCACGTCTTAATTTTAAAAACTCTCCAAACAAGGGCGAGTTCTCAGTACCCAAGGCTATTTTAATTTGAAGGAAAATGCTACAGTGTCTGCAGTGTAGCTCAGCCTGTAAGGATTTAGCTGGTAGCTGGGGGATGGCTGGTTCAAGTCTCAGTGGAGCCATGTCCAGAGATTGGTTTGGGGTGGAGGAGCCAGCTGACTTCCTGGGACAGTGCCACCAGATACAGGGTTTGCCTCTGGTGCCTTGGGTGTAGGGCTTGCACCCCTGGGCTGTTAAACCTCATCATAGGTATACACCTATGAATGAAGTAGGGTGCAGAGGTGTCATGAGGTGCTGAGGTGCTCCCACACCTGACCTGAAAATGCTACTAATACTGAGCACTCTCATATGCCCCGACTGTCACACACATTAAGCAGAGGCGATATTTTTTATGTCAAGAGCACAGGTGGAGAGTGCATGAGCACCAGATTCAACCACAAGTTCATCTCAAGTTGTACTTTTTTGTCCATCACAGCTGTGACAGGTGTTAAGTCTGCAAAGTCAAGCTACACAGGCAGGTATGCAAGGATCCAGTCATCCTATCAAAATCAAACACCCGTTGCTCCAATTAATTAATTAATTTTGATTCTACAGGCCCAGTACCAAATGCTCAAAGATCATGTACCAGTCCACAGCCTGGTGGTTGGGGACCTCTGCTCCAGGCAGCATATATCACACTATACCACTAGTATACCAAACGTTACTGTATCGTGACTTAAAAACCAAAAGTGAAAACAGTGAAAGTGAAATGTACCATTTCAGCCCATCTGTACAGAAATGAGTATGCAGCTGACAAGACAGATACAGAATATTAAGGCAAAGATAAATCACTGCTAACATCAACAATATCTACAAAAACATGTTATGCAAAAGTCAGTAGGGACCATGTTTTAGCCCACAGACCCAGCTTGCCTTTTGCTCTTGTCTTCAGCTGATCGATTTACTGCTTCTTTTTTTTTTTTTTAACCAGATGGAGTGCTAAAGGCTTAAGAGAAAAATTATCTGTCAAAACTCTTCTTTTAGTTTGGGACTGAAGGTTTTATTTACCTACTTTGTTGACTTAGTGTAACTGGCTGCCAGCACTGCTTAGCACATGGTTGTTAAAAAAGTTAATTCTGAGTTAATCTTTGCCTCAGGGTTATCCCCTCTCTCACAGACCAAAGCCCTGCTAATGAAATGAAACCCCCACTGTGAACAGACTTGTACTCACTGAGTTACACCATTTACCAGACAATTTATTCCCATTTGCCTCCACATTTTGGCCAAAAGGGTGTGAGGAGACAGATTTTTTACAAGTTCAGCCTCAGTCTCATACCTCCTGTTTTAGAAGCAGCTATTTTTGACCACTCTGACTGCGTCACCGTGGACAGTAGAAGGAGATAAGAGTGGAGGCTTAGGGAAATCTTACATGCCTTGTTATGTCTTCCCTCATTTCAGTCAGCTGTAAAGCTGCTGGCCATACAAGGGCTTTTATTATGTCTACACAGTGTGGAAGTAACTGTTTTATCCTAAAATAGTTTGCATTTAAGATGAGACTATCTTATTTAGTGTTTACAAAGGCTTTTTGTTACAGCCCAGTGGGTGTCCCCTCTAACCATAAGAAATTGGAGGTCTGTAACTAATAAAGTTTGAATGTCAGTGAATTTAAGTCTGGAGGTAGGGGTTGGAAGATTTTACTTCACTGTAATGACAGCCATATAATGTTACCAGAGCCACCAATTTATTAAGATAAACTTATTACCTCTGCCCAGGAGGTAATGTTTCTGCCAACGTTTCTTAGTTTGTTTGTTTGTGAAAAAAGATCTTAAAATCTTATCTATGGATTTTGATACAATTTTCAGAGAATGTTGGTCAAGGTATAAAGATGTGATGACATTTTGGTGATGATCTGAATCTGGATGCAAATTCAAAACATTTAATAAGATTTGTTAATATTGTGATAGTCTGAGCAGTTTTCACACTTCTCAACAGTTTTTTATAATATTTATGGCATGAGGAAGAAGTTAATAGACTTTGGTGATGGTCTGAATCCGGATGCGGATCTATGAATTTTTTTAAGAATTTGTTAACATTGTGAGATAGACCAGTTTTCCATATTTTTAGCAATACGTCAGTAAGTTCACTACATATTTTGCTGGCATTTCAGGGAATGTTGGTCATGGCACAAGAGATAGCTGATTAGATTTTGGTTGTGACCTAGTAATTTTTTCAAGGGTTTGTCAACAGTTTGCAGATCAGTTTCCAAATTTTTGACAATAACTCAGCCAGCAATGTTGGAAATACCTTGGCTGAGGTTTGTGCTCTCAGAGCACTTCTAGTTTAAAAAAAATCCATCTGTAGGGGTTGGAAATGTATGGGTTCTTAAATTTACAGCGTTACTTAAAATGGGCCAAGTTCTGACAGTATTGTTTATAATGATATAGTTTTAATGATGTTGATTTAAAAAGTGAAAGGCCTCAAAGAGAGATGACATATTTTTGTAGACCAACCTGGAATTCAGCATTGCGCTGGTTCTTTCGACTAAAAGTCTATGGTATTTTTTTGTGTTTTCTGGGATCACCCCTTAAAATAAGGTCTGTGGCAAACAGATTTATTATGAAAATCGTAACAAATAAGCATGACGTTTCTGCATATGTCAAGCTTTTTCTTGCTGAAAAGTAATTGGAGAGAGTGAAAAGATGTTAAGTTTTTTTAATTACAACATGGCGGTTGGACTGAAAAGTTGGTGCCCATGGCTGTTGCTGTGGTGTATATATTGTTGATTTTGAAAAAATCAGTAACTATTGCATTATGATCACAGACCACAATAATGTTTCAAAACTCAAAACAGAGCAATGATCAGATCAATTCTATGTTGCAAAATGAAAAGTTCATATCTTGTTTGCTTGTGCTAATCACAGACCTTATTTCAGGTATTTATCCCAAAGGCTATTGTAAAACCACAGAGACTTAAGGCTTTGGGAGCTGGAGGTGTTATATTACTAACTCTTGCGTTTTTGGACTCATTCCTGCACCACTGTGTTTCTCAGAGAAAATATTGTTTATCATAAAAACAATAAGTTATATGCTCATTGACCACAAGATTATATGTTTGAATATAGTATTAGGTAACTATCATTTTGTTTTTTTTGTTGTATTTATGGAGTATTATTCTTCAAGTCTCCAAATTCTACACATATGTCATTACAATTTGAGTGGGTAAGACAGTGTCAGAAACTTCAGTGGAGCCTTATGACAGCCCATGGCCCGGCAGTCTGCTGTTCAGCTGTGTGTTACCATCTGTTGCTGTCCAAACAAGCTTCTTTTTCTCCTCTGTCTTTGTTTGTTGCATGGTTTGCTTTAGAAACTCCAACATACAACATACTCCAACACACTCACTTCAAGGGAGTTGTCTCCATCCTGCAGGGATAAACCTTTGTGGAGAGAGAGGAGATTCTGCCAGCTGGTGCACAAAATGCTTTGAACTCATTTGCACCATAAACAACAAATGTTAGGAAGGCTGTTTCCTCATATTAAGATGCTCTAAAAACAGAATTGAAGCCATTATTTTGAGTCTTATTTCATCTTGCACTATAATGTTACTGTATAGGAAACATAATTTTTAGTCACTTTCTGAGACCTGGTCTCATAAATGCTGTGCAGCTGTGCAGATTTTATGACAAACTTGTTACATAAAGGGATTTATGAGCGTGGCTGTGTAATGCATCATAGCTTCCACCCTGAAACTGTATCGTATCAGCTGGAGTCAAAGCCTTTAAATCTTCTGGAAAACAAAAACAAAACCTCTGCTCTCACTCTTTCTTGGTCGGTGGCAAAAATATGCTAGAATAAAATGTCAAACCATTTTGATACAAAGTCTCATTTTTGGCTCTGGAGGCGTTGTCTCAGTGTGCCGTTTATTTGGCAGCTGCTGTTGGTGATGGCAGGTTGAATAAAGCCACTGTTTATGATGAGTGATGGGGGGATCGAAGCACTGCAGGGAGCCAGTGTGACTCTGTGCAGCCATAAAGAGATGACAGACGGAATATGATGTAACAGTTTGTCAGGGCACTGATGCACTTCCTGGAAACAACGCACAAACATAAGGATGAAGGAGTGGGGCCCTGTTATTCCCTTATGTCAAGAAACTACAGAGTTGTTTCAGGTTTGCAGCCCATTAATGTCATTAATGTCATATTTAAGTCACCACTTGGGGATGGCGCAAGAGCCTGGAAAAAGGTAGCAATATATGAGATTAAAACTTTATGATGCCTGATTGGGGGGTTAATCTAGTTTCAATGGCATTTACAATTTTGAATTCTGATAATCATGAAAACATCATCAAGATCAAATAATCACTGTTCCACATGCCAGGTTGTGTTTGTTTTGCCCAAAACTTTTGTCATTTGTGAAATATGAAGCGACCACTCCTCATGAAAGCACATGTACCCTCGGTGTTTCCCGTTAACTAGCTCATGCATTTGTTGTGCGACACCTTTAAACTAGTTCAGGTAGACAGCTTGTGCTGATTTTTCTCCTGACATGCAGTATTGTTAGATCACCTGATAAATTAGCTTCAAGATCACTGGCTTATTTATATTATTATATGTTCTGCATCAGTACTGTGCTCTTACTTTCAACTTTGCAATACCCCAGCTTTCAACTCTATTGATTAAAGAGCCCATTTTTAGCCTTAACTAACTCATGCTCATATATTCATTTTTGATGATCACTAGGTTATGTTCACAATCACTAATGTTAAAATAACTTACTAGCTTTTATAGACCAAGTACCCCTGATACATCTGTATTCTCTTTGTCTGAGATGCTCCTGCATCTTCCCCATAAGATAAGATAAGATAAGACAAGATATCCTTTATTAGTCCCACAGGGGGAAATTCCAAAATATGTGGCCCAGTCAGCTCTGTTTAGTTAACAGGTTAACTCTGTGGTAATAGTTCAGTTCAGCCATGTTGTCTACAACCCAGCATTCATTCTACAAGCATATCAGTGGGCTTAAACTGATGACAAAATGATAGTGTGAAGTCACACTGGTAGGTCTATTGCTGGGGGAATGAGTCATTTCAGGCATCTAACTGGCATCATAAACATGGGGAAAGGGAGAAGTCCTGATGCTCAAGAATTTTTTTCTAGTTTATAGAAGTTGCTCTATCGTGCAGAGTGGACATGTCGAACACACTGTGGGACATTTAAAACAAAAAACAAGCCAAATATGAGCGTTTTACTCCTCAAATTATACATGTATACAAAAATCTGCAAGGAGTTATGATATAAGAGCCTAGAGGACAGACTCAAACTATGTTCTGCTGCTGCAAAAGATGTCATCTGCCATGACCACCATTAGCGAAACACCCCAGATTGACTGTATCCCATAGCTTTAGGATGTGTTCCACTTCAATCAGGGCAACACCTCATATATGTTGTTAGGAAGTCAAGGTGGCTGAAAAGGTATCCAATTTGTCACATTCAGAATGGCAAAATTAGAGGCTTGCAGTTTCTCCTTCCTCTCAACAAAAATAAACCACACTTGTAACTACCACCTTTTCCTCCTTAAAGGACTCTAGAAACGTGCGCGAATAGGAACAGTAAAAAAGCTTGAAGCTTTGCAAGATGTATCTGACTCATGAGAGACATGAAATCTGGCAAATCCAGCTGCTCTCTAAATTAAGATTAGCTTTAACCAAAAACTAAAAATTATTCATTATACTACACATCCCTAAAATATTTAAGTACATGGGACAAAAACCCTGAAAGAACAAACATGAATGCATACAGATGCAAATTGTTCAATAACTAGAGCAATCGCTGACATGATAAATGTTGTATCAAAGTTTAAAAGAGTTATTCTGTTTTGTTAAACAGATACAGCACATAAGAGCAAGAGCGGGTAGTCTGAAGTCTGTGAGGCAGAAGGTGAAGCTTATCCTTCACCTCAGGAGACTCAACTGTTGAGAGGCATTAGCTGAGAGGATGAAGAACAGAGTCTCAGCTAGTGCTAATACAAGGAGTTTTTCTTCTCTATAAAGTACTATTGAAACTCACAGAAGTCTTAATCTGTAGAAACCAGTGTTCCTACTATTCAGCCTTCAGGTGCAGAATTTAAAACTGTTTGATGACTTCATGGCGCAAAGTCCTTCATCCTGCACAGCATGCAGAGGACCATAAGGTTGTTCGTAGGGAGCCTCTTACATGAGAGTGAGGTTTTATCTGCTCTGTCTTGTCTAAGCTCGCAGCATGCTTACAGCTGTTCCCTTTGTGAAAGGCCTAATCTGCTTCAGAGTCCAATTCATAAGTTTATTTGTGAAGCTCCATTCATGCAGAGAGCCATTTAAAAATGCTTGACAGCAGTGGTTCCTGACCTTTTGATACATGGCCATACAAACAAAAGCCAGAGCTTTAAAGACAATGTATTACTTGTATTAGATTATATATGTGAACCAAAATTTTGACAACCTAAACAACTCCAGAGCCCCCATGAGACTCACTGGCACAGTTAAAATTGCATTAGGTTCACTGACAATAATGAAGTACCAGTAAAGTAACTTTGCCTTTTGATTATTTTAACCATCTCTCTTTGTTGTGTGTTTGTATGTGCACAGGTACAGGTGATGTTGTGGCCATCATGATCCCAGAGCCTAAAGGTCGTGAGATAATAGCCTTACTAGAACGTCAGATTTTGGTAATGTTGCACATCACCATAGGAACCCGCAACCTGCAGAAGTACGTGAGCAGAACGTCGGTGGTGTTTGTCTCCATCTCCTTCATCGTTCTCATGATCATCTCCCTTGCCTGGCTCGTCTTTTACTACATTCAAAGGTTCCGCTACGCTAACGCGCGAGACCGCAACCAGGTATAGTATAAAACTCTTTATTTTCATTTACCCTGGAGTCTGTCCATTGAATTGCGAAGTCTGTAACAAGGGAGTCCTGACAAAGACAGCAGCACAGGATGTTTTATACAAATTCCAAACACAACAACTTACAAAGGTTATGAAAAGGAAAAAATTAACAGCTTTTAGATGCAAAACGTGCTTACAGTGGTCAAATTCACCTATATTCTGTTCTCGAAATTCCCTAACCACAATGATCTTTTATAAGGTGTCCCAGCTATTCAGCCTAAAATGCTGGAGCAAAACATTTGAAGCTCTCTTTACAAAAACAGAACAATTTTTTTGTAATTTTGTAGCTTATGAATACATCAGACTTAAGGTTACAGCTGCTGACAGTTTTTAGTGTCAGTGGAGATCATAAATAATCAGTCCAATCTGCTGTATTTGTACAGAACATATGCCAACAATTAAGTTCACCAAAGTGCTGCACAGTGACCACGAAAGCATAAAATGAAAAAGAATAAAAATATGATTAAATAAAAAACATAAAAACAAATAATAGCAACAAAAAAAATGAGCCCCATAGAATAATAAATGCTCAGTGTTGCCAGGTAACAAGAAATGACCGTGTCTCTGATTACACCTGTAAGGCTGTTTTAAATTTCTCAACAGACTCAGATTTTCTAAAAATGCATCCTTTTTTCTTTAATCCTCCAAAATATCAACCTGAAAACATGAACACAGTCAACGCATCTTGTTCTCCCACTTATAGAAGTGGAAGACCAGGATTTAGTTTCCCTGTAAATAGAAGGCAGCTCATTTGTAGCTCTGCCAGTGTTGTTCAAAAAGCAAACACTTTCTTGATTTTGATTAGTCAGTAAGGGAGAAATTAGTATGACGAGTGCAGTGCTCTCAGACATTTAAACATTTTCAACTGAGAGTGCTGAAAATGTGGCTACAAAAATAAACTGACGCTGTAATATACATACATGTGAAGTTTATCACTGTATTTAGTCAGAGAAAAAGGCATGAAGATGAGTTTCTACATTGCAACAAAATAGAAACACAATTTTAGCTTTGATTTTTTTATCAGACAGTCAAAGTGTTAGAAGATAAAGAAGATCAGCAAAAAATATGTTGTATTTTAATTATTATTGGACCATCAAACACCTCTTTTTTCAACAATGAAATTTGAGTACCATCTCTAACTTGTGACTTACACTTTAGCAGTTATAAAAAAAGAGTCTTCATGTACAGAGGCTTTTCTGGACCACATTAGATGCTGCTTGTAATGTATTTGTTGCAAGTAATAAAGAAGACAAAGAAGTTTATACCACTGTGTCATCAGCTGAAGAGCTGCTAAATTATGGAAAAAAACCATATCAAGATTATTTTGATTGATTTTTAGATCAGGATTATGAAACATGATTACTGACTGATTTTAAAACACACCACATGCTTTCATTGAATGTATATGCTTTTGATGCTTTTATTTTGGACATTCAAGAACAGACAATACATAGAAATATACTTGTATGAACACATATACCTCAGAATGATGCTAACAATAGTGATGGAAAGAGAAAAAAAAATCAACACGTCATGTAGCACAGTAACCTTTTAATATTGTTTCCTCCGTTTTCATTACTGTGATTGAGATTAACACTGAGAATAACTGTACTGTTGGACAATGGTCCCCTCATGCATCTCTGCATCATTTCCCCCTATAAAGCTGTAAGAGGAGGCCAGAATTAGCTTGACAGCTGGTCAAAACAGAGACGGGGCAAACCAGTGAACCATCAACCCACTCAGCTCTCTGGCCCTTTGAGCAGACTGAGCAAATACTGGCTATTGCCATGCCTTTATTCTGAATGGCTGCCTCTGATGTCTCTTGACGTCTGTGATGATAATTCCCTCTCTCACATGTTATGATAGCTTACAGTGCCATGGCAACCATTGTTTGCATTTTCACTTTGAATTATGTTGATATATGTTGTGCAAAGAATTCAGTCACATCAAGTAAATAGTTTTTCTTTCTTTTTTTAAGTATATAACCCAGACAGCCTGGGAATGTAGCAGGGTGATGTGCTTTCATAACTGTTAAAAACTTTGTTGAAGTTAGGGATGGGCTACTATGCTTAGAGGAGGACCACATTAAATTTATTCTCACTGCTATAGAGCTACTTACTACTGTGATTGTGCAACAGGTCCACTCCCTGCTCCACTGCAGAGCAATTGATGGGGAAAAATATAAAGACCACATTCCCTCCTTTCAAAAAAATCTCACTTCAAACTGCCAACTCAACAAATGTGAAAGGTATTGAGGGAATTGATAATATTGATGATTTTTTATTGACTTATCTACTCCTGTGGATTTTTGTTTGAGTGGAAAATAATGTCTTTTTTGTGTCAATGAGACATGGCACCCCTGATATTTGATGCCACCCATTACCCCCAATTTCTAGTTTATTCTCAAAAATCCCCATAAATTCCTGTAATCCCCATGGAAAGTTTCCAATTTTTAATATTTACAAAATTCCCAAGCTCCACATCCCATGGAAAGTTTCCAGAATTTTACCAGAAATTTTCCACCCTTTTGCAACCATACATACAAGTGATAATTATTTCAGCGTGTTACCTCTATAACAGCTCAGATGATAAGAAAGAAAATCCTTGTTAAGCCCCTAAAACAGTTCAGTTATAAAACATTTCAAAATTTCATTACTGCATGTGTAAGAGGTTAACAGGACACAGAGTTAATGAGACGCTTTGTTTGTTTATAGGAAATCAATTCCTCTTAAGTACACATTTTCTAACCTCATTGACCCCATTACAACAGCATCTTTATACACGCTGCTCTTCCCAGCATCATTTTGAAATCCATCTCTAGCTGAGGTTGAATCTTTTGTCTAATCATTAAAACTTTAAATGTCCACAATTTCATTTAACAAGCTGCTGTTCAGCTCGTCCCTGGGATCTATTTTTAGACTTTGGTTTTTAGTCATTGCGGTTGACTCGTTCTCCAACAGTGATTGTGTTTTGTACCCTTTTCCATTTGCTGAACACAGCAGGCAGTGTTGGCTCAGCTCTGTTCATTTTCAATAAAACAAATGTTACAAGTGAAACTAATGAGTCCCCAGCCTGCCTGTTAGCGCGCATTTAAGGAACATGCGGGCTTCTGATGTGATCCAGCAAAGCAGTGTGTTATACATATTAAAAAACAGGTGACACTTGCTGAGAACAGACCAACTGGCTTTTCATTTCTGAAGTTTCTGAAAATTAATTGAGTTTCTCTTTTGTTTTTAGAGACGTTTAGGAGATGCTGCTAAAAAGGCCATCAGCAAGCTGCAAGTACGCACCATAAAGAAAGGGGACAAGGTAAATGATTTTCCTTATGGTGTAAATGTACATGTTACATAAACTTTGGCAGCACTGTTAAAGCAACAAAATGAAGCTTTGCAGAAGTCTTCCATGGTCACATAATTACCCTCAACAATTAAGCCACTGCCCATAGACATGCACATAATCTACAGGCTATCAGTTAACAAACAATAGACTGAAGATACTAGCAGTGTCATATTTGTTCATAATTAAAGCATATTATCTAACTAGTTAGTCAACATGGTTCTTTGCTTGTCACAATGTCTTTGTTGGCTTCACCACCCTCTATTTGTTAGCCAGTGCATGCTGTCCAAGATTGGGTTGATGTTTTATCTTCATTTTTGCATTACGACAGTTGCAGTTTCACTCAAAGACCTTTAATGGGCCAGACAGAAAGCCTACATATTGTTGCTCCATATAGTTAGAAGCATAAGTTCTCAAAATGTGTGCCTTTATTTAAATAGCCTTTTTTTAAACTGTTCTCTCTAAATTAAAGAAATTTAATATTTCATTTTTTTTTTAGGAGACCGAGTCAGAATTTGACAACTGTGCAGTTTGCATAGAAGGTTACAAGCCCAATGATGTTGTGAGGATATTACCGTGCAGGTAAGGCTGTGTGTTTAAAGTCAAATCCTTATGGTCTCTTTGTACACAAAGGTATAAAGAGAGGCATATCCACCAATCTGCACATTTCACCATGCGCTAAGCATTTATTTCGTAAAATTGAATGTGTTTTCTCCTCGTTTGTTCAGGCATGTTTTTCACAAGCACTGTGTAGATCCATGGCTACAAGACCACCGCACGTGCCCCATGTGTAAAATGAACATCCTCAAAGCCCTGGGAATCCCTGTAAGCTGCTTTTGATTCATTACTGAACCTTATACCTCAGGGCATACATTTTGTTTGCGCTGATATATTTAATGTTTTCATGGCAAGGAAGGGCAGTTTATTTATAGAAAAACATTTATTAGACTAAGGAATTAAAGTACTCTACAGCGTTAGAAACACATACTTAAGGTTATAAAGAGAATTAAAGTACAGATGGGAGTCATTCAAAATAAAGTATGTTCAGAACAAGATCATAAGAAATGATAATAATAAATAATGAGAAACAAATAAATTATCCTCAATTTGGGTGTCCTCCCTGTGCAGCTTACAGTGTTGTTGTGCCCTAACGTCCCTGACCACACTCTCCTGACAGACACAGATATTTCATCTGAGGATTTACGCTCATAATTTGCTCTGTTTGTGTCAGGCATAGTATAATATTAACTGAAGCAGGGAGTGAAAGGGTACAAAAATACTTTTGTTAAATGGAAACAGTAAATTTATTTACGTACATGTTAAATTGGCACACTATGAATCTACCATAGTAAAAGTTAAAATGACATAAGTTGAATGTATTCAGAGTCCTGAGTATATGAGGTACGCTTTTCTGTTAAAAGAATGGTCAGTAGCTGGAGTGTGATATGTTGACCAGAGATTTGTTTCCGTGTATTTGTAAAAGTATCATGTAACTTAACATTTAACTCAAACACATTGCTACCACAAGGTAGCATGTTGCCCTGATACACGTAAATAAAATCAGGTATTACAGATATCAGTATTTCACACACTCTGTGAGTCATAGTTATGCAAAAGCAGAGTACATGTGGCTAAATAAATGAAGAATTCTGAATAAGAAACTAGAAAGCACTCGGAAAGCGCAAACCTCCACCAAGGTAGCTTACATTTTGTTGTTGCATTGTTCGCCTCTGTTTATTTTTTCTCAGTTCTAGGATGCAATTTGAAATGTAGGGATGTGCAATACTTCCCACAGCAAGGAACACCTATGTTAGCTTCAGTATAATTGCTAACGGGTAATTTTGCATACTTTTTAAATCTAAATGTTGTCCAATCGCTGTCTGGATTTCTTGTTTCCTTTGTTTTTGTTGAAATTTAATAACTGAAGTAGTTTTTATTTAAGTCTTAAATAGAGGTAAAACTAGGGATGCTTGATTTTGAATTTTTGCAGATATCCGATATGCCCATATTTCCAGACTCATTATTATCGATGTGAGTGTCAATACTGATATTTTTTTCCAAGAGCACAAAGTCTCCACTCTACTAAAACTGCAAACCTTTATGTTGACAGTCTACTTGTGATAGACAACAGATGTGAAGCAAGACAAACAAATGTTATCCTTGAATAAATTGTGCTTTAGATTTATGACTGTAGACACCCAGTACTGATGAGGTAAACTATTATGGTACATTTGTTCATGCTACCAATACTACAGCCAATAATTGTGATAAATACAACAATATGTACAGCCAAAATATCAACTGTAAATATCAGCAAAATTTTTCATACCTGTAGATACCAATAATCACCGTTTTAGGCCATTTTCTGCCGATATCGATTATGCTATAATAATATCATGCTGTAGTAATTAAAACAACCCACAGAAACTTAAGATTTACGTACAGAAGGCGCGTACTATAGCAATATGATGTGATAACAATAACTGGGCGTGATGTCAAATACACATTGCTGCTGTGGGAATATGGTCTGTTGGTCCCATAAAGACAGTGCATCAAAACTTCTCTTATATGTATATTATTAGAGCATTATTAAATTGCCTACCCTGTTTCTCTTGTACGTCTAATAAATCTTGATTGGAAATAAAACCCCATATTTTATAAATACTCATAAACTCGTATGCAGCAGAGTGCCTCTGAAAACATGTTCTACTGGTTCCAGCTCTACCCAGACTGCACAGACGAGGTTCCTCCTGACTACGAGACATCTGTCGGGGGTCCACCGACAAACGCCATCAGTGGAGCGAGTGAAATCACCGTCAATGAGAGCTCAGTGGTGCTGGATCCTTTAGGGAGAGCAATAGGTCTTCAGCAGCTCCATCCTGAGATAGCACCCCAGGCAGGGGAGGAGAATTACGTCATCGCTAACAGTAAGCACACACATTTCTGACATGAATTAGAAAGATAGGTTTTTTTACCTATACTCGATTAAAAATATCCTTAGCATTAGCATTTATTATAAAGTAGAGTTTTGGGAGTTTTACAGCTTCAGGGTTCTATAACAAAGGAGTAACCCAGTCCCAGTTTTCAAACTGCTCCTCCCTGTTTTATTTAGCTTGTTCAGTCTGAGGCCTAAAGCAGGTCAGCAGCCACCTGGTCATTGTTCCCAAATTCAGATCCTCTTGGGTGACACAGGAGTGTTAGAACAGTGTGCCCTTTTCCACAACGTCACACTGTAACCCACATACACTGAAATACTTACATGATTAAGAGAAAATTTCTGGCCCAGGTGATTTATTTTATTGAAGTATAATCAAGAAAAAATGTTTTACACAAAACATATAAGCTGGTACAGTACAGTGAGCTCTAGACTAAGTATATTTTGTTTTTACTTACTCATTAAAGGCAGACAGCAGGCACCTTACTTGTCACAAGCAGACTGTATTTAGAAGTCCACTGCACAGCCTGTAACCCTTACTTCATCCTCCCATCAGGCATTGTTTGGGTAGCCAAGTGCAGATGTCATTGTCATAGCTTCTCGTAGCCTCCTTCCCTCCTTTAGATCAGAGCATTGCCAAAGGGGAGGGAAAAAGAGCTGCATCTGATCCCTTAGAAAGATCAAAATTTTCATCTTTTTATTCAACTTAAATCAGGTCCTTGCTAGTTAGATACCCAAGACGTGGTGAACACAGTCAAGCACACCAGGGCATGGGACCTTTTACATGTTGAGGAAAAAGTGATCTTTGCAGCCTCTCTGAAAGTAGGCACTCTGTCCTCTAAATGTATTTTGTTTTCGTGAAACCTCAAAACTCAGGAATTAAATCATTTCAAAAGCCAATATCATACACGGTTTTGTATTGATGTCAAAAGAAATTCAATCTTCAAATTGCTCTTGTTAGTATATTGTGCATTCTAGCTCTTTATGGAAAACCCTTTGGGCTGTTACCTCAACCAACAGCATCTGCTTCCTATCAGCACCTCATTGTGTGAGTAAACACACATACTTTGACATATTTTTACTTTTAACGTTTTGGTTTTAGTTTGATGTTTGTAGCACCCAGCCTACTAAATACCTTAAAGAAGAATCAGCAGTTTCATTTTTCTATTATTTTTGTCAGATCAAATGGACCAAAAAATTGCTTTACAGGTAAATCATTTCATTTAAGCACGGACATTTTTTCTCATTATTGAATCTTTATTTAACATCAGTTAGGACATAATAGGTGTTTTCTGTCAGTGGTGGAAGTTTAATAAATAGCCTGAGGTTGATGTAATTACTCTTCTCAGTGGTTTTTATTGTCCTTCCTGCTGCTTTTTTTTGACCACTCAGAGGTCTGCGCACTGTCAGCACAGGGTTAGTAATCAAAGTTTTATTAGAAGACCTGAAGAAGGGGAGCTGGAAAAGCAAAGAAAAAAATGAAGTGTCTGAGTTTCTTGAGCCAAAGTCCTGCTGCTGGACATGTCAGACTGGCTCTTGCTCTTTCTGCTTCAGGCACAAACTGTATGTGCACTCGCACAGTTGCTATTTTAGGACTTAAACTTTACGTGATGGGGTAGGGACTGAGAATAGGAGGGGAAAACTTGCCAAGTTTCAGACTACAACAATAACATGCAAAGTGTTTTTAATGCTGTCAAATGTCAAACAGGTAAACTTTTCCCCAAAAAATTATGTGATCTGAACTCTTAAAGGATAAGTTCGGTTTTTTGACACCTGGACCTTATTTTAGGATTAAATACGCTCGTAGACTCACCCAGACAATTTTGGCGGAGCTCGGAGCCGTTTTCGAGCAATTTAGATCCATCCGACGGCGTCTGTTTCTGATGCCATAGTAGCAGACGGGGCCAGAAATCGAAGCCCTTAAATTAGACATTATCTGCTGCAAAACTCACTCCTCCTCTGTTGCCATTGCCGTGCAATGTCCACAACAACACCACCAGTTAGCCCCCATTCGTGGATGTGCAGTGGTTGCTTGTTCTCTGGCCAGCTGTTCGGCTCTTTCCCTCTGCATCCTCCTTTCAAATAGCTCCTCGTCGGTATATACTGGCTCAAAACGATACGGGCATCCATTATACTCAAAGTCGTCGTCAGACACTTCTACATCGGATAAATATTCCGCCATGTTGCACAAAAATAGCCGTGTAGCCGTGTAGCCTAGCAACAACAGCGGCTCTACTCAGCTGCGCTCTTGCGGTGCATGTCTGTGATGTCACCAAAAGTTACCCATCCTTGTAAAGCCTTTGTTGTTAATGACCATAACAACAAAGTTGAGCTGACATGGTGATAACACTGGCCATTCATTTATAAAATGTAGCTGAAATGAGAGAGTTTCGCAGCAGATAATGTCTAATTTAGGGGCTTCGATTTCTGGCCCTGTCTGCTACTATGGCATGAGAAAAAAACGCCGTCGGATGGATCTAAATTGCTTGAAAACGGCTCCGAGCTCCGCCAAAATTGTCTGGATGAGTCTACGAGCGTATTTAATCCTAAAAATAAGGTCCAGGTGTCAAAAAAACGAACTTATCCTTTAAAAGAATTGTAATTTACATTTTAGCAAAAATCTTGCAGCCAGACTAAAGTACAACTAATGTGTACCTTTGTGTGCTGGACAGGCAGTAGATCAGCTCAAAAGAAGGGGAGGGTCTCTTTTAGACCAATAAGCATTCAAATCAGGTGTTATTTGTCAGGGCACTGTTGAGCTAACTGAGGATGTCAGAGACAGACATTTAGCACAAGATAAACAAGTAGATTTGTGAGGATTTCTTCTGCTGAATGCTGACAGTGATGGAGAGTTGAGCTTGTTGCATCTTTAGCCTGAATAATAGGTGCTGTCATGAAAAGTTTTGCTGCTATTATTCTTATAGAAGTCGGATGTTTACATGGAGTCAGGACATCAGGGAAAATAAGTGAACAAGTAATCTCATTTTACTTTATTCACCCAAAAGAGTCTTTGGTCCCTTGAAAAAGATTTCCAAAGCAAACAATATGTTAAGGATTCCTGTATTGCTTTACATGTTTACAAAGGGTTGGATTAGATTTAAAGCTAGTGCAGCTTGATCAGTACTTACATGAAAATGACTACAAAATACTAAATACTAGTATCACATTTAAAAGTACACTTCAAATACAGATCTAACTGAACAGTCATTTCATATCAGGGACCTGGTGCCTTAAGTGATCAAAAGACACCTAAGAATTCAGATTCTGTCCCTGTACAGCAGTGGAGCATGTCACTCAGAGGTGGGCAAAATGGATGCCTTGGACCCCCTACAAATCTGATTGGTCACCCCAGGAGCCAAGCCAAAATACTATACTGTAATTGGCTTTTTCCTTTTTTGATGTGAACTTTTTGTTAAAACCAATCAGGGTTGTGTTTCAGTGGTCGGCTTGTAGATTTCTTTGTATTTCAAGGTGGCATGTTTCCCTTTCTTTAAAATTAGACTTAAGTCTTCACATGTTTATCTTTTCTGTGAGTGATTAATGGTGCTTTTGCCTTTGTGTTTACGTTTAAGTTTCACTTTGAATATCTCGTTGGCCAACTATGACAGAAACTTGGCATCCTGTGTAGAAACAGATGCAACTTTCCTTCTAACTGTGGGGAAAATCTAGTTAAAGCACTGTTTTTATTAGTGCTATACTATGGTGATGTAGTCTATAGACATGCCTCTTTCACACTAATATCCTTGGATTAAGTTTATCAGTTGCCACTCAGAATGATAACCAAAGATCCTCATAACACTCACTATTGTACTCTGTATGACAAAGCTGGTTGGTCCTCTTTGGCACAGAGGCGTGATAAGCACTTATATCTGTTTATCCAAAAATCCTTTAATGGACGTTCACCATCTTACATATCATCTATGCTGTACTGGAACCCTGGGCTTTACCAAACTTACTCTGCTGACTGTCTCATATGGAAAGTCCCACATGTTCATAAGCTTGCAGTGCAGCTGGATCTGCATTATTCAATTTCTGTAATCAGTCAGATCCTTATTACCAAGCTCCAGTCTATGATGATTGTGCTCTGCCTGATGCGGCAAGGCCAAAATCAGTGTCCCTAAAAGCAGTAAGAGGTGGGAATTATGAGCAAGATGACAGCAGGAAGATCTGTCAAAACTGCGACTGAAGCGGTTAGCATCTATGTTAATCTGGGTACGAGCAGTCACTTCCTGCTGTCGTCTGACTCGTAGTTCCCACCTCTTCCTATTTGAAGAACTCTGGGCCGTGCTGCTTTGGGCCACTCACAATCATTGTAGATCGGAGCTTGACAAGATGGATCTGCCTGATTACAGACATTGAATCAGACGGATCCAGCTGCTCTGCAAGGTTACACTACCTGATTGGTCTGTGATGAATGTCATTGAAGGAACGATTGTCCAATCACCTGCTGGATTTGCTTTTTAAAGGTTCTTCCATTCCCAAACACTTTGTACAGGCTACTGCCTACATAGACTAGGGGAATATATTAAACCATCCATCTGGAGTGTCAGGTGAACAGGTTAACTCTGAACTTTGAAAATCCACTCTTGGCTAATATGCTCTAAAAGTATGGAATAATTTATAACACAGTCTCTCTTGGACAATTAAAGACAATTATCACTAACCAGTTACTGAGTATTCTTGTGGATGGGCAGGGGGCTTGAAAATTTTTGTCCTTCAAAGAGGGGTATGACAGAAAAAATTCAGAACCACTGCTGTGCAGACACTGAAAGAACTCCATCCTACGGTATCATGTCAGATAATTTATCACTTCACTCTCCATCCTCAGGTGAGCATCAGCCTCCTCTCAGCAGTGACTCGGACTCCTCCAACATCACAGGCATGGAGGTAGGCATGTCTGAGGTCGAGCTGTCTGTGGAGCAGCAAAGTCAAGGAGTGAAATCTTGAAGAAAAGCATGAACCACCAGAAAAAAGGAAGATGAGAGCTTTGAGCTTTGTGACTTTTCAGAAGAATGGCAGATGATCATTAGACACAACAGCACAAAAATACTTAGCTCTGTTGCATCTACTGCATCTGTGGATACGTGGCTTGCTCGTGTTCCAGCAGCCCCCACTTTACCATATTGTTGGTTTGACTGCCATGGTGATCTCACAGCCAATCACAGCTCTCACAGTGTGACCATCCATATTTTTTTTACCTTCCCCACAGTAACAGAGGAAGCTTAATTAGCCTGTCCTTACTCTGGCAACCTAAACCTGCTGCTGGACATGACAGATGTTAAGCACATGAGCAACAGGGACACCTTAAAGCCAGAATGTAGCTTTAAATTATTATTTGAAATATGTGCAGATTGTTTTGTTTCTTGGTATGACATCACTGCCAAAGTATTTCAAAGGTATGGCCAAGGTCAGACTACACGTTTTCTTTACGCCTGTTATGATGACCACTGTTATAGAAAAGGAGATCACAGAGCCGGGGACCCTGTTCATGTTTGTAAATCATGTGATGCTTCTAAGTTTGTGGGGCTTAGCCAAAGGCAGAGAAACCCTCCAGACACATTTACCTGGCCCTGAGTTGTTTTTGGCTTGTTTTTCAGTGATTGCCGAAGACGCGAAGGGTCTCTGTTGATATGTAAGGTCACTTACTCTTCAGGACTTTTGGAAGAAAACAGTCAAGGATGAAGAAGAGCAGACAGGCCAGTGTTCAGTCCTTGTTTACTCGCAGTATCACAGATCAGCTATGGTTTTGAGCATTTGGACACCAAGCTTACTGCACTCAAGTATGTGTAGTCTCACTGTGGGTTACAATGCATCTTCAGTTATGACATGAAAGGGTGCAAAATGTTATAACAGTATCAGTGTCTACCGATATCTGCCGCAAACTTAATCATTGGTTTCGGCAGATATGAACATTTTTTCCGATATTTTAGCAATACAAATTGGCCATAAATTTCCCATGTATTGGCTGTAAAATGGGCAGAATGTATAAATGTACAGTAATGGTTACCTACTTTCATAAATCAAAAATATCATTTATCATTCAAAACACGTTATTTTCCTTGCTTCATATCCATTCTGACACAAATAGACTGTCCCCATGGAAGAAACTGGTCGATTTAGTTAAGTAGATGCTTGGGAAAAATCCAGTGTCATGCATCCCTGATGACATGATTTATTTGTGTCTATGCAGAGGTCCCAGTTTGCTATATGCAGAGGACTGATATGAATGGGTGCAAATTAGCCGCAAGTTAAGAGGCCCGAAGTACTCTGAAAGAGCTCTCTTTTTGTTAGAAAACATAAATGCAACAGTGAGAAGTGAATGATCTTAAAACCTTTGTAGGGTTCAGGTCAGATTGCAATGAATACTCAGTTCAGAACAAAAAGTGAGTAGCAGTGTGTTGTTTTTGAACAAGACACTTCTAAGAGAGAAATCTTCTGTTACGGGATGATAATCAAGAACTGGTTCCACTTGAAAACCAGAAAAAACTAGCTTAATTAATTCACAACATTTTCCTAATGCCTAACTGTTCTTTGTCGAGCTTCCCACTCAGTTTCACGTGCCTTGCAAATCAAAATGATATGATGAATTATACTAATGCTAAATATAGTTTCTCAGCAGGTTCCTGGACTATGTTTAATACTTTCTGCTAACATTTCACTTCTTTCGATCAATTGTAGTCATCCCTCTTAGTCAGAAAAAAATCAAACATGCCAGACTTTCTATAGGGAGATGTTGCTAATGTGATTTAAATGTTGTTTACGATGACACACTTCATGGGATGAAGTGATTATTATGAAGCAGAAAGGTCAAAAAATCTTAGATTTTTTTTAATTTTTTTTATTTTTTACATCTGGCCATTTTTTTTTAAATTATATCAAGTACTATAGTTTGGGATAGTTATGGACATGATGGGCATGGCTACACTCCTGCTTAGTGTCGCTATTGGTCAAATGGTCTTGAGTCCCACTACACCTTGGCCTCTCTGTCTGTGAGTAGGTTGATCCAAAGTTTTATTGAGACTGTGCATACAGTATGGCAGTGTCCACAAACTGGCCTCAACAACTTTCTAAAGCCTCCTTTGATAATCAAACAACTGACATCACATGGCTTCATCCATTTTTTTCTGAAGTCTACGTTAGGGGTGGGCAACTTGGACACATGTGGCCTCCTACTCCTCAAAAAATATATGTTCATGAAGAAACCATGAAAAAAATATGTCGTCACAGCATTAAAATAGCAATATGTCCAAGAAAACCACTATGAACGGCAGTAATTGTTTTTGTGAAACTCTCTTTCATGCATCTGTCAACCAGTAATGCTCTTTTACTAGCATCTAAAAAGCAGCTGAGACTAGCTTTAATTCCATGTTTAGCTCAGTGGATTAAGCATTGCTATGTGTATTTGAGTATGAATACATTTAAATCTTGATAACATAACTTTCTTTGATGATTATATGTTGTCCCTTTTACCAAATTATAAGTAATAGTAATGTTATGTGGACAGTTTGCATCAAATTTCAACAGTTTGGCTCTTGTGCAATGAGGATTATTTTAATGTGGCCCTTTTTGGTGATCAGAGTTGCTCACCCATGGTCCATGGTCATAACTGTGCTTTAAACATGTGGTCTGACCCTTGTATAAGATAAGATACACAGCATGTATAAAACCTGTATCAGCAGTTTCTCTAATAGCTGGTGTGTTCCTACCAGCATTTCATGTTTTAGACAAACATGCGGTCTTGTGACATTGATGAGCTGAATTATGTATGCACAAGTTATGCTGTAATTTCTAACCTGTTCCTCTAAATGTCTTGTTGCATCCTTGTATACAACTTTTTAACAAATGATTATTCCTGTTGTTGACACAAAACAACCACACAAACGTTGATATTTCTGTCCTCACGTTTGACAATCATAGCTTGCCACAGGCAGTTTGAAGTGATGTCACCCACTGCCCTACTGAAGCTGCTGCTGATTTACACGTTTAACACAACTACAGACGTGGGTGATTTCTCTGCTGTTGCTGCTGTTTGTCTGGAGGTCCATGTTTATATCAGCACTCACAGTGCTGCTAAAAACAGCTGGCAGACGGAGTTATCTTTGACAAAATTTGATTGTGTGCACTGTGCACACTCTGTAAACAAACTTCCAACACTTGTCAAGCCAGCCAATACAAACATGTCCACAAGTCTTTGCGCCAAGAATATCAGTAGTATTTGACACCTGGCTGTTGTTTTTCATGCACACTGATTTCCTTGGCTGCCAATCAGGCTGTAACAGTGCCGATAAGAATCCTGAGGACAGCTTCTATGGTTAAAAAGGGACTACGTTCAACAGAGATTGAATAAGACAGCCCATGTTGAGGTTCTTTATTTGGTGCACTAAGCACGGGATTTTTATGGCATGAAGAGCTTGTGGCATGATGTTTACAGGTCTTGAATAATTGAGAAGTTTTGTTGAGATACGTCAACCATAAACTGGCTAAATTTGGAAATGGATATGTGTGCATAGCGGTGGTCCTTTTTACAAAGATTTCCAAAGTGACTTTGGGATCCAAAACATTATCATTGTCATCAGCCTGCTTGGCTGGTAGTTGTAATTATTATTAGTGCTCCTGCTGCTCACACGACTACATCGGTGTGATCACGTTGTTTGTGTCAGTTACTAAGTCGATTGTATTCTCACTGCTAATTAACCACTCTTAAGGTCCATTGGAAACAAGCAAGGTTCGGTTATTTTTTGTCCAAAACGGGGATCTATCGGTGTGTTCATATATATAATAACATGCCTTCACGGAACGCCTACTTGTATCCAAACAACTCTCCGAAATGATCTAGGTGTGTAAACGACCTAAAAGAAATCCAGAAAAAATTTTCACCACTTAACACCAAAAGGTGTAAAAGCAGGGCTGTTTTACCACAAAATTTGCTTGACCACTTTAGAAAAGTCTCTGTAGTTTATTTAGGTAAATTCAGACTGTCGTGTTGTGTTTATTGTGAAAGCTCATACTGAGTATAGGATGAAATCATTAAATAACTGTGCAGCCCTAGACCCAATATACTCGTATTCCGTCCAAGTTTTCTCAGATATAGCCAGCTTATTGTTGATGTCTCACCAGATCATAGAGGTGATGCTGACTGTTAATATAAATCTCAGTTTTTTGTGTGTATTTTATTTTTATTCCTCCTGTTGTGTTCTTTTGCATCCCTGCCTTTGATACTTCTCTCTTTGATTTCATTTGTTAACAAGACTCTGTGGGACAAACTGGGTCCGTCTCCTCTCACATTCCTGTCAACTTGCACACTGATGAAGCAAAGAGCCACAGTCCACAGAGCCAGTGAAATTTATCTGGTGGATTTTATTCCCAGTCATTGTTTCCATTATGTCCTGCTGCCACCTGGAACTCCTGTTATATAACTCATACATGTGCACACTCCCCTTGTTTTGGTTTAATCATTGAAGAATCCCTGAATGCAGGGGAAAGGTTTTGACGTGTTTAGAGGGGCGTGTTGAGATAATTGATGCATTTATTTGCAGTTTGATACTCATGGAAAACCCTCTCTCTAAATTACTTGTGAGGAGTTGGGATATTTTCTGATTCCAGATGAGAAAATCTTGAACATTACCTCACTTTTAGCACATTGTAGCAGTTCTTCATGTCACCCAGCATTTCAGCCTGACTGAAAGTGTGGCTGAATAAAGAAAAGAGAATGTACATTTTAACTTGGCTTGGCTTACCTCTTGCTTCACATTTTCCCATTGTTGATGTAAAGGATGATTTGAGGATGATTGTAATTCCAGCCAGCACTCCTGTGATTTATAACCAGCATAATCTGGACCTTAAAGCCTCCTGCATGTTACATAAGCTCACATACGTAAATAACACAGCACAGTGCGTTCACATGAACTCTTAACAACATCATGTGTTCCTCTCATTTCAGTCCCCGAGTCTCTCCATTTTAAACAGAAACACAACAAACTCTGCTGCCGTCTGATGGTTTGTTTGGTCAGCATAGCAACAAGAAAGAGCGCAACACATCTGTTTTACAGTGCCAGGTCACTGCATCTATGTTCAGGCAGAGGTGGGTTAAGTTTGGTGGCCCAACAGTGCAAAACACTAAAAACAGAAAGCACAACAACAAATCAAAAACATAACCATTAATTAGATAAACAACAATTTGGAAACTGCAACACAAATATTAAAATACAGCCAACAAAAAAATATTAAACAACTCAACACAAAGAATTAAAGCACAATAGGAATGAAAAAAAGACCGTTAAATAAGAGAACAAAACTACAATGAAAAAACACACACAAGTAATTTGATAAACATCAATTAAAAAAACACCACAGCAAATCAAAAAAATACAGCAATCAAAAACACAACAGTTGCTCAGATAAACAACAATTTAGAAACCCCAACAACAAATCTTGAACTACTTTAAGTAAAAAAGAAAACAACCATTCAATAAGACACCACAAGATTATCAAAGCACTTCATATAAAGAAAAAAGGCACAATAAGAATGTAGAAACAGAGCATGAAATAAGAGAGCACAACAACAAATTGAAAAAATGCACCAATTAATAACATTAACATCCATTAAAAAACACAGCAGCCAAGCAAAAAATACCTCATATAGAAAAACACAACCAATGAAAAAAGAACACAATACATAACAAAGGAACATAAGCACAATAAAAGTATAAAAACACAACATCAAATAACAGAACACAACAGCAAATTAGAAAAGATGCAAAAAATCTAAAACCTTGACTACAAATTAAGAAATAAAAAACAGAAAACACAACAATAGAAACTGAAACACAATAACAAATGATAAAACATTTTCAGCAAACACGAAACATAAAAAATCAGGAGGCACAAAAATAATTAAAATACCAAAATGTTAATTACCAAAAAGAATGTTCAACACAATAAAACTGTCATCAACAACCAATCAAAAAACCAAAACTTACCAAAAATACTCTGACAAATAAAACATGACTAATGAGAAGACACATGAACAAATTCAAATAATTATTAAAAACATAATTCATTAAAAAATACATCAAATAAAAAAACAACACATTTTGAAACACAACAAACAGTAAGAAAAAAAACAAGAAAAGATCTAAAAACCCAAATGCAAAGTTAAATTCACAACAACAAATAAAAAACAGTGACAAATCAGAGTACACTAAAAACAACAAATCTAAAAACTTAGTTATACATTTAAAAAACGCAGCATTCATTGAAATCATTACACAAATTGAATTCACAACAAAACCCATACAATGACCTATTATAAGACACAACTCAAAAAAACACACTGAACATTGAAACAAAACATATGGTATACACATGACACATCATTAACACATCAAATATAGTTTATGTTGAATATTGGATTAGTTGAGTTTTTATGTGTGTTGTTTTTTTGTTGTTTTGTTTTTACTTTTTTATTCATTTTCACTTAAAGATGTAATGAACAAACTTCCAGGTGATTTAAATGGTGGTCCTCAACTGGTCTGATCTCAGGACTTATCAACGCCTTAATGAGAAATTGTGACCCAAATTTTAGAAAATGTTCAAATTCTAAAATTTTATATTTCAAATATGAACATTTATTTCATGGAAAATGCTGCAGTTTGAAGCAAAAATTATGAGTAAACACATAAGCAGGATAAAACACAATGTTCAAAATAGAGCATCAATTCTGAAGTTCTGGAGGAAATCAATGCTTACATTTTATTTTAATGTAATTCCTTTAATAGTATGTGACTTTTTTCACCAGCCTTGTTGTTCAGAGATAATGAAATAAATAGGTTTAGATCCTGAGAAAACAACCTTAATGTACTTATTATAGCAAAACAAGAGAGCACAAACCCCTGCCAAGGCATCTAACATTCTTAGCTGAGTTATTAGTGAACATCTGGAAAACTGCACTATCTTGCAACTTAAACAGGTGATTAAAAAAAAACCCTGAAACCAGATTTGGGTTCAGATCACAGCCAAAATCTTACCAGTTCATCTTGGTGCCATGATAAATATGTCCTGAATATTTCATCAAATCTGTTGAGAAATTACTGAGTTAATAGCAAAAGCAAAACAGAATCCTGGACATGGATTTGGATCACTACCAAAATCTTATCTCTTCTTCCTTGTGCCATGACCAACATTCCCTGAAAATGTCATAAAAACCAGTTTATAACTTCTTTAGATATCTTGCTAACAGACAGACAATGCCAGCAAAAATATACCCTCCTTGGTGAATACTTTTTAGTCCACTCTATGACCACCTGTTGTTCCTGACCCACCATTTGAGAACCTCTGATTTATGAAACTAGTTACTTTTCTTGTTACTGTGTTCTGTCGTCAACCTTTTAAAGAATTTTAAAAAGAGATTCTGTTGTTACAGTAACTTGAGTATTTCTGAAATAAGATTTTGACTCTTTCCTAACTGTACCAGTGATGCAGCATAACTTGTTCAATTTTTGTTTCTTGAAAACAATTCAACTTGATGCCAATTTAAGGGAAAACAGAGATACCTGTTCGTTTTTAATGAGTTAAAGGGATGTAATGACACAGTCAACTCACAATACAAGAGATATCACAATCCCAGGTACACACTTCTTTATTTGTTTGTCACAGTTTTCACAAAATACACTAGATTAGAGTCAATAAATGTAAGGGATCACCTTCCTTATTTTTTTACAAATGTATTTGGAGGCTTATAAATACTGATAAGAGAATGCTTGTTTTTCATTTACAAGAAGTGATACAATTAAGAGCTACTAGTTAACCTTCTGATGTAAAAAAAAAAAAAAAAGAGAAGCCAAAACAAATGGTGCCCTCTGCTGATTAAAAAGAGGATTTTAATTTAACTTTTTGCCAAAATCATTGAAATTGTCCATCAGAGTACTGATTTTGATTGAACTGTGAGTAGCTTTTACACTCCGAGTTGAATATTTTTTCCGTCAAAAATGCATCCAAAAAATGTAACAATGCAACATGTAAGATACACTATTTGAAATATGCACAGAAGTGTTTAAAATAAATTACCAGTAATGTCACAGTAAACATAGCTCACTATGTCATATTGAATTGTAATCTGAATACAAAAAAACTAATATTTTTCTTGTGAAAATGCCTTGATATTGATATTAATTTATTGATGTATTGATGGTCAGTAAGTACCACATTACATTTTTATTAGTAGTAATCTAAAGCCATTATAAAATAAGGACCAGCAGGATAAGCTGTTACCCTGTCATGTAACTTCTAGTTAGTCCATGTCATCGTTCAATTGGTTTTGTTCTTTTGTGTTTTGGTCTGTTTGTGTAAACTTTCCTGTACTGCACTTTAACCCTCCAGCGAACGAGGAGTGGCTTTACTGAATGAGTGAGATAAAGTCTCTTTGTATGTCCAGCTCTGGAGAACGAGGGCTACAGTATTGAACCTAGCACATGATTCAGCTGATGTTTTTTTATACTGTTGTTATCTTTTGTCTGTGCTCATGTATGTGGGTCAACAGCAGGATATCGATATATTGTACAACATACCCAGCAGATATATCAGCATTGCTATTTTGTAACATAAAAGAATTGTATGAATAATCCTCTCTGTCTCTGTCTTTTTTAAACTTGATGCATGTGTAGGGATGGCTACGGCTGGGAAATATAACTCTTTCATGGACTTAAAGAGGAAAAAAAAATTTTGTGGCCATAATCATCTTCCACAAATATGGACCAAAATCACAGAGGAATTCTTCCAGCATCTTGTTGAATTGATTGCACAAATAACTAAGGCAGTTCTGAAGGTAGAAGGGGATTCAACATGGCACATAAAATGGCTAGGGAGTTAACATATTATATGATTGTGGTCTATGTTGTCGTCCCCTCACCTGTGAGTGCCTCCTACCCAGGGCTGCCCACTGACATGGCTGGGCGCCCTGAAAGGCCCCTTAGATGGGCCCCCGCGTTGGTTCTAGCACTGTTATACACATGGTCCCTACCGACTCATAAGTTAAGGTTTAACCAGCTGTATCCCATTCACTTGCTGTCTTTAAGTTTTCATAAGGGGAACATACAACAGTGTCAGTGTCGGTGAGACTCTTTTCAATATATTAGCTATTTATTTATTGTATGGACATATCCCTGTCTGTTATTCTTTTAATAAAAATTTATACATGGCATAAATTCATCATCTGATTTTGAAACCCTAGATACAGCAAGATGATTATTAAAAGTGAAGGCACATACCATTTTAAAGGGAGGTGGCGTAGGTTGAATACTAAAAAAAAAGTAAACATTAGTTGCTTTTTTATGAAATGCTAAGTGTTTAGGTTTCAAATAAATGTAACTATTGTTTGAATTCAATCGATCATTTCTTTGCTTACCTTTTGTGGGCCCCTACATGACTCTGGGACCAAGAAAGCTTTACACTTTATTCCCTGTGATAGGCGGCATTGCTTCTACCCACCCCTTTATCAATGCGGATGGTCACAATTTCAATACGAGGCATGCTTCCAGAGGTTGTTTTACACTACCACCCTCAAATACTAATGCAGGACAAAGTACTGTTTTGTATAGAAGTATGAAATTATGGAATAGTCCTCCATCAGAGATCACAAGTTTAACCAGTAAAATTGTTTTTAAAAAGACTTTGAAGAAATATCTATTGTCATCAAGATTATCTTAACAGTCTGTCCATTATATAACTTAAAGTGACATGCAGAATCTTGTAATTATCTTTCAGAAATATTTAAACTGTAGTTCTGTCCGAATGCACTGTCTTAAGTGGAATCATTCATTTATAGAATTGTTTTAAATTACAATTTATACAGGTGCTGGTTTGGTGGAGTGGTTAGCAACCATGCACGTCCCAAGTACGTATTTCTGCTGGCCCGGGTTCGAACTCAGCCTGTGGCCAGTCTGCAGAGTGTCTTCCCCTACTCTCTCACTCCCCTTCACAAGCCTATCCACTGTCACTGTCTCCTATCAATTATGGCACAAAAATGCCCCCAAAAAAAAAAAATTATAATAATAATAATTATAATTTATTAGTTGATGTACATACACCCTGATCTTTGGGCATCTATGAGACTATCACTATGGCTTTCAATTTGTAGAGTATATTTAATGTCATTGGTGTATTTTGTTGATAGTGTTTTAATGTGTGGACCCCAGGAAGAGTAGCTGCTGCTTCGGCAGTAGCTAATGGGGATCCAAAAATAGATAAATAAATAAAATAAAATGTGTAACTCTTCCCCCCATGTAAATAAAACAGCAGCTGTAGTGCGTCTGTTATCCGGCAGAGGGCAGCAATGTGTCGACAAGCGTTCACTCCATAATGTAAAAGAAGACAGATGTTCAGAGGGGGATGATGTGATTAAGGAAAATAAAATGCCGTCTTCAGACCCCTGTGCTGTCAGGGGTCGTCGTGAGGAGCTGAGTGACTTTCAGAGGGGGACCATCGTGGGTTGTCACCTGTGTAAGAGGTCAGTCCGTGAGATCTCTGCTCTGCTGGAGCTCCCTCGGTCCACGGTCAGCGCCGTGATACTGAAGTGGAGACGTGGAGGGGTGACCACGGCCCTGCCCCGCAGCGGCAGACCGCACAGGCTGCGGGAGGAGGACCGCCGGGTGTTGGAGAGGGTGGCGCTGGGTAACAGTCTGCCCTCGGTTGAAGCTATCGCCGCAGAGTTTCAGTCAGCCTCCGGGACCTCTGTGAGCTCCAGGACGGTCCGCAGGGAGCTCAGAGAGATGGGCTTCCGCGGCAGAGTGTCCTCCTACAACAGGACCAGTACAGGTAGGTCTGAGGGTCTGGGCATGGGGTCTACAGCCTTTTTGTTAAATAATTATTAACATAATGCATTTATCCATCCACCCATCATATAAATCACTTGTCCCTTTCTGGGTCGTGGGGGGCCAGAGCCTATCCCAGTTGACAAGAAGGGTTCACCATGGACCGGTCGCCAGCCAATCACAGGGCCACACAGAGAGACAAATAGCCATTCACGCTCACACTTATATCCAAGTGCAATTTGGAGCCACCTATTGGCCAAGTGTGCATGTTTTTGCTCTGTGGGGGGAAGCCGGGGTGCCCAGAGAGAACCCATGCATGCACAGGGAGAATATGCACACAGACAGGCCCTGACCAACACGGGGATCAACCCAGCAACCTTCTTGCCCTGATGCACATGCACTACCTGCTACGACCGTGACACCAATTATCCATTTAAGAGGCTACATATGACCCTGTATGTTTACTCTTTACATTTAATGAATTCTCACAATCATTAATAATGACCAATAAATAATATGAGACCATAGTGCTCATTTGCATCTCTTTTTGTTTTGCTCTTGTACTCATTTCTGTATTTTGTCTTGTCCTGTTTTTAATAGCCAACACTCTTGTAAACACAAGCAAAATTCTCTCTCTGTTAACATTGGGGCCTGCCTGCTTTAATGTACATCATCTCTGTCAGCTCAAGCTGCTTCCTCATTGGGACTGGGCTCCTGCTGTACGACTGTCCTGTTGGGGACAACCCTCTTTAATCCTATTGGCATGATGTTGGGATACTGAGACCAGCTGCAGCTGCATGACATGAAATGGCATATACACTCCCCATCAAAATCTTAGGACCAGTTGAAAAATTGCAAGAATTGGCATTTTACACAGTTGGATCCTGATAATGTTCTAAGTTGAGCTTCAAATTACAAAAAAAAAGAAAGAAATGGGAGTAAGAGACAAAACATATTCAGAAAGCAATTTACTGAAAACAACAATTAAACTGAAACAGGCTGTTCATCAGCTGATCAAATATTTAAGACCATAGCTCAAGCCCCCACCCCCCAAAAATCTCTCAAAACAGATAAAAGTGCCAAAAAAGGACTCAGTAATGAGTAGCTCCACCATTCTTGTCCATTACTTCAAAAATTCATTCATGCATGCTTGATGCAAGTGTTTTCAGAAGGTTACTGGGAATGTTGCTCCATGTGGTGAAGATGGCTTCAGAAATGGCATCCACTGTCTGGGACTGATGTCCATTTTTGTGAACTTCCTTTGCCCCCCATCCCCAAATGTTTTCAACTGGATTTATATCAGGAGAACACGCAAGATGGTCTAAAACAGTGACGTTAAACTCCTGGAAGAAGTGTAGTAGCGTTTTCCTGTTGGAAAAACCCAGTCGTTACCACACAGACGAGGGCCCTCAGTCATCACCGCACAGACGAGGGCCCTCAGTCATGAGGGATGCCCACTGCAACATTTCCACATAGCCAGCTGCCGTTTGACGCTCCTGCACAACTTGAAGCTCCATTGTTCCATTGAAGGAAAAAGCACCCCAGGTCAAAATGGCGCCCTCTCCACTGTGCTGCGTAAAAAAAAAAACATCTCAAGTAGGATCTCCTTGTCATGCCTGTAGCATTGGAAGCTATCAGGACCATCAAAATTAGAGAATAAACACTTGCGTCACCTCTCAGTGTCCCATGTTTGGTGCTCCCTTGCAAGGCCCAAACAGGCATTTTTGTGAAGGAAATGTGGACTTAAAAGACATTCTTGTTTTTTAAGCCCTTCCCTTGCAGATACTGTCAGATAGTTATTGGGCTGCAGTCAGCACCAGTGACGGCCTTAATTTGGGTTGGGGAATGTCCCGTATTTTGACGGATAGCCAATCAGATCCTCTGGCTCAGCGCTGCTGAAATTTTTTTGGGTCTACCACTTGACATTTTTGTTCCATAACCCTCAGGACCTTTTAAGAAAGAAAGGAAAGGAAAATAATTTTATCAGATTAGTGTTTTGCAGCTTTATGTTAAACAGGGTTTTGAAACAGGGTTTGCAAATAAAAGTTAGTAATTAATGCAGGACTTGGGCTGTAGTTGTGCTAATAAAAAATGCACCATTGCTAAATGAACTCACTCAAACCCTCTGACATGTGGTGAACTTGGGACCTTGCCTGATCCATAATCCAGATTAGATTTGTTGCTTGTTTGTAAAAATCCATAGATGTTGTGAAAAGTCTGATTCCTTTAACCTGGACTCAGTCTGAGCTCCTTACATGAAATCAATCAACCCTGCCACAGGGGGAAATGCATGATGGGAAATACAGCTCTAAAGAGGGCCAAGTTTGTCACAGTATGATTAAAAGCTTTGATGAAATTTTGATCAGCAACCATTTGCTCAGTCTATGTCAAGCTAAATAATGAGTTTTATAGTTGATGTTATGTGAACATGCAAGAGGCAGAGCATCAGTGGTTCACTCTAAACTCTGGCTGGAGGGGACTTTTTTGCTCATTCGTTGTATTGCTGTTCTTTGCTCTTGGTCTTGCTCCAAAATTACAGACATCAGTAGGCAGGATTATCCACAGGACTGTGGAAATTTAGCCTATCATCAGACACCAGAGTGAAGCTTGCCTAAATTCAGTCCAAATATGTTCACTTTATTTCTGATTATTGTTGTACAGCAAAGGCCAGATCAAATCTTTTATTTCTTGCAAAGACCTACACGTATGCCAGTAATTAAAGAATATTTAGAAATATTGAATTGAGTACTCTACAAAGACAATATATTTAGTGTTCAGAATGATAAATTTTATTTATTTATTTTTTTTGCAAATATTCACTCATTTTGGATTTGATGCCTGCAACACATTCCAAAAAAGCTGGGACAGGGCAACAAAAGGCTGGGAAAGTTGAGCAATTTTCAAAAAATGCCTGTTTGGAACATTTTACTTTGTGAACAGTGCTTGAACAAATTAGTCCATTAGTTTAAGAATGTTTCTCAACATACAATTGCAAATAAAATTCAGGATTTCATCATCTACAGATTCAGAGAATCTGGAGAAATCTCTGCACATAAGCGGCAAGGATGGAAACCAACATTGAATGCCTGTGACCTTCAATCCCTCAGGTGAGGGAGCTGGAGCTAAATTTGCTGCCGTCCAAATCAGGGATGTCCCTTCTTATTCTATCAAGACAATGCCAAGCCAAGCCAATGCCAGCTTTGTAGTAAAGGAGTGTGGGTACTAGACTGGCCTGCTTGCAGTCCATACCAGTGTCTCCCATTGCAAATGTGTGGCACATTAGGAAGCACAAAATACAACAATGCAGACTGCGGACTGTTCAAATGGCATGTTATGAAAGAAAAACAGCATTGATATTTGACTTTAAGATTAATTAGTTTTGTATTTATCTAAATCTTTGATAATATTTTTCTTTCTTCTTTGCCAGGAGGGGTGAAAGCAAACAAAAAGCAGAATAATTCAGCGCAAGATGAAGACAAGGTGGATGTGTCTCGTCTGGACCTGCGTGTCGGACGAGTTGTTTCGGCTCTGCAGCTTCCGGACACACAGTGTCATCATGTGCTGCAGGTCGATGTTGGAGAGGGAACTCGCAGGACAGCAGTCAGTGAGAGAGGACAGCATTTACCTCTGGACCAGGTAGAGTATCAGTTTGATAATAAAAAAATCTGTAGAAAAATGCAGTCTAAACATTGGTAAATGTAATGTAAGTCATTGTCCTTGATGTTCTGGTTTTCTTACAAATTTATCAGATCCCCCCCTAAAAATACATATTGTACATAAAAAAGAAAAAGCAGTTACTAGTCCCATTATTTAAAACATGGTTATCAGATTTAATGATCCAGTTAAAAAGTGCAGTCATGCATCATCTAATTACACCGTATGTTTGTAAGACAGGGGTGAAATTAATACAGTTTATGTGTATCAGTGAATGGAACTGCTAAAAACTTCACAAAATTCAGCCGTTTGTCATAAAGTTTTAGTAGAAAAGCACATAAAAAGTAGTGTTAAGAGACTTTAAATGCAGCAGTTTTATTGAATATCTGCCACATTGTTGTTAAAATGATCTTATAACTTCTGCTTTTATTGAGAACTGCTGCTATCAGCTTAAGGGTGTTTGCTCACAGTCAGCTTCAGAATTAAGGCATACTATGTGTAAAAGACGATTAGAACCATTTTATTTCTGCCAGGTGTGATTACTCGTATCGAACTGTACACCTTAAGACTGAATTAAAACCATATTACAAGACCTCTTGTCCAAAAGTCGTGCTTGACCTAAAAAAAGTCTTCATTTAGCTCAATGGGCACAAAATACAGACCTCAAAATCTTGTGAAAATCTTTCCAAGAGGATTGGCAGCTGCAATAATCACAAAGGGGTCAAACTCCTTTTTGTTGCCCCTGGCTCAGAACCAGATGTCCAACAGCTCTTATAACACATTTAGGTTACTGGTAAGGAGTCCACTGACTTTGGCCTTATTGTGTAACAGGTAAACAGATTTTGATTACATTTTTGGCTCTATTTTTATTCCTTTTTTATACATCCACTCCTGAAAATGTGTTTAAAATTCCAGGACAGACTGCCCCTAAATTCCCTCTAACAGTGCTATATAGAGATTTAATGCTTGAGGTGAAAATATAAAGTGAAGAAGGGACATGTGAAGGACTTTGGATTAAAAAAAGGAAACTAAATCCACCCCATAAGCGAAGCTAGACTCATATTTAAAGAATCACATCAGATCAACATTAATAAGCCATGTAAAAACAACTCTGTTTCTCTTCTTTGACTTTTAATTGTTTTTATTCTTAATTTTTTTTTCTTTTATGTATAGTGATTTTTTTATGTAGGGATTTCCACCTGCCAAACTTTGAAAAAGCTGTGTTTCTAGTTATTTTGAAAGATTTTTGTCTTACTGCTGCTTGACTTTCTTGGTCTTGCTGTTTGTGCACTTTTGACTTGATCAGTTTACTCCTTTGTTGGCATGTTGCACCTTCTTCTGGCAATATGGCCCAAAAACAAAATCTCTGATTTTTCTACACAGAACTCGATTAACAATTTCAATAGCTTTTTTCCTCTCAATGAAAAAATAAAAACTCCAAATGACAGAAATTACAACAAATTCAGTCCCAAAAGTAGACTGAATGCTCCTCTTGGAATTAAAGAGTGAGGGGCAGTACAAATGGCAAACCCCGCCACTGAAACAGAGATATATTTAACTTTGCTGTCTGTGAATAAGTGTCTCTTTGATTGGAACACATCCAGTTAAAGTCCAGGGGGTAAAATATGTATTTTTGTTGTCATCATTAAGAGTATTTTACCTTCAAAACTGTCTATCTGGCTCTCTGTCCCTCTAATGCAGATGCAGAATCGGATGGTTGTTGTGCTGTGTAACCTAAAGCCAGCTAAGGTGAGAGGAGTGCTGTCCCAGGTTCTGATCATGTGTGCCAGCTCATCAGAAAAAACTGAAATCCTCGATCCCCCAAGTGGAGCTGTGCCAGGGAATAAAGTTGTTTTCAAGGGCTTTTCAGGTACCCTCACCTCATCACTGTTCTCTCATTTAAAAATATATTGTTTAACAAATTAGACATGAAACATTTATGTGCTCTTAATTTGATCGGGGAATTCTCATTGTGGTTACAGTTGTGTTAATAACCTGTTTTTTGTACAAAGAAAGTTATGTGTTATTTACGTTGTCAAAGTCAATGTCAAAGTTTTATAGTCACCTATAAACTGGAGTTTTATGCTCACCACAGTTAAGTTGGACAGCAGTCGTGTACCATTACCTCTCATCCTAAATTGTCCACTCTGGGAGGTCCATGATTCTTTTCTGTCAATACAATGGAAATAAACATGCTTAGGTGGATTCTGAGCTCTGATTGTGAGCCAGGCTTTATTTCCAAACCTGCTTGATCTCTGTGGCTGAACCGTAGGTAATCTCTGTAGCCACTTTAAATAATCTTACAGAAAGCCCTTTACGGGAGATGAGAGGTTTTTCTGTTCTGAGATTTGTGATGTAGTACATATGCAATAACAACCCTTGAACCATGAGCCCTGCATTGTGGATGAATGAATGGAAACAAAGGAGGTTCTTTTTAATGTATAAACTGATTTGTCGATTGCAGGTAAAGCGGACAAAGAGCTGAACCCCAAACAGAAGGTGTGGGAGCAGGTTCAGACCGACTTACGTACAGACGACCAGTGTGTGGCTTCATATAGGGGAGCTGCCTTTGAGGTCACCGGCAAAGGAGTGTGTAGAGCTCAGAGTATGAGGAACACTGAAATCAGGTGAACACTCAGAGCGGATCCCTGCTGCAAGGCAGGATCCAAAATGTCCTAAGCCTTCTAAGAGGAGTGAAAGGTGCGTTTGAAGATCAGTGCTTTTGGAGAGACGTGACCAACAGTCACATGGGTGTCATGTTGACTGGAGTCACACTATAAGCCATGGGCAGAGGAAGTTTCTCACTGTTGGACTGATGTAAAAATGAAAATGAATGTCAGATTCAGTCACTGGAAGCTGAAGTTTCTGCATTTGTCCAAAGGAGGGCACTACAGTAAGCATGATGATGTACAGTATGAGGGTGCTGACTTTGTTGAAGTGAGACACGGGCATATCCAACACAGTAAGAAGGGAAGTACCTGTAAAGGATCCCTTTGAGTTTGGGAGTATCTGACCAGCTGTGAATATTTTCCCCTGATGTCAAGACGGTCAATTCCACTGAAATGTCAAAGAAACTAAAGTGCAAAAGTCCCTTTGAAAAACTGGACTGTGGACACTTTTGGTTTCTTTTGAAAGACAGTCATTAGAGGGGGTTTAGCATTGAAAAAAGATAACACTTCATTTATATGTAAGGTCTTTATGAGTACAGATCTCTGAGCACATCCATTTACGTCTAAGTATGATAAGTTACATTGCAACAGCCTGAGTTTTCACAATGATTGTCTTGGAAGAACACAGTATTACATAATAAACATTACATGGTTATGACCAGGCATAACTGCTCTTTATAAGCTAAGAAAAATAGTAGTTTGGTTGATGTGGTATGATTCCACACAACATAACAGAATAACGTATTTTAAAGTTACAATATGGGAGAAGAATTGAGTATGTATTTGGTATGGTAACATGCTGTTTAAAAAAAAACACTTTTACAGCACAGTGGCACATTTTGACACTGAAATCTAAGTAATAAAAACTTTTTTCAACACAATGTTTTGCTGAAAGGATTTTTTTAATGTAGTTAATGTTACCTAATCCAGGACTAAATGAGTTTTTTCTTCACAGTTATTACTTTTGTTTACTTGTGGTTCTGATGGATTTCTTGGACAAGAAAAGTCATCTGACAAATTCAACTATCCACAGTTGTTTATCGAATAAAGATTCTCCCCTGCTTTTGAGATTGTTACTTTACCTTTTAGACACAGTGACATGTTATTCAGCCTGTACAGAGTGGTGCAGTAATGTGTCATAAAATGCAGAGGTGGGTTAGCGCTTTAGCATGTCCGGTTACCTTGTCTCAAATTTAGCTGAATTTTTGATAAGGTTTTAAAAGCCCAGATGGAAGTAAGGTCTGTGATAAACACAAGCATAAGAGAGTTTGATTAATTTATTTTATTTACGTACAATAAATCTGGGACATGAAGACATGATGTGAACAGTCAAACATACCAGACTTTTAACATTCTGGATCTGGATTTGGATAACCACCAAAACCGACATTCCCTAAAAATGTCATCAAAACCTGTAGATAACTTTTAGAGTTATCTTGCTTACTGACAGATGGACAGTTAAAATGTTCAACCCCTCAAATTTATACAGTTAGATGGATACAGTTTGATCTGGAGACAGGACAAACACCCCAGTTTGTTGTCCTGATGCCCTCACTGTCATAATCCCATGTTCAGAACAAGCTGTCTTGTCTTTTGTTCCTATAGTTCCACATTGTTCATTACTTTATTTGAGTCACTTATTTGTCCTCTTCTTTCAGGTTCCCTCTGCTGCCCTCGAGTGTCTTCCACATGTATTACTGTCTGCCCGATCCCCTCTCTGTGCTGATATAACAGCAGAAGGCAAACACAAACATGAAGTTCTCCTTCCCTTAATTTAAAAGAACTAAAAACTGCATGCAAAGAATGAGGATGTGATTCAGGAACTAAGAAGTGGAACAGATTGCCTGAGAGACTGGTTTTACAGGAGATAGTTCACCTCATTATATAACAAGTTTTTTAATAGTCATTATCTATTCAAAATTCGGAAACTCTACTGACTTCTCAATTCAGTTCAATGTAAATCAAAAGAACTTGGTCTTTGGGAGGGGCAATCAAAATGCACTTATAACAGTAGCATGAAAAAAACAAACCAAACACTCACAAGTGGACTATAAAGTATAAGATGCTAAATACACTCCCCTGCCAAACTATGCGGTACACCTGCTCAAAGCTAATCAGCCAATTACATAGCAGCAACTCAGTTAATTTAGGTTTAAGTTCAAACTCAGTCTCGGGATGAGGAAGACAGGGTTTAAGTAGCTTGGAAAGAGGTTTTGTTGCTAGTTTCAGATGGACTGGTCTGAGTATTTCAGAAACCACTGATCTACTGGGATTTGTATGCACAGGCATCCCAAGGGTTTACAGAGTGGTCAGAAAAAGAGAAAATATAGTGATAGTTTTTCTGGGTGAAAATGCCTCATTGATGCCAGAGAATAGGGAAGAATGCTCAGAGTGGTTGGAGATGATACTGTAGAAAGGCAGCAGTAACTCATAACACCTCGCTTCAACCAAGGTGCGCTGCATTTAGGAATGCATAAGAAGTTGAATCTTGAAGCAGATGGGCAACAGCAGCAAAGACCACACTGAGTGCCATGCCTGTCAGCTGAGAACAGGAAACTGAGGCCACAATCGACACAGACTCTCCAAAATCAAGTAGAAGTTTGGAAATGTTGCTTCGATTTCTGCTACCACATTCAGATGGTAGAGTCAAAGTTTGGCGTAAACAACATAAGGCATGGAAACATCCTGGCTTCAGTCATTGATTCAGGGTGGTGGTATTGTTGTTATGGTGAGAGGGATATTTTCTGGCACACTTTCTGCCCCCTAATTACTGAGCCTCCTTAAAATGTCATATCTATAGTTGCTGACCATGTGCATCCCTTTATAGCGCACTGTACCCATCCTCTGATGGCTACTTGCAGCAAAATAATGCAGCATGTTACAAAGCTTGAATCAACGCAAACTGGCTTCTTGGACATGACAATAAGTTCACTGTACTTCAGTGACCTCGACTGTAATCAGGTCACAATCCAATAGAGCTGCATTTTTTGTATACACACAGAAGTAATATGTATAAAACATGTAAAAAAAACAAAACAAAATGAATAATTAACAAAGGACAAAGCAGAAGTCTGCATAGCATTTATGGGGCTATTTTGCGACAATGATAACAATAACTTAGGGGGATACAGGCGGTTCCATCCAAATTAGGTCACTGAGCATTTACTTTGGCCAAGGTTTATCAAATTTAAAAACTGTTACTGCCTCTATGTCTATGTTTTTATCCCAGAGACCTTTACATTTGTCTCTCTGTAGTCTGAGATTGAAGGTCATGTGTTCCATACATCAGATATTTTTTACTCTTTCTGCCCACTGGCAAATAAAGGGTGACTCTTTACAAAGCACATTGCGTAGTTATGGCCTTTTTGTTTGCTGCCATAAGGATTCTCAAGAGGTATCTATCAGGTGTTTTTATATCTATGTTCCCTAAATTGAAAGAATTTCATAACCCAGGACTTCTCTAACCACCCAGTGGATGAGATGTGGTGGAATTTTGAGAATTAACTCATGGATGTGCAGGTGACAAATCTACAGCAACTGCATAATGTTAACATGTCATTATGGAGCAAAATATGAAGAATGTTTTCAGCCCTTAAATCTGAGTGTACTCCTAAAACATGCACTATTTTGAAATGATCTGGTTGGTAAGTTGCAGTAGAAAAACCCAGACCTCTTAACACAGAATAGTAGAGAGCCTTGCCGTTCTTGCTGTGTGGATGTGGTTGATTTGGCTCTAGTAGCTGCTGAAAACCTTGATTGATGTATCATAAGCTACAAAGTTTTAGATCCTAGTTATGCTAAAATTCTGTGAAATTGTCGTTCATTGTGTTTTGTTGGAGACTTTGGGTTTTTCTCAATGTGCGTTTTCAAGTTCCTCTTAAGCTCTGAAAGTTGCTTTGGTAAAAACCCTACACCCAAAATGAGACAAGGTTCTTTTCATCTACTGCCTCTATGTTGACTAATTTTCCAAGGTGACCTACATATAACCACTAATTTTAATAGGTCATTGAGTGTTGATATTATAGTCTCTCAGCCCCCGAACCCTCCTACAGTACTTTTGACATGTGTTCAAACCCCAGAGGAAGCCACACAGGAGAGTGTTGTCAGGTACTGTAAAAGCCCTTCACTCATTTCAGTCCCTGCGTCTGCAACAACAACTCAAGTGTGCAGAGGGTTGGCTCTGTGTGGTTCACCAGAGGGGAAAGTTTGTAAACAGCGGCTGAGTTTCAGCAAGCTGAGTCAAACTTTGAATAAAGTACAGCTCCCCCTCATCCCGCATCCTGTTTTTGAAAAGAAATTCTGACAAAAACCCTCCTTCACATCTGTGCTGAGTTTTTGATGTATATAACAGCAGTATATGCTGACATGTTCCTAACCTGATGCATTGTAACCTTTCTTTTAATGGCCTTATTATGTTAAGTGTGTTCTTATAATTACATATAAGGTTATAGGCCAGAAATCCCAATGTGTGCGGAAAATATTTAAAGATTAAAGAAATGTATGCCATATTTATTTATAAGATAAGACAATCCTTTGTTTTATCCTCAGAGCAGAACTTTAAGATTTCATGGAGGAATTAAGTGGGTATCTAAAATAATTTAAGATTTCCTGGTCCGTCAATGACAAGTTAAAGAGCCTATACTATGTTTTATATGCCCCTAGTGTGTTTTAAATGTCCCCTTGCACTTTTATGCCCAAGACAAAAGTCTGCAGCATCAGGACTTCTCTCCTCCTGTTTGAAGCACCAGTAGCTGCCTTGAACAGCTCATTACCCTGGCTTCCTGAAATCAATCAATCAATCAAAACTTTATTTATAAAGCGCTTTTCATACAAAGACTGTAACTCAAAGTGCTTTACATAAAAAAACAAATAAAAACATTCCCTCAAACCCACCTACCCACCCCTATTTTACATAAGTCTCTACTTTCACGTATGCGTGCAACATTTTACTCATGCACAAATACGCACGCACGCTCGCACACACGCACACACACACCCACACACACACACACATCCACTAGACTAGCTGACATTGGGCAAGAATAAGAATAAGAGGCTGAGTACAGACGGACCAGTTGAGGAAATATGATATGTGATATGATATGAATATGTACTACATAGCAGCCATTAAAAATGCTTAAGAAGATGATAGCCAGATTTAATCAGGTCTCAATTTAAAACACATAATATTCTGTTATGACATGGCAAGGCAGATTTTACACACTAAGGCAGTTCAAAGTGCTTTACATAGAAGTAGTCCACAGCCTGCTTCAGTGGAAGAAACAAGTCCAGATAAGCCAGTGCAGCCACAGTAAACATTAGAGCTTAGTAATGGACTAGCCAAAGCAACCTCTATTAAGGGGCATGGTAAGACAAACCTCATAAGGAGTTACACTAAAACATCCTGTTCTGCGCAGGGCTAAAACAGTGCGGTATATAGATATGCTGAAGCCAATATCTGAAAAGTTTTTCATGTAAGAAACATCTAAATATTTGCATGGAGTGTCTGGGCCAGTTTTAATTCATTGAAAATGATCTAAATGTGGTATCTTTAATGACATTCACAAGTACACTGCATGGTTTTTACTGCCTGTGCACTCCAGAGGTACACCCTTTTGTTTGTTACCTCCACCAAGGAGGTTATGTTTTTGCCGGCATTGGTTATTCTGTCTGTCTGTCTGACTGTTTGTGTTCAAGATAACTTGAAAACGTATGGACGGATTTGGATGAAATTTTCAGGAAATGTGTGGAATGGGATAAGGAACAAATGATTAGATTTTGGTAGTGATCCGGATCACCATCCGGAGACAGGAATTTTTAAAAGGATTATTTTACATTGCCAGATAGGACCATTTTCGCCAAAGTGGAATGAAGCTGTTTGGCGGAGGTCTGTGCTCTCTGAGTGCTTTTCTAGTTTTTTATGAAAAGCTGGACAACAGTATGATGTCCAACAGGGATCCATTCTGGGACCATTGCTATTCATTTAATATTAAAGATGTGTTTCCAACATTTCTAATGTTCATTTACCCAAAAATGTTAGCAGATGACACATTTTCACTCTCTCCTATTTAAATTTCAACTAGTTGATAAAGGATGCTAATATTTGTTCAGCTGCCTGTGTGAAATAGTTCACATTTGTATTGTAATTATTCTTTTTATTTAAGAAGATCTAGCTCTATAATTTTCCATGGCAAAAAAACCATACTGGAACCCTGAGAGAACTTAAATTGGGAAGATCAAGTTGATCAACTTTAATCAAATGGCTTTAAATAAACAGAGAACAAATAACAGAAAGTATTTGCAACACAAATTTAAATAACAATAATGAGAATAAACAAACCCAACAGAGAGGAAAAAATAAAGAACTATATCAAAGACATTGATTTAACAGAACTGTGTGTGGGCGAAGAACTGAGTAAACGGCATCATGACTTCATAATGAGAAAACCCTGGAGATAAAAGTGAAAAATTAAATAGAATTCAAGTAACGAAATAGAAAAAATATAATAGAAGTAATAAATACATAAATAGGTAAACAAAAGAAAAAATGATTGAATCTATATTTAGCAGATATAAATGTGATGAGGAAAGATTTATGATCTGGGCATCCATGGGTTTGTCGCTATCATAAATATACACATACATACATACATATGTGTGTGTGTATGTATGTGTGTATGTATGTATTTGTAAATATACATTTATGTGTATTCAGAAAATGAAGAGTATGGCTTCAGCCTGCTCTGTTGTAAGGGCCTTGAGATAACACTTGTAAACTGGCGCTATACAAATAAAGGTTGATTGAGAAAGATTAATTGAAAATTTACTGATACTCTGCTTTGCCCTCAGGGCTGCAGGTAGGCTGTTCCAAGGACATGGGCCTCAAGAACTAGAAGTGCCTCATCGTGAGTCCTTGTTCGGACTTTTGGCATGACTAAAAACCACCACCTGAAGACATGAGGGCTCTCACACACTCATATGATAAGAGCAGATCAGACAAATAGACTTGACCAAGACCAGTTGGGGATTTTAAAACCAAAAAAATAATCTCAAAATCAATTCTGAAAGATAAGCCATGCAGGCTTTAAAACTGCTGTGATGTGAGCTCTCTCTCTGGTTCCAATAACCAATTCTGCGGGTAATAAAAGCATGAACAACAGTCTCTGCATTGACTTGAGAGAAAAGCTGTCGTGCTCTAGAAATTCTCTTTTAATGATAAAATGATTTAAAGAACAGTTTTGCGCTCAGTTTCTCTCTCTGAGGTCCTGTAACGATGAGTAAAATCCGAGTTTCGTCTTTATTGAGCTGTAGAAAGTTGTCTGCCATTTAATACCTGACGTCTAAAACAGATAAAAAAAAAAGGGCATCAAGTCTCCCATGCGCGCTGACGTCGCGAGGAGCTCAGTGCGTGACGCGCGCGCTGTATTTCGCGTGCGGCAGCAGCGGCGGCGCTACAGCGCAGGATAAGTGGGCGGCGGAGAAGGAGAAGTAGAAGAGGGCAGCGGTGTTGTCTGGTTTACAATAGAAATACAACCTCACAGCTTCAACAATCGTGAGGACACAACAGCTGACGCAGCACACGGGTTGGTCGCTGCTCATTTTAACAGCTGAAAGTCGTTTTTATCCGCGAAACACGCCAAGATAACCGCGGCAACGACGAGATCGCACCTGCCACGGAGCATGAACAACAAAGCCTGAACCAGCTCGTTGCGGTGCGGCAGCAAACCGAGCCAGGCTCCCTGCAACACGACGAAGATCTCCTCACATCTGAGGACCTCTCCGTGCAACACAGGGCCTGATGTAAGAGACAGTGTGTGCGCATTGTGGACCACCATATTGCAGGCCGAATCGTGCCCTGCAGGTTTTTAATTATAGCAGCACTTTGCATGCTCGTCATCCACGTTCGCCCGGATATCCAGAAGAAGGTGGTAGTTAAAGGGTGGAGGAGGAGAATTCCAGGCCTCCATCGGGGTCTAAATAATTGAATAACCCCCTCCTGGCCGTCTGCAGTACCGTGTGTTCAATGTTCCCCTAGAAGACGGAGGAAATATGTGGGTCAGTCCCGAGGATGTGTTACTGGCTGGTGCGTTATGGATCACCGAGAGAGCAAATCCATATTTCATCCTCCAGAAACGGAAAGGCCATGGAGACGGAGGTGGAGGACTGGCTGGTGAGTCCTATATTTATACTGTCATGGATCAGTAATCGATGTTTTATCCACAAAGGCAGACTAATGACAGTGAAGAGGTAAGACTCATATGGATTATGTGTTATTGATAAACAACAGGGCACACATGGACGCATGGATGATGATCACATGACCTGTCAGCTGCCACAGGTGGCCTCTCACCTCAATGTGCATGTTAGCAAAACAAACCTAAAATCCATTTTCTGTCTTCATTCACTGATTCCTTCACACTCTGGTTATTCAAGGACCTTTGACCAAGGGAGCTACTCAAAGCTGGTAGAGGCAGTCCACCACATGTCCTTTCTGATCTTATAATTCTCACTAATTAGGTCATATTTTATTGTTGCACTCTCTTTGTTGTAACATTAATCTCTGTGTCCCATTTAAGAAGAAAATGTTACACAAAGCATCTTATATTGTTAAAGTGAACACACCAAAACTACACGTTAGTATTATTTTTCTATTTAAGCTGCAAATATTCCAAATATGTCAACCAACTTCAGCCCTCTGATGGATAAGAACAATTACATTATCTCAGAGAATGTAAGAATCTCAGATGCCAGTTTGAGCACATTATGCATGGAATTTCTGATAAAGAAGAAACAACCACATCATTTCTAATGTAGATATGTGAGATGGATAATATTTTGGTGGAATTAAACAGACAAGGACATTTAAAGATGATGACCAAAATTGTTTTTGTTGCATCTTAATCTTTGTGTTGTGTTAGTAAAAAGGAAAGTCCCATTTGGCCCATTTAGTCCCAAGAGTGACATAAGAAAATGGCCATGAAATGACTGAATATAGATATTATTTTTAATTATCACTGCATCATACATTTTCAACCTGTAATTAAAAAGTGTATTAATTTTCAGAGAGTCACCTCCTTCTGGACCCTTTATTACATTGTGCCCCTGATATCTAGGTGAAAAACAGGAGAATGATCAATATTATTGGTACAATTTTGGTATCAGCAGATGATAATATAAAAGGTCAAATATCAGTATCTGCAGATGTGAAAATTTCTGCCAATTTAAAACCAATATGTATTGGTGGTTCATAATGGCTGTAATATCCTTTAAATCTGGGATTATCAACTACATTTGTATAAGGACCAGTTTTTTCCTTTGCATATGCTTTGAGGGCCAGATTTAAGAAAAGAGTAGTAATAATTAAAAACAATAATAATATGTTATAAACATTTTGGTCCAGTTAAAATATCATGGGTTATCAGACCCTACCTCCAGTCCTGCAGCTAGCCACATGGGGTTTTATTAAATGTTGTAGGTATTTAACAACAAAAAGCTATCCTTAAAGCAACAACATTTTTTTACCCTGCATATTTTCTCAATTAGGGCCCAAAAAAAGAGATTTAGAGGTTGAACATGATTTTAAATATGTGAAAAGAAGTCTGAATTCTGAGGGGAAAAGACAGAAGATTGAGATTAAATTTATAATTCTAATGAAAACAAATTCTGAATCTAAATTTAACATTCTAGGGGGAAAACTAAAAATTATGGGGTAAGATTAAGAATTCTGATTAAAAACAATCAGTTATGAGATTCAATTTAGAATCTGGGGTACAATGTAAAATTCTAAGATTAGATTAAGAATTTTGAGAAAAAAAGTCATAACTGAAATTGAAGGAAGAATTATGGGGAGAAAAACAAGAATTCAGAGAATTAAGTTATCCTGAATTAAATCTTAGAAGTATGACTTTTTTTAACAGTCATAAAAACAGTAAATTTCTAATAACCTTTCTTTGCTGTGGCCCTTATCCTCTTTTGTATAATAATACTCAGGGGGCTGTATAGAAAGCTTTGAGGGGCCTGATGTAGCCCCCAGGCCACCAGTTGGTGATCACTGCTTTAAATCATCAGAATCAAGATAAGATAAGATATTCCTTTATTAGTCCCACAGGGGGAAATTCCAAATCAATTCCAAATTCCAATCAATGAATGTGCCATACTGCTTCACCATATTATTAGTGCGTCAGTGGCTAAGTCCAGTTGTAGGTTCTACCAACAATCAGAACTGGCTCTGGTTGTCACATGTTGATGTGCCCTTGGGCAAGAAACTTAACCCCTAGTTGCTCCACTGCTGCATCAGTGGCGTGTAAATGGGCATGAAAAGGCGAGGATGTGTGAGCAGTACTGAGGGACAACTTATATAGAAGCCTCGACCTTCAGTGAGTTTATGTGAGAGTGAATAGGTTTAAATGGGTAGATGTGGCATAACACCGCTTGAGTGGTCAGAAATACTAGTAAACCTCAAGTCCATTTACCATTTTATCACTTAATGTCTACATTAAAACTCAGAAGTAGCATTTATTAGAGAATAAAATTGTATTTTTTCTTGTTTCACATCTTTTTCAAACACAATAAGCTGTCACAGTGTAAGGAACAAGTCCATTTTAGTAAAGTGGGGTGCATACTTTTAACAACAAAAAAGTGGTGCTGTAACAGATTAAAATTAAAAGCATTCTATCAGATGTGTTTTTTCAGGCTACAGGGACCACATTGTCGAAAGTCGGTTATAATGGGCGTAGATGTGGCAGTTTTTGGCCCAGATGGTCCAAGTGTGATTATTGCGTTCATACAGCACCATAGGCATATTAATACAATTTTTAAAATTTATAAACAAAATACAAAGTTTTGTGTGAATACATGTTACATGTTTTATTGAAAAAAATTAAAACAAATCTGTGCACATCTTTAAAAGGGACAAATGAAACCTGGAGGTTATATTTTGAAACACTGCAAGCAGTCAGAGCTGCATTACTTGTGCAGCCGCTAACAACAGTGCATCTGTTAGACACCAACCAGGGAGACTTGGTGCTTGCTTGCTCATGCTGAATCATTCCCCTTCTTTCTGTCTGTTTCTCTCTCGCGGGCTCTCTCTCCCTCTTACTCTAACACACACCTCCCTCTTGCTTATTCTTTCCAAAATGGGTCAAGCAGCAGGAGGGAGATGAAGATGATGAGGAGGAAGTGCAAGTTATGGAGAAAACTGTCTAAGGTTCACAGTCTGTCCTGGTTTCTGTCAGTATTCTAAGATTTGGTTCATCTCTTGACCTGGATACAGCTGGCTGCAGACATAAATCTTCCAGGGTAATGGATGAAGTGTTTTTTAGTTCAGAAAAGCATCAAAAAGATAATTATTAATAGTATCATCTGTCATAATCCATAAGAGAGAAACTTTGATGTTGTGTTGAAACTATGATGGGTGTAATGATATAACCTGACACGCCTGACTGTTTCACATACCTGTGGCATATATACAACTTATCAACAGTATTTGGGAAGGGCAGACCCTTTCAAAACTTTGAAAGTGATTGGAAAAGTGTTATGTCTGTCTCTTTAGAAACTACCCCTGTTTACAGGATTGCAGTCACTTCTTGATTTGGGAATACCAAACCATACCTGTTTATACTGCCTCTTTCTTCAGAAAGGCTGCTGATTGGTCTGGTCATTTTCTGATCGGGAACAAATGTAACTTGAAACTTTGCAATGTGGGTCCACCTGATGATAGACATGGAATCTGGTGCATCCAGTTGCTTTGCAAGGTTGATAATGACAGACTCTACTTACAATAAGATACACTGTAATACTTGGTTCATGCTATTTGTTTTGTTGTGTTTTGGTTTTGAATTATTTTGCATATATGTATTCAATAGACTTCTGTGTTGCAATAATGCAGAAAGGTGCTGCAACACTAGGATTATTTCACTGACCATGTTATATTTTCAGGCAATGAAAACAAAAGACGAAACCCTCCCAGTAACCTGCCTGCCTACTCCAAATCACAGTTAATAGCTTAACATGATGGAATAGTTAAGTACCGGGCACATAAAAAACATACCAGGCAAAGAAAGCAGAAGACAAAAACCTCTTTGTGACCAAGACTTGAAGACAGAAGAGCTCATTCCCTCGTCCTCTCAGAATAGACCTTCCAGTTTGTCATCCTACAACTTAATCATCTGCATTGTAAGCTCATCGGCTTGTGCTGACAAGCCCAGTGCAGAGCATAGACCATAGGATGAATTCAGAGTTGTTGCCAACATGTTGCCAAGCTGTGCTGAACTGACCAAGTACCATAGAGTAGACTGGTCAAACAATTAAAGTGTATCATGCCCATGTGGGGGAGGGGAGAGGAGCTCCAGCAGAGCTTCTTGAACAGACTGGTGATATGGGTGGATCAGGGGTACTCAGTATGTGAGAACTTAAAGGTTTTCTGCACATTGACATTGAATATATGAAACCAAATGAAGGCAGAATGTGGGCTCTGGAGAGCGCCTGTGAGAAACTTTAGGTTTCCATCACTTTTTGTGCCCCTATGATTAAAGCAATACAGCTGATCTGTTTGCTAATATGGTGCAATGAATATGCAAGTTTTCTTTTCTAACAGAAAATCTGGCTTTTTTTGGTCAAAGTGAAACATGATTATGGACTTCAGTCAGTGTCTTAACCAGCTAAAAACTCCCTGCAGGAGCTTTAAGTAAGAACCACATTAGATGATTGGAGTAGCAGGGATTATGGTGCCATTTTTTTAACAAAGGACCACAAATCTGTATCAATAAGATTCCTTGATCTGTATCTTACATGTTGTCTGTTTCTATTATTGGAAAAAATATCATATCATCACAAATCAAATGCTCCACACAGTGAACCCGAGGGCTCATAGGTCCCTGAGTTCCAATGAGGCTGCAACACCATTTGAGGTTAGTAACAGAGTATAACAATTTGTGCCTTCTTCATTGAGCACATGCTTTGTCCAAAGTGTGGTACGACTAAGAATAAGTACAACACTTACAAGGATCCAGTAGATGAGTTCAGTTTGTGCTTCCTGCAGGGGAGTTCTGACTCTGTATCAGTCAGTGTCAGTGCTCATATTGTCTGCAGACTGAGAACTGTGGCAGCAGTGAAAGCTCTGACAGTGAGGACAGATCTGACTCAGGAGAAGGAAACATGCATAAAAACATTATAGTTTTATGCCATTGTATGTTAATAAATGTTCATTTTTTTAATCATCTGCCTCTCAGGTATGTTTACCAAACATCCAACAACCACAAAGAACTTTTCAAAACGGCACTGTTTCTACAAAGTGCCTCTGAAAATGCTTAGTATTGGAATTAATAGTACACATGGGTAGTCTGAGTTAAGACCCAAGATCAAGTAAACTTACATGTGCATTATGCTTCAAGTTAGGTGGACCAAAACAATCATGGTGGACAGTAGCTCTCTGACAAATTTAACAACCTTCTGTAAGTAAATTTTGGGGCACTTAGGACTGATTCCTCTGTGTGTGGGGCATCTGCTCCACCACCTGAGCTAAACTGGGGCCTGTGTTTCTTTTTGTATAAGAACCAATAAGATTACATAATGGACTGAGTACAAATAAAAATACTTTATGATATCATGACATGTCATTTATCCTCAGCAGATGTTCTTCACTCCATGTCTTGACAGTTTAGTGCTAGCAAAGTTAGCAGTCTCTGCCCTGCTTCTATCATCAGCTTTTATGGTAAAATATCACCTGACGACACTTGGCTCCAGCATAGGTTATCACCGTGCAGACACAGAGCGCAGTATCATCCATGTTTTATCAGTGCTTAAGCTTGATATCAGTATCAGTCCTTGTATAAGTGCATCCAAGATATATAGGCCTACAAGAAAATGCAAAAGGTGAGGGAAACCCTGAAACTAAACCTCATCTTCTTTTTACCTTTGAGTTTATGGCTGATGTTGCAGTGGCAGATTTTGGATCATTATCACTGTATTCAATTCCAAGATTTAAGGCCAAGCCATCTGTCGATCAGTGAAACAGACAAAATATTATTAGAGAATAATTCAGGTAATTAGATTACAGTTTAGGGCACTTTATTACCTGAAGAAACAATTATGGCAAAATAATTGAAAGTTGAAACAGACACAACACAACTAAGAAATCCCAAACACAACTATATATGTATGTGTATATATATATATATGAATATATATATATTTATATATCATACAACACTCCAAAAAGTAAAATCCAAAAACAGTGTGAAAGCACAAGTTTAAATCAGAGGGGAAAACATGAAAACATGAAAGCAAACATAGGTAAGAACAACAATTTTCAGAGTAGAAAACAAATTAGATCCATGCAGTTTTGGCTTTTTGGTTTTGTTTTGTCTATTTGTTGTTGTAATTTTCTTTGTTGTTGTATTTTTCTATATTATTTAATTTTGACTGTATTTCTCTTGATTTCTATTTTTTTATTGGTCTGTTCTTCTATATGTTGTTATGTTTCCCTGTTTGTTGTTTTGTAAGTTTTTTTGTGTTTTAATTAGTTTGTTGTGCTTTTTAATTTGTTGTGTTTTTATTAGAGTTTTTGCCCACTAATTTGTCGCGTTTTCTAAATTTGTTGCTGTTTTATTTTTGGTGTTGTGTTTACCTTATTTGCAGTTTGTTTGTAGCATTTTGGGCCACTATATATTGTATTTGTTGTCTCAAGAAAAGAAATTCTGATCTGTGTTTGTGAAATAAAGACTTAATGTAAACAATAAATACACTACATATATAAATCAATAGATGATGTTTGTGAGAGGAGCCTCCAAACATGAATAATTTAAAATCAGACCCACAGCCTCTTTTACTCCAGCAGCACAAAGAGGGCTGCGTTTTCCAGGCGGTGATGTCATTCTTATGTAAAAGCTGAGATTGCTGACTAGCGCTGTGTGCCAGTTGGCACTGAGTGCCCAGCGACCCTGGCATTGTCCAGCAGCTCCTCCTCCAAAGAGAGAGAAAACCATGAGCGGAGCCAGGACAAAGCCTTGGACTGAGGCAGACTCAGATCTACATGTTTGACCTCACAGGACTGGAGCTCTGTTGTCAGAGCTGAGGAGGTCTGGAGGAGGAAAAAGGCAAATATGTGATTACGCTGCACCTCCAAGACTTAATGTTCAGACTGTCATACAGAGCTTAGCAGGATTTTAAGATTGTTATTTACATTCCCACAATCGTAGATGAATATCTCGTTCAGATATTTAAGACAAAAACTGGGAAATGTTAAATTCTGGAGAGGCTGGAGGATCTGAGGTGATTCCTTTAAGTCAAGTCTTCGTTGAATCCTCTAACTATGATTGGTCAAAAAGACTGCTGTCATCAATTTCAGATCAGTTATATTATTACTCCAGGTCAACCATCTGTCTGACAAAACCTAATGAATTTATATTAAAGAAACACTGAGAAAACAACAAAAAATATAAACAAAACAACAGCAAATAAAACCTCATTGTTAATGAAAGAAACAAAACAAAGACAAACAAAGAAATCAGGGAAACACAACACCAAACCAAAACTCAATTCTCTTATAAGAAAACACAAAAACAGGGAAAACCCAGCAATAAGTCAGGAAACAATGTTGTGTTTAGTTTTTAGATCTTTTGCTTTGTCCTGTTTTGTTTTTTTTTTATTTGAAACTTATTGTGGGTTTATTTCCATGTTGTTTTTTTCTCTTTCATGTGACGTTGTGTTTTCTTATTCATCTCTGTGTTTTGCCCCTCAGGGTCCCCATGCTCAAAGCTTGTTATATAATAAAGATCCTTTTTGTGAAAGTGCTAACTTAATGGTGTCAGTACCAGCTAAGAATATAATGTGTTTAGAGAATAGTTGTTAAGCCTTTAGCTTGAATCTAAAAGCAGTACTTAAGGTTTTAAAGATATATTAGTGTGAAGGAGCAGAGTTTTTCAGTTAAGACCCTGTTAAGACAGTGAAGTAAGAGCGAAAGAAAAGTGAGTAAATCTGGAGGCAAACCATACTCTCAGGTTTTCTTTCTCTAAAAAAAATGCTACTCATAAATTACTTCTATTCATAGAGAAAATGCAGTTATGAGAAGGTTTCAACTTCACACAGTTTTTAGTCATAAAAAGTTTGACATAACAAGCAGCAAGTAGGTCATTCATACATGATGGTACATTAACCTAAATAAGCTAGCAGTGAAAGGGTTATCTACTGATAGAGTTTGCACACAGAGGAAGTGCTGGGCATGTAGAAGTTTCTTACCCAATTCTTAATTTTCTGGAGATAAATTCACATTTGGCCCACTCTTGTGCCCTACCAAAATACCTGCGTGCATTATCATACCAGCTGACTCTGAATGTTTATGCTTGGTCACATTTTGAGGAAACTCTTTGCCTCTGCATCAGACTATTTTGAACCATCTATCCATCAAAAACATATCCTGTTCAGGATCACAGGGGTGCTGGAGCCTATTCCAGCTGACACTGGGCAGGAAGCAGGGTACAACCTGGACTGGACATCAGTCAGTCACAGGGCTTACATAAAGAGACAGACAACCATTCATGCACAGACACCTAAGGGCAAAATTAGAGGCACCAATCAATCTAATGGGCATACTTTTGTACTGTGGGGAGTACAAAAACCAGAGTACCAGGAGAAAATCCATGCACGTACAGTGTAATAAGTTAAAGAAAAAGAGGTGGGATCTCATCAGTCGGCTGGGTCTCTGATGAGGTGAGCCATGGCGTTGTTATAAGCAGCGAACCCAGCTATCTTTCATCAGTTCAGTTTTTGGTTAGGTTTTTTGAGGAAAAATGGGACTAAATTCATTCAAGTCCCCTCTTCTTCCCAGCTGTAGCCATTTTACCTAATTTTCTATGTCATTTAAAGGAGACAGAGTGTCTCAGAAGAAGAGAAGGGGAGGGACCAGGTGGCAGCCTTCAAGGCTGGAGTGGAGACCCTTGTGGAAGTGACAAACGCTGTAGTTTTTAGAGTGTCCGCTTGAGGCTAGCTGCAGGAACCCTGGGGTTTTTATGAGTGTGTGCAGGAAATGGATGGTTTTTACAGCCTAAATAAACATCTTTACTGCCTGGTTCCAAAAGCAGCTTCAGTCTAAATGTATAATTCATCTACATTAGGATTGTGATGTTTTTTATATATATGCTCTTATTTTACGGTGGATTTCTAGTTTTGGAAATAAAACATGACTGACATGGCTGCATGGGTTGCTATTGTTCATACAGCCTTAGAGTACAGCCTCTACATCTGTGAGTAGGTTGAGCTTAAATTCAGTTGAGATGACGTGCAGCATGGCAGTGTTCATTACAAGACCTCCACATTGTTCTAAAGGCCCCTTTAAAAATCAAACAGCTGACGTCACATGGCTTCATCCTATTCTTTTCGACAGTCTATTGGAAGGACAAAAGAAACAGAGGGAAACCTTAACCTTACCTGTAATTCCTAGCTACAGGGAGGACATACAAACACCACACAGAAAGCTCCAAATTAAGCCAAATCCAGGCTGTAAAAGGCTAAGAATAGTGCTGTAAGTTAACCATGAATCTGTATGTAAATAAACTTAAAAGCTGGCTGTAAATCATTGAAGAACAAAGTTCTATATTAATTCAAATGTAAACATTAAAAGAACCAAAATCAGAATGTAAAAGCTAAGAATCAGGCTGTATATTAACCCAGAAACAAGCTCTAAACTGCACAAGAATCAGGATGTGAATATACTAAGAATAAGGCTGTAAATAAACCAATACTCAAAGTCTAAATTAATTTAAACGCAGGCTATAGATTAACAGAGAATCAGGCTGTTAAAACCCCAGAATCACACTTTATATCAGCATAGAATCAGGTTGTAAATTTACCCAGATTTATGTTCTAAATTGACTTACATTCAGGTTGGAAATAAACTTTGGATCAAGTTGTAAATTAACCCATTTTGCTGAAAATAAACCAGGAATCAGGCTGTACAGGCTGGAAATAAACATGTATTCAAGTTCTCAAATGTCTTTATTAAGGCAGAATCAGACTGTATATAAACTTAGAATCAGGCTATAAATAAAAATCGAATCATGCTGTTTTGTCTGTTCTGATGCCATCTGAAATAATAGCACTGAGAGCATATCATTTCCCAATAATGTGAGTCACTGTAGAACTTGTATTTCACAACTGAGCGTGTTTGTACAGCATGTTAGCTGAATGTGGGTAATGCCAGACAGTTGCTGAACATCCCCAACTATTTATCATGACCGTTGTGATTTATTTTTTTTGCTGTGAAATGTGTTAAGTTGTGTACATGGAAGTGATAATATTGCGTGTGATGATGGTACAGTAATTGTTATTTAGGCCTGTCTCAGGTTCCTGTTATCTGACACAGTATTGATCCTAGTCTGAGGGAGATTTTGCTCCCCTGTGCATTTAATGCAAACAACCTTCATGAGCAAACCACCCATTCTTCTTAGAAAGAGGATATAACCAAAAGAACAAGAAGGGCTTTTTCCTTGTTTTTGATTCAGGTTTTGCTTTCTTGTTCCTTTTCTGAGAGAAAAGCTGCAAAGTTCCTGTGAAGGTGATTTGTTTTGCTCCAGCGATACTGCTCTCTGATAGGCTCTTTGTTTCTGATGAGAGGGGGCAAAGCATCACATGATTTCACAGTTTGTTCTTTTTGGAGAGAAAATGTTTTCAGACCTCTAGAAATAGTGGAGCATCACATCTATAACAGAGTGTCTCTGTTTGTTTTTCTGTAAGCCGTGCACCCACTCATTCATGAAAGTGCTTCTATAAATGTAGAGGTGTGAGGTGGGAAAAGCAGTCGCATGGGCGGGTTTGTGCCATTGGGGGTTGATGGTTGAGCATAAACAAAAAGTCGAGTTCAATCCGCATTAGTAATCTGCTTTCTTTCGTCTGTTTTTTTCCCCACTTACATAAGTCTTTCTGGGGATGGAAAGGGTGGATGTCAGGTGGTCTTAAACTTTCAGCGCCCTTCTTTCTTGTGTGAAACACCTGCATTTCCTGCATTAACCTTCAAGTCACACACCATAGCCTGAAGCAACACTATGTAGCTCCACCACCTTACAGTGGTTATTTAAATGTTGAGGAGTGACATAACGTTCAAAAAGGCATATGACTCCAGTGTACTTCTTTCATCACAATGTAACCATGAGAGCTGGATAGGACATTATTACAGCAGTTTTTCACACCTGCCTCAAAAGGTCCCCCATTTTGTAAAATGTACTTTTTTATGTATCCATGGCTTGTCAAATCCACCCAGCCTAAGGGAAACCCCTACATTTCCTCTGTTGCTTATAGGGATGGGAATCTTATTTTTTTTTTTTTTTCACATCTTGATCGCTTAGGAGAGTTCTTCCAATACAAGTGGGCTTTTCTTGTTTGGCACGGTTCGTTTGCATTTCTCTGAGCACAGCATCCCATTTCAGTATAAGCAACTGCGCCAAGCCCACCTGAAATAGGTGATCTCAGCTCGCTTCAAATAAGCCTTTTGGAGCAGTGAGGACACAACGGACCCAGCAACTGACACAAACTGGTTTACGAGTTAACCCATTATTAATAATTGTTGCAACCAGACAGATGACAAAGGACTACATAGTGATAATGTTTTGATCCCACAGAGTCACTTTCTGTGCTCGTGCACAACATACCATGAAATATCAGCAGGTTAATATTACTCATTGTCTCTACAGCAGATCATCACAGAACTCAACATCTACTGCGTCAAAAACTTGTTTACATCCCAGAATTTGGTCCAGCTTGATCAAGCACACAAATTTATCCTTTTTACAGCTGCTCTCAATTTTCTGCATAGCTGACAGCTTCTCTGAAGATAGGTGTTACGTTACAAAAAGTTACCATTCTATCTGGTGTCCTCTGTGGTCAACTGTAGACACTGATAAACACGAAACGCCCCTGTTCTTCCTGCACAGAGTTTGTTTAACGTACATCGTATGGAGTGTCACACAATGATCAATATGCCCATCGGTGTAATCTTACATAGGATATTAAACTTCTTCTAGATATCAGTGGTTCATTTTGTGGGTAGCTTGCCTGCCTGCTTGCTTTCTTTACATAATGCACAGCACGACTCAAAGTCATAGCAACGTTGACGGTGACGTAATGATGTATGGCCAGCTCAGACCTTTTGCGAGACTTGCCAGGACTTGGCCAGCTTCAAATTACTGCCATGTGGACAGGATCCAAGGGAAATATGCAAATTACTATTTTTTTTCTCGACTTAATCGAAACAAAGAATCCAAGCTGTAGGTGTGAAAACCTATTGCAAGTTATTGTAATGTTAGATCAACTGTGAAACTATGTCATTGTTGCTTTAAACATGCATATTTTTGATTTTTCATAAAAATTCACCACAAAACTAGAACAAGATGTGCCTCAAAGTATTTCTTAGGAAAGCACTGTGAGATGATCAAACACGAAAAAGGCATTTCTGAGGTCAGAGTGTGAGCAACAGTTGAACTTTTCAGCCTTGTGATTTTTTTTTTCAAAGAGGAAGTTGTTTTCACATCAACAACAGTTTTTTTGTTTTCTCACAAAGGGATGAAACCAAGGTGTCAAGCTGCATTATCACCTCGGTTTCAGTGTGATTAACACTCCTGACTCAGTAGGCTAACATTGCTTTTATTGACTCTCTGTAACCTGAGGAAATGGTTAGAGGGTTAAAATAACAAGTATTTTTAAAGTATCTTCATCATTCTGACATCATGGATGAAGTAGATTTGTCACTACAATATCCATATTATTATCATCTTAAGAGATGTGATTGTCTGCCTGCTGTTTATGGAGGCCTAAGTTACCTAATGTTACTATTCTTGAGCAAAAGGAATGAAAAGACAAAAACATAAGAAAGGAAGGAAGGAAGGCAGAGAGGAATGAACTGAAGATAAGTGTGATGACGGCAGCAGTTTTCTACAGTCTTTGCAAACTAAGAGATTGGTCAGTCTAACTGATGTGCATAGGTCTAAAATATATAAACCAAATATCTGATGTAGATTTTTTATTCTGAATGACAATACACTTAATAAATCAGGACAGAAGGTGCTGGGCTGGAAACCTTTAACTTTCAGTTGACAACTGAATGACTCTCCAAACTGAGCCACCAAGTCTTAAAATGGTGCCAGCAGCAATGTAAATAGTCTGCAGGAGTTACCTGTAATTGTTGATCAAATCAGAAATACAATAAATCACTCAGAAGTGGGTGCTTTGACTCCTATTATCCAGTAGGTATAATTATTATATGATTTTCCTTGATAACAGAATTTCCCACTTCGAAGCTAAACATTTCAAGTAGATTATGTATTGGTCAAGAAGAATATAACTGTTAGTGATTTTTCACTGTGAAACACTGTCTCTTTTATTTAGAATTAAGTCTAACATCTTTTTTTCAACATTTATGAACTACATTGATGTAGACTATAATGTCTTTCTCTTTATCTTGTTTGAAGTTATATTTTTTCATCCGAAATCACTCAGCCCAATTACTCAACCCTTCGTTGTGTATTTTTATGCATCTTTAATTACATTTGTATCTGAAAATAAAAAGAAACTGTCAGCTCTCTTTCCCCTCCTCCTCCCTGTCTCTGTGTGACTCATCCTGGGCTTGCTCTGATGAGCTGCAGAGCAAAAATAACCCGTCTCTCTCTCTCTCTCTCTCGTTCCCAGTAGTTCATCATATGCCATCTCTGAAAAAGGGGAATATTCAGTCACCAACAACAATGAAGACAATTGTTTCCAAAATGCAAACTTCCTTTTTGCAGGTTACTAACATCAAGAGATTATTTGTCACTCTAATCTGGTGATACTGGCAATGATATGGAAAACTGCACTATCTCACACCAAAACTTAAAAGAAATCCTGTATCATCATCCATATTCAGATCACCACTAAAATCACTTTTTTGCCTTGAGTAATAATTGCTGAAAATTTCATTCAAATCCTTTAAGATTTTTTTTTATCTTGATCATGTTCACAGACAGAGACACCAGCAGCCAAATGCCTTTATAAAGATAATTTTCTTGGCAGAGGTAACGAAATATACAGTGAGTTATGGAAACAAAAGCTCTACAGTTTCAATTCAGTTTTAATTTAAATAGCCAAAATAAAGGTCTGCAGTTTTTGTGGCAATTTGCAGTGATGTAAAATCCAACAGCCACCACAGCACAGGCCACAGTTTCACCTGCTGTGATTTTAAAAACAAGAAGCCGAAGTTAAAGATGAGGGGAATCTGCTAGTTTAAGTGGAAGCTGATGTGTTTTTTTACATAGCAGAAATAGTGTCGTCATCACCATAGGCAGTGGTATAGCATTCAAAGCATTTGTACCAAAAGTTAAGGTTGGGGTGTGTATGAAATATAGAGTGACTGTACTATTTGACAATGCAATGCTTTTGCTGTTAACTGACTTTGTTAGCATGATCACCACTTCTACTGCAGTGTAGACCACATAATGATTTATCCTACCATTAGGAACTGTTGGAAGAGAAGCAGCAGAGTTTTTTGCCATCATTTAGTCAAAATAAGAGGGTATTTTGGATTTTTTGGGGTGCGGTTTTATGGGACATGCCAATAATAAATACATTAGCCAGTTATGGCGATCAGCTCTGTTCCTGTGAGAAGAGAACTGACAGAATTTAGGACTATACATTGCTGCAAATAGACCAAAAGAGCAAGTGAATTTAAAGGAAAGAACAAGCTAAAACAGCATGGGGCAATTGTACACTGTGATGGACTCATTTTCAAGCTCTACTTCTTTAAAAGCCTTAGCTTTTTTGTTTGATGCACAGCACGGCCTAAGCATCCTTCATCCCTGAAGCACAGCGATCAACGTATGGTCTAAGTCCAGACATGAAAGGTCCCATGACCGGGTGTGTTTGACTGTTAACATCATATCCTGGGTGTCTGTCAAGCAAGGATTTTAATCAAGTTAATAAAAAAATAATTTCCTCTCTGTTGAGAATCAGATTCAGTCCTTTTGCCTCACCTTTGGAAATGCTCAATCTGAGGGGCCTGGGAGGGTATAGAGGCTATAATAATGAGCTCTGCGCTGAATGGCTGCCCAAACAATGCCTGATGGGAGGAGGGATTACAGAGTACAGAGATGACTTTTAAAACAGTCATGGCATCTGCACACATGTTGGTGGAGGCTGTATACCTATTACATCATAAAAACAGAGCATTTCAGGGGGTATTTTCCTTAAAAGAGGCACAGTGCATTTCTCCATGATCTGAGAGTTTAGGTGTTGTGTTTTTTTGCTCCTTAAGCCCCTTCTTACATCACTAAAGCAAAGAAAAATGATTTTGCAGGACATGGGATCTTTCAGTTTTGGTTTCACTGCAGTTTAACATTACTGAAAAAAAAAATTGTGTAAAGATGATCAGACCAGCACAACTCAGTAAGGGCAATAATCATTTACAGAGTTTATGTGAAGTCCCTGTTACTGTATTTAACACACTGCAGCCTGTTTTGTTTCTGCTACATAGAGAGCATTGTAGTAACGTAGGAATATTTTATCACCCTATCCACACATACCAGAAAAACATTAGCATGATTTATTTATTTTTTTTACAAAACAGGAGCAGTTTTACAACAGCACAGTCATCAGTTTAACCTCTGGCTGCACCATGGGTTTTATTTCATAACATCAGCTCACTCATGCTCTCTCTCAGGTGACTTATCTTTCATAACCTCCTCACTCCGGGGATTACTTCTACGCCAGTGTTCATCTACTCACATGTATCTCAGAGCTTCAAATAACAAAATACCATTGTGTCCATGTTTGCCACAACAACCAGGGGCAGTCTTGGTCCCTAGGCAAGAAACACTGTGAGACCTTTTCCTCCATCATGCTTTTTACCATCATAGCCAGTGGAGAAAAATGTTGAAGCATCACTTTTCAGTTAAAAAGACCACAGAACCAGGTAAGGTGACAGGATATCAGTTTTGGATGGACCTGCTGATATCAAGGTTAAAACCCTTTACCTCTTCTTGTAAGTTACTGTAGTCTGCATTTTTCTCAGCCCACTATACAGAGAGCACAATATTAATATAATGATTGATATTTATAAATGACAGAAAGCATGCTGCTCTCTTTGACAAATGCAGATATGAGGTTCCTTTTTTTTTGCATTTGTTAGTAAAGATCCACAAATCACTGTTTTAAACATATTTTTTATTATTTTGTTCTAAGGAAATCCTCTCTTCATGAAATTTTCAGCCTGTTTGGTTTGATAGCAAACAAACAGAGGGTAGGAGCATCTGTGGGAAATCGAATCTGACTAAATTAGAGTAGGAGTGGTGCTCTGCACAGTATCTTAGAATTTGTTTATACTGTGCATTAACGGGGGTTAATATCTGTTCTGGGAGATCAAAATCAAGCTAGCACAATGAATTAAAAACATTCATGCAGTGATGAACTGCAATCAGAACTCACTGGTAAGATAAAGGAAAAGCATAGAGACCTCAGGGAGGCTATGGATTGGTGACAGAAATCATGACTGGTGGGACAGTTGAGTTTGCACATTCACTGACAAACTTTGACTGGAGTACATCTTGGAGGGCGGTGTGGAGGATGACGTTTTATGTGTCAGAATTGGTTCAGTCTACATAACCAAATCTGTGTGGATTAAAGTATCCCAGACCACCGCTGTATGAGGGCTGACGAATCTGATATCAAACCAATTTCAGCATGCATCGAAACCTCTACACACAGAGCAATAAGGACCATCATTCACTATCTGAATGCCAACATTGGATGTTAATGCACTTTAAAATGGGGCCCTCTAGTGACTTTGTGCAAGCCAAAACTATTTGTGCTTTTAGGACAGTTTAAAGGTAATCAAACCAGAATTAAACTTTCAGGATGTTTTGTCTTTCACACTTTTTTTGTCTTTTTTTAGAGTCAACAAGAAATCAGTGGTAATCAAAATGAATGAAAGTTGATGTGACTCTTCAGCAGAAGCAGTGTCAGTCACTGTGCATTAGGGAAAGATGATTTCTGTCCTTGAATAATTTCCTTATTTTTCACTTTATTATAACATTTTTATACTTGACTTGTAAAAATCTGGTGGGCCTTTTTCAAGGTCCTGAACCATAGACAGGACTCTGTCCCAGGGAATTATCTAGACAGTATGACTCTTTTTAAATGCTTTCTTTAATGCACTGTAGACTTTTCTGTACTTTGGCACCATATTCTCTGCCATATTCTTCAATTGTATCTCATAGCTGATGTACACCATTGCCTGCGCCTGGAGGCCCTTGGTGCGTGAGGCTCCAGGCAATTGTGTGCCATTGTCTAACACTAAAACTGCCTTTGACAACAATATAATCCTCATAAAATAGCTTCACGTGGAGTCATACATATGCAGATCAGCTATGTAATGAGTAAACAAAAGGGTTTAAAGTGGAGCTGCTGCAGGATGTTTTTCTAACATTCAAATCTTGGACCACAAGACCTCGTGGTATTTTTTTCCCTGTTTGTGCTTAAGCATGACAAACACTCTGAAAGTATTAATTCCCCTTATTTGTTAAGCATCTCACATGCTTATTTATGGTTGTTACCAGTCTGTGAGGGCTTTTGTTTCACTGCTGAATAAATTTGTCATTTAAAATGCGTCATGAGTTAATTTAAGAGTGGATTTTTGATTGTTTTTAGAGCAGCACACTAAGCTCTTTATTGAGACTTTAATAAAATCTGGGTCGTTTTTATTAACTCTTGATCTTAAATAAGTGTATTTTTGACTTTTCCAGGTTTGCTGGTGGGAACCCTGGATGTGGTCCTCGACTCCAGTGCTCGTGTGGCCCCTTATAGGATTCTGTACCAGACCCCAGACTCGCTGATGTACTGGACCATTGCTCATGGTATGTGTGCATTTGAACTCTTGGTTAAACTGTATGGACATGAAATCATTTCAACATCCCATGCAATGTGCACACGATCACATCACAGCTGACGCCAATAGTGATATAAAACCATAGTGTGTAAAAATAGATCGATGTGACATCACCCTTTGGTCCCTAAATTGTAGTTTTGAAGCCAGCTGATGACACTCACCATGTTTGAAATGCTGTCTTAAGCTAAGGGCCTTTCTCACATTACACCCTACTTCCACACCCAACAAACTTACCCTCAATTTTTTCACTCTTCTGGTGGGTCCTAACCCTGCAGTGCAGATGGACATGCCTGATTTACTGTCTGAAATCATGCAGATCCATCTTGCTCAGCTCCAATCTCCAATGACTTCATCGGCCAAAAGCTGGACGGCCCAGTCAGGGAAGATAGGCGGCAACTGAAGACGTGAGGACAGTGGGAAGTGACTGCATGTTTGAAAACAATGGCAGCTTCTGAAGCGGTCTCCACGGATGTGGCAGTATCTGCAGTTTTCAGAAATGCTTCTTTAAAAGCAGAGCAAAGAACATCACTTAAAGCTTTTCTTATGGGAAATCATGTTTTTCCTCTTCTCCTGACCGGGGATCAATGCTGGGAAACTGGGAGAGATGCAGAAATGCTGCACGGACGATGCCGGTTAGTCTACGGTAACCTGGAATCTTTGTTACTCAGCGATACCTGGTGAAATATTCTCCTCAGAGGTTTACCTTGGTGGGGATTGTTGTTGATGATGTTCATGTCACATATAAGTGGTAAATGATAATCTCTATGGTGTAATTTAATTTTAGATGATAGTCTAAGGACTTAAACGTAGTTTAAGCAAACGGCTAACAGGGTCTCGCTGCTACGTCATGCTGTGGCTTGATATTGATTGGTCTGTGATGAGTGTGACTGGCAGAGCGGTTGTCCGATCACCAGCTGCATTTGTTTTTGAAAGTTCTGCCCTCTGAAAACATTTTCTACGGGCTCTTCTTCAGATGGACTAGTGAAATATTTCCATGGTGGATATATGGAGCTGTCCGTCTGGCGTGTCAGGTTAGGTGGGTCTGCATCATTGAGTGCCATCCAAAAACATGAAATGTGGAGGGGGAGTGAGTTTTTAGTGCGCACTAATGCTGACTTACTGAGCAGGTGTAACACCTTTTATTATTTGTCAAGAGAGACGGTCTGTGAATGAAAGTTCCTGCGAAAAATGTAATGCTTTTAAATGCTTTTGAAATAGAGGGCATGTATCTTACGGTTGTAAAGGTCAAAATGGATTAGTTTAAACCAGGGTTAATTTTTCTACAAACACCTAGATTTTAACATCTGTATGATAAAAGTCAGATGTATTAAACTCTGTATGTGAAAATTGCAGACTGTCTCCCCTGAAAAACAATGACCAGTGTTTTACCAGCTCAATAAATCAACATCAGTGAAGGCTTTACTACTCACTCTCCCTCCACAATCAGAGGTTTTGGATGGTACACAATGTGCGGACCCTCCTCAAGAGCACACAAATGGAATGAAAGCACATAGAAAAAGGTGGAGAGAGTGGTTCAAAGGTCTTAACTTTGGATCAACCTAGAAGCAGGAAAAGAGGTGGAATTGTGGAGACCTTGCCTCATGATAATCAGCTACAACAACAAACAATATATTTATCAGTCAGATCAGCCATCCCTCTAGTTATGAAAATCTTCTTCCCTTTCCCCCCGTCATCAAGAAGAATGATTTCCCCAAAAACAGGTGTTTCCTGTACTCTGTGTGTGAAACTATGTCCACCAAGGATGGCCAGCTTTGGTTGCCAAGAGGGCAAAATTAAAATTGTCCTCAAATTATTGCAATTTAGCAATCGTCATTGCTCATAATTTACCAAAAAACAAAGAAACAAAGAACATAGCTCTCACTTGAAGCTATTGATCCACATTTACATACTTAAAGAGCATTTATTGTTTTTTTCATGTATTTTTCAGTGAGATTTTTATTTCTATACTAGCAAATGCATACAATTGAGTTTTTTAAAGGCTATAGGCAAAAATACAGATTTTGTGAGGATTTCTATATGGACATACACTTTTTTGATATTTTGAACTTGCTGCTGGGTTGATTATGGTAGTAGGAGGACTTCATGTGGCCCGCTGTGCCCTCCCCTGATGTAAATCAAATTCATAACTTAAACTAGGCTGTAAAGAAATGCTTTTGTGCTGTAGAACGATGGATGTCAATGTTACTTTGGGTTTTAAAGCCAACTGCAAGCGGACTGGATCTGCAGTTATTTTCACATCTGCATTAGTTTCTCTTTTTAACACTGGGCATAACAACACATTTTGCTGCCTCTCTTCATCGCTCAATGTCCCACCAAAACTATCCAGTTTTTCCTTTTTCATTATTCATCTGTGCACTTAAGGCCTTTATTATGTCACTCTACTGTTTTTCTTCTTCTTTTCTCTTCCTATTTCCCCTGTCCAATTCTTCATCTGTATGTCCGTCTGTTGTGATAGGGCTGGACTAGTTTGTTCTAAAAGTAGGATGGGGTATTGATTTGATGAATAATGCTAGATTAGAGAACCAAACAATAAAAAGCATGGCTATAAGATTTGATTAGAGTAACTGTTTATTTAAATTATATTGCTTTTAACTGGCACAAATTGTAAATTGACTTGTGCTTATGTATTTTTTTTTTCTGTTGTCTGACTACTCATCACAGGCCACACTATCCTAGAAACAGTACATTAATAATAACATTTGAGATAGCTTGGATAAGTCCATAAATTATTAACTCATGGCAGTCAATGTTATTTATACAGATTCACGCACCACTTGACAGCAAGGGGGTTAAGTGTTTTGCCCAAAGACCCAACCTTCTTCACAAAAGTAAATCTCTCTGCCTCAGATCCACCATCACATCTGATAGATCTTTTTTTTTGTCTTTCAATCACAACATACGTTAGAAAAACAAAGAATATTGCTACCACTCTTTTTCATTATCATGGCTCTGATGGAACATAAAAAGGAGAACCATAGGCCTCTCTTAACAGATGCATCTTTGGTGATTTTAATTTGCATGTTCAAGCTATAAATGCATTTGTTGTACCTGATTAGACCTCTCAGTGTTTTACCCCCTGCACTTACCTCCCTTAGCCGTCCACAAACACATGATGTTCATCACCCTGCCTTCAGGTTTGCTGCTGAGTGCCGAACATTACATCATGCTTTGATGGTTTTAAAGAGCAGGATTACATGAACATGTGCAGGATCAATAGTTGATATTTTTTGTAACCTTGATCAGGTTTCATTATAATTTCATGCCATCTACGGGTGTTCACTCTCAAACCAAATTTGCATACGCTGCAAAAGCAAACCTTTATTCATTATCAGTTATTCAGCTGTGATGGTGCTTTATAGACACTCTGTGAAAGTGAACTGTGTAAAATAGCAGCCATAGACGATTAATTATAGGCAGCACACTCTAACTTTCACAAAGAATTTTAAATTATCTCAGTTACTCCATGTGTTAGGAAAAGCTTTGACACATCCAACATAAACCAGAGCCGCAAGTAACACTTAATCTATCAGTAATTAATCTTCATTTCTCAAATAACCAGTTTGTACTTTTGTCATGATTTAAGAAAAGTGAGAGCGAAGTGGAACAAAGGGTCATTGTGGGTTTTTTAAACCAATAATTCTTTAAAATATTCAGTCCATCATTAGAAATGAAAGAAATTACCCGCATGTAATCACATTTGAGAAGCTTGCAGAAATGCATTTGCTGCACTTGAGCTTAGAGATTACAGAAATCATTAAGTGGTTTTGTGTGTATTACTGAAGTACTTCTTTATGACAAGTATTAAGACAACTGATTTTCAGTCTAACACAAAACAATAAGGGGACAACTTTGGAAAACGAGGGCTGAAAACATAATAAGGAAAACTGTGGGAAATAAGTGTGAAATACTGCCTCAAATAAATAAATGCATTAGAGATGTTTGATTTTATTGGGCCAGTATCAGCATAGAATTGCTAAAGCTAATTTTCAGTGTCGACTTAGATATGAAAATCTTTGCTGATATTCACTGCCGATATTTCGACCATGTGTCAACTTGACCAGGGTCCAGTTTTATAAATTATTTATTAAAGAACAAACTGTTGCTTTTCTTGCTTTACATACTCAAATAGACTGTCACCATTAAAAACAACAGGTCCATTTCAGTAAAGCAGAGACTTTGTGCTCTTGATGCAGAATACTGATATTAATATTGTTATCTGCAATGATGTGTTTGGAAATATCAGATAATGGCAAAAATCTACTATTGTTCATCCCTAGCGCGTATGTGAAAAAGTCCATTTTTGTGGCTCTAGAATGTCCCCCCTGTTGTTGTTTAAGATATCAATCTTATTGTTTGCAGATGCTTCATCCATTGGTGGTCAGTCTGAGCTGGTCTCATGTTTCTGTTGACTGTCAATGGATATTTTTTTAGGTCTTATATCTGAATTATCTCCCTCCACATCAGGAAGTTGAGCGCTCTTGTGTGCCTCTGTTGCCCTCCAGTTACACCCATGGTGCAGTCAAATGTATTTACATTTATCACAGCGGTGACAGTCAGAGGGCCTGTGTGTAAAGTCTGCACAGTTAAGCTACTAGGAATAGGAATTGATAAGGTTTTATTGATACCTTACTTAACAATCCCGCTTATTGTTCCCTTTCTTTAAGGATTCCCTTATCATTTCCAAAAGTTGGCCTGTAGGTTTCAGTGGCAAAAATGTCAAACACGACACTCATGATTCTGACCCCTGTCAGTGGAAAGAATTGATAAGGGAATTGATTAGCAAAAAGACTAATTATATCGATTCTTTTAAGGGAGCGGTTATTGATTCTCAACTGGAATTGGTTTTTGATGCCCATCCCTTCAAGCTACATGGGTAATCTTTTCAAAATAAAACACCTCTCAGTCTCTGTTATTCAACAAACGGTAATTAAATTAATTAGGTTGTTTCGTTATAACCTGGTATCAAATGATCTGCGGCCTGGTGGTTGGGGCCTCTGCTGTAATGTATACTATACGACTACAGTCACACGTTCTTTCTTTCTGTAATGGATGTTTACAAAATGCTTGCCTGGCTCTGTGAAATGACAGTCGATCTCCTCCTCCTCCTCCGCTGCTCCCTCCCAGTGCTTTAATCCTCCGCCCAGGGATAGCAGCAGAATGGAGTGGTCTGGCAGACATGGCTAATTCAGTGAATGTGCACTCACTGAAGGCTCTGTCCAGGGATAATGATCCACAGAAACAGAAATTACTGCTGCCAGTTTCTCCTAGGACCACAGAAAAGTGTGTCTTATGGACATCAGGATCTCAATGTTAATGTCAAGTACATTAAGTTACCATGGTATCAAATGTTTGTTTTACGTACTTTTATTGCACTGATGTTTTTACACATAACTTGTCATGTAAAGAAGATTGCCCAGCCCAAAGTCCAGAAATGCATAATTTCTCTGTGAAGCCTCAGTTCTGTTTCCAAAAATGCACCCATGTCTTATTACCAGAGCTTTAGTGTCTGTTTTTTCTGAATGTAACACCATCATGGATCCCGTGTTTATTGCTCTGAATGTTCTTCTCTTGACTCTGCAGGAACGTCCCGTAAAGAGATCACAGAGCACTGGGAGTGGCTGGAGCACAACCTGCTGCAGACACTCTCCATCTTTGAGAACGAGAACGACATCACAACATTTGTCAAAGGAAAAGTCCAGGTAACTAAAACTCTGTTGAATGGAAGTCCTTGTTTAGGCTTCAGTTTCAAATATGTCCTTCACAAGACAGGGAGGTAGTTGTCCAGGCATTTCAGTGGATTGTGGGGAATGTACACTAAAGTAAGACCTCCAAAAACAGAAATGTTACAGATGAATTCATCTATGTTTTTCTGACTGAGTTTATTAGTCATCCTGCATGTCAAACAATTTCTAAGTGGACATAAACATGCTCAAAAATGATGTGGCACCATGGTCTGATACTTTGTAAGGTATGGTGACCCTAAAATGTGAAACCAAAAAGAAAAGCAATGATGTATCAAAAAACACATCGACAGTTAAAAATACATAATAACAAATCAATAAACACACAGAAAATACAATAAATAAATATCAAAAAGGAAAAAAAATTAAAAAACACATTAAAATAAAAAACACAACAAAAAGACACATCTCTGAAAACAAAATACAGAAGAAAACACAACTACAACAAAAACAGTAACAAATCAAACACCACAACAACAAATACAACAAAAACTCCAAATCAAAAAACACAATAAGATAAAAATGTTTTTGTGTTCTTGATTTTTCCTTTTTATTATTTTCTATGCTGTATGCTTGCAGTTTTTTTGCTTAGTTTTTGTGTTTGATGTGTTTTTTCCTTTTTTAAAAATCACTTTGTTTCCTGTGTGCTGTGGTTTTGATTTGTTTTCTGCTGCTGCATTTTTAATTTCTAATTGTTTTTTTTTCATTTGTTGTCTTAGTAGATTTATTATGTTTTGTTGGTTGTTGTGTTTTCTTTAATGCAGGGGCGCTTTGCACTTCAGGGCCACCTTCATTATATATTAGATAGGAGTGTAATCTTTTCAATTTAAGAGGCAATATGTGTTATTGAGTAATCAGATAGGAAATAAAGGCCATGACTATAGCTACAATTAGGAGTTTATTAAATGCACAGAGAAATTTTCCAGGCAGGGTCAAAGTCTTTAATATTTCTGATTAAACTGCCTCCTCACGGTTACAACATAGAGCCCATGTAGCGCCCACTTAAATGCAGCTGCCTCTCTCTAAACAAATCCAAGTCTCCCTGTCCTAGTTTCATTAACTCATTTCCTCTCTGTCCATCCTGTCCCAGGGTATCATCGCAGAGTTCAACAAGAACCACGATGTGAAAGAGGATGATGACACGGACAAGTTCAAGGAGGCCAGCGCAAAGTTTCGTAAGCTGTTCGGGATGCCAGAGGAGGAGAAACTGGTCAACTATTATTCCTGCAGCTACTGGAAGGGCAAAGTGCCACGGCAGGGCTGGCTCTACCTCAGCATCAACCACCTCTGCTTCTACTCTTACTTACTGGGAAAAGAAGGTGGGTTTGACTTTGTATGGACACATGCAGTTATACACTTCACATGCCAGCGTTTATTAGTTTGTAAACAGGGTAACTGAAAAAGTCATGGACAGTTTATGATGAAATTTTCAGGGAATGTTGGTCATGACACAAGAAAAAACTAATCAGATTTAGGTGATGATCAGAATCCAACTATTGATCTAGAAATTTTTCAGAATTTCTCTACATAATAAGATAGGGCAATTTCCCACATTTTCACTAATAACCCCAAAACTTTTTAACATATTTTCATAAAAATTTCAGGGAGTGTTGGTCATGGAACAAGAAAGAAGTGATATGATTTCAGTGGTGATCCCAATCTGGATGCAGATCCAGGAAGGATTTGTTTACAGTGCCAGATAGGGTAGTTTTAAACATTACTGACAATATCTCATTCAACAATGTTGAAAAAGCCTTGGCGGAGGTTTGTGCTCTCAGCACCTTTCTGGTTTTGTGTAACTTTCTTGTGGTAGTATCTTATCATGATCAAGCAAAGTGAAGGGTTAACATAGGCAAAGTAAAGCTTCAAGCGACCCCTGACCCAAATATGATAGGGGTAGAAAATGATTTTTTTGTTGATTTGAATTACAACATTCACATATTAAATTGCAAGACTGAGTATTGAGAATTGTCTCTGCCCCCCCCCTTGTAAACTACTTCTAAAACTGTGCACCATCATAGTGGTAGTAGTAGTTTTGTGCTTCATAAGATTGAAACTTTTTAATCAATCCCAAGAACAACTGCAGCATCTAAATTGTCATTATGCTGTAAACTGATGCCTCTGTACCCATGTCTGTTTGATTCATCAGCCAAACTTGTGGTGCGCTGGGCCGATATCACCCAGCTGGAGAAGAGTGCCACCATGCTGTTGCCCGACGTGATCAAGGTGAGCACCCGCCTCAACGAGCACGTCTTCTCGGTCTTCCTCAACATCAATGAGACGTTCAAGCTGGCCGAGCAGCTGGCAAATATCGCCATGCGTCAGCTGCTAGACAACAAAGGCTTCGAGCAGGACCGCTCACTGCCCAAACTAAAGAAGAAGTCTCCAAAGAAGGTGTCGGCACTGAAGAGGTGAGAAAGAAGGCGCAGTGAGAACACTGATTTTCACGTTTGTGGGCCAGTTTGTTATCCTGACACTCAAAAACAGAGGGTTAAAGTCTGTAACAGTATCACAAGTTTCTAGAATAAATAGCCTCAAAATAACAACTCTGTGTATGTAAATAGGGCTATTTATGCTTTGTTTTTACTTTATCTGGAGTTTGCTGTTATTTTTAAATGTCAGCATGACTTTGTTTCCCTTCAGTGCACTTTTAAATCAGCCTATTTGTAGTTGTGCTTCCATAAACCTTAACTCCACCCCAACAATCACCCCATTGTTGTCCATCTACTGTAAGGTGAAAAAAAACAACTTTTTATTCATTGGTGTATTATAAGTCACATGGACAGGCATTATTGATGCCTATTATGGTAAATTAATAATACATGTTTTTGTCCTTGAACTGCAAAAGGAATTAATATAAACCCCAATTCCAATGTTGGGACGTTGTGTAAAACAGAAATAAAAATTGTCAATGATTTGCAAATCCTTCTCGACCTATATTCATTTGAACACACACAAAGACAAGATATTTAATGCTCAAACGTATCAACTTTTTTATTAGAATTAAAATATAATGGGTTTTTTTGGCAAATATTCAGTCATTTTGAATTTGATCCCTGCAGCACTGTAAAAAAAAACTGGGACAGTTGCAACAAATAGCTGGGAAAGTTGAGGAATGCTTGAAAAACACCAGTTTGGAACATTTAGGTTAATTGGAAACAGGTGAGTGTCATAAGTGGGTAAAAAAAAAAGCAACATCCCTGGAAGTCTCAGTCATTCACCACTTTGTTAACAACTGTGTGAACAAAGAGTCCAACAGTTCGAGAACGTTTCTAAATTTACAATTGCAAAAAAATTTGGGATTCATAGAGTCCTTAATATAATCAAAAGATTCAGAAAATCTAGAGAAATCTCTGCATGTCAGCCACAAGGCTGAAAAACCAACATTGAATGCCTGTGATCTCCAATTCCTTTGATTCAAATGTGTTGTAGACATTCTGCAAGTAAGTATAGTCTCAGCAGTAAATGTCTTGTCTTTGTAGTATAATACAAGTCGAGATAGGATTTGCAGGTCATTGTCTTCTGTGTTTTATTTACATTTTACACAATGTCCCAGCTTTACTAAAAATGGGGTTTGTATATGGTAAAAGCCACATAAGCAAGCATTTTATAATTATGTAGTCTATTACAAGTCTGCATTTTCCATCCTTTAGGGATCTGGACGCCAGAGCAAAGAGTGAGCGTTACCGAGCACTCTTCCGTCTGCCCAAAGATGAAAAACTGGATGGACACACAGACTGCACCCTGTGGACTCCCTTTAACAAGATGCACATCCTGGGCCAGATGTTTGTTTCCACCAACTACATCTGCTTCACCAGCAAAGAGGAGACGCTTTGCAGCCTCATTATCCCGCTGCGTGAGGTAAGATATTCTGCACACAGGTGACTACACTATAATAAAACAAAAGGCGCAAAAACGAATAAAAAAATCCCAACAATTTAAAAACAAGTAGATTAAAATAAGGTTTTATGGGTCTATCATTGGTCGTTTTATTTGCCGTTGTGTTAAGATTTTATGTTGTGTTTTGATTTTCTGCTGCATCTGTATTTGCTAATTTTTTTTATGTGTCTCCTTTTTCTGCCATTGTGTTTTGCACTTCAGAGCCACTATTTTCCTTGGAGATCCTGTCCTGATGTGTCAGTCAGTTACTTACAGTCAGCAGGAGGGTAGATGTGCTAATTAAAGTGAAAATTCCTGGATCATAAAGTTGTTTTAGTGTGGCTGTGAACTGATTAGTATCTTTGCACCCTTTAATTGTAGGGCTTTTTATAGCAAACTAACACCTAGTTAGCCTGTAAATATTTATGAAATCTGTGTTGGCACAAAACATCTGCTGTGCTGTCCAGTCAAAAAAGAAAATATGTAAGTGGGATGCCACTTGTCAAGCTACTTACAACCATGCAACCCATGTCCAGTTAGGCCGATGCCCTCAGTGCTGTCAACATGGGTTCAAATCAGGCCTGCTCTCTTTCTGTATGCTTCACGCAAGTCTCCAATGCTGCCCGCTGTCTCTCTGCCAAATAAGGGCATGAAAATCCATTAAAAAAAATCTGACAAAGAAATATGCCCAGCACACCGGCCACACTCTGTATTAAAGAAAATAAGAATTGTATTGAAATAACCAAATATGAGAATTGTGTTGTAATGAATGTCAAATTGTTTTATTTTCAGAAATGCACACATAAAAAATGACTTTTGCAAAAGGTTTGAGTCAAGTGCTGGTTATCCATCTTTCCTACTTGGAGATAACTTATTTTGCTGTAAAGATTAACATTATCAATGTATGTTATGAATTAATTCTTCTGTGAATTTGTGAATCTCTTTTCATGGAATAATTATGACTTTTGATAAGTTTGGCTGTTGAAGCATACATTTTCAGTTGGAAATTATGAAGTAAAACTTAGACCCAACATTACTAACTAAAGAATGAACGATATTGTCAACAAAATATTCGTATCAGCAGATAATGGCTTGAAAGGTTAAATATCTGTTTGACAGATAGGGAGTTTTATGCAATTGTCTCTTTATATCAATCTATCTATATCAATTACTTACTGCTAATTTATGTGACGTACATATTGGCAGCATGTGTTGATGTACTTTAATGCTTCATGTAATGAGGGAAATTTCACAAATGTACCATACCATTTTGTCCTGTCCTGTAAAGACACGCCTCAAGTTTATGGAGATGTAAGTGTTAATTCTGAATATAACCAGAGTCCGACATTGTGCATCCCTACAGTAGTCCACCAGATGTGTTTTTAGCATGTCACCAAAAATCATTTAGCAAAGTTAGGATGGTAAAATGGAAATGACTTCAATCAGATGGAAACCTCAAGCAAAGCCAGACACATAAGACAGCCATCTGCTGAGAGGGTAATGGGGGTGTGACAGGACAGTGGAGGTGCAGAAAGATAAAAATGTGTCTGCTTGACATTCCTTGCTCTGTTGTTCTTTCAGGTAACTATTGTGGAGAAAGCAGACAGCTCTAGTGTGCTGCCGAGCCCGCTCTCCATCAGCACCAAGAACCGTATGACTTTCCTGTTTGCAAACCTCAAAGACCGAGACTTTCTGGTCCAGAGGATTTCAGACTTCCTGCAGCAGACCAGCTCCAAGATCTACCTGGAGAGGGAACTTACAGGCAGCCTGAACAGCTCAGATGACGAAGTATGAATCGTTTTTGCTTTTTCTTTTTTCTTTTTGTTTACTGTGAGATGGTAAATCTTGAATATCTGTGTTCCCTCTAGGTTTACTCCCAGCATGGTTCCCTTCTCTCCAGCAGCCCACAGCACAGTGTGGGCTCAGACAGCGAGCGCACTTTTAACCTGAATGACAGCAGCGTTCCCACAGCCACACAGGCCCTCATGACCATGTACCGCCGTCGTTCACCAGAGGAGTTCAATCCAAAGCTGGTAGGTTAAGAACAAATAAACACTTAATCACGTCAAGTGTAGTGGAGTAATGCTTGTTTTGTAATGTTAATCATAATACCCCAGTTTGTTGAGCTTCAAAGGCTTTTTGTGGTCTTGGACAACTCTCGCCTCCATAATCTGTGTTTTCACAGCATTGCACTCATTAGAGATTAAACTGCGTGAAGGATTGCTACAAAGAGCAATTTAGTTGGATTATTTCTTCCTGCAAGACTGAATGTAATTAAAGCTAAACATTTTATTAACTTCAATTTAATGGGACATCGCCCCTGAATGAAGTTAGATTATTCATGCATGCTTGCATAAAGTTCTACATTTTTTTAAAAGCTGATGTTTAATATTTGCAGGGTAGTCCTGACAAAGGTTACAGTCATTATTTATCAGTGACTGCTCATAATTTTGTTTTGCTTCTCTGTGCAGGCAAAGGAGTTCCTGAAGGAGCAGGCATGGAAGAACCACTTTGCAGAGTACGGACAGGGGGTGTGTATGTACCGCACGGAGAAAACGAAGGAGCTTGTCCTCAAGGGGATCCCTGAGAGCATGAGAGGAGAGCTGTGGCTGCTCTTCTCTGGTAAGTACATGTTCACAGAGGTCTAAAGTAAACGTGCCCAAACACGCTGTGAGCCCTTGTAAATGATTCATAGTCATATACACTAACTAGTAAGACCACACCCTGCATGTTACGTGTTCACTCTGCATCAAAATATCACATGATGGGGAGTTTATGCTTCCCCGTTGGCAATATTAGGTATTAGAGAAAGCTGAAAAGCTAAAGAGAATGGGAAATGGTTTATAAAAATGTTGTGACCAAAAGTATAATTTTGATTAAATAATCACAGGGAAAAAACAAGATAAAAAATAAATTACTCGAAAACCATCAAACAATCATTGCCTGCAGCTTAAAAAGTTTGATGCTAGATTTCATTCATTTCACTATAGGTGAGACAAAAAAAAATTAAAAAAGGCAGAAAAGGTAAACATAAATCTCTACACAGGACCAAAGCATTCAAACTTGTGTTTAAATATTTCTTAGGGCATGACGCTAAGAGTCAACCAAATGGGTAGGTCTTATAGTGTATGAAAGGCTGCCAGGGGCCATATATACAGATCTGAGGGATCTGTGGTCAGGAGGTGGTCATGTAAGGGCTTTGGGGGGTCAGTGTCATGGTATGGGGCGTGCTTTTAAAAAAATGATATGATCTTAAAGCTGCAGGCTGGAAATGGACAACTGCCTGATCCTAAAAAACAAAGAGAATTACAGTAATCTAACTTAGGGATGAAATATGGAGTATTTAATTTAGGACAAAAAAGGATTGATTTTAACTCTAAAATTGCTCTGGGCTGAAAGACACTTACTTTCATTACAACTTGTACCTGCTGATCAAATATAAAAGCAATTTTTCCAAGTAAACCCAAGCTTTTTAGCATAAGGGCTTAGCATGAGTGGACAGGTGTCCCAAGTCATTTGAAATCTGTTTGGTTGCATTTGGGGAGGCAAAAATATTGGCTTCAGTTTTCCATTTATGGAAAGTGTTGAGCATTCAGATTTTATATCACTGAGACAGTTTAAAGAGAGCTGGAATGAGATCAACTGTTGGTTTTAATTGGAAGATAAAGTTGAGTGTCATCTAGATTTCAGTGATATAAGAAGGCAGGAGTTCTGGGTAATATGGCCTTGAGTTACAGTGTATATAGAGAAAAGATGGGGCTTAAGATGCATCCTTGTGGTATCCCACAGGTGAGATCAGCTTGAAAGTTAGTAGCATACAGCTGTTGTTTTCTTTTGAGCCTGTATTAAATTTAGATTTTCTACCTGAATGTTTATCCACTGGACTTTACGTATCTAAAAAGGTCTTAATTTGTGTTCAGTTTGATTTTAACCAGTTGATCTTAAAAAGATGTTGAGTCTAATGGCTGTTTGTGTTGATTTCTCCCTCCCCAAATGTACGCCGGAGTATTATAACAAGCATCCATTAGCTAATGATACCCTTGTGTTGAAGGATAGAAGAACACTTTAACAGGAGCATGTTTCAATTACAATGATGGCTGTGTTACAGCATTTTAGAGCTCCACATTATTCCTGATAAACAAAAGACAACACATGTAATCCTGACATTGTAGTTTATTTATGAGTAAACACAGTTGTCAGCTGCAGAGTGGCCTGCTCTCCTCTAATCACCCTGAGAAATACATGGTTAAGATCAATTTGCCACTCTGAGGGGTTTTTTTGCGAGCGGCATTGCTTTCATATCGTTTCAGATAGTTCAACACAAGAATTTGTTTTTAAAACACTCATTGCCGTCTCGTGGCACGTCTGTGCCTCGAGCCAGATCTGAAAATAAGGGTTTGAAGATAAAGAAAGCCTGTGGCCCTTTCATCCATTTAACTTGTCTCAGACTTTCTTTTCTTTTCTATCTATCTTTTCTTTTTCCCTGACATTATCTCATATGGAGAGTTATTCATCTGAAAACAAACAATTGTGTGTTTCTTTTTCTTTTCATCCCGTCAATCCTTTGAGAACCGCTTAGATGTACAGCAGCGTCTTTCAGATTTCCAACTATGCCAAAAGTCTGTGCTCAAATGTTGATTTTACAGCATATTTATTACCAATGGTACATCAGAAAATGGTACTTACTGCTATAAACTGTACAAAACATCAACATAGTCATGGCGATGGGCTTTTGAACATTACTCTGCAGTGTATTGATGGCAGTTTGACATATTAAAATGCTGTTTCAGTAGAACTGTCAGCAATGGACAAAAAGTCGAGCTCCGGCAGCCTTTAGGTCTTGCCAGCCCTCAACACATTCAGAAAGGCAGTATAACATGGTTTTTGTACGGGACTTTGGTGCATTTCAGGCTGATTTTTGTTTTAACAGTGGAGGTTGCTGCTTGTTCACACTGTGTTGGCATTGACTGCAGTTTGTAACAACAACTAGATAAATCTGCTAACTTTTGATCTCCTGAGCAGGTTATAATTTACAGTTTGATCTAGGTTAACAGAATCTCAGACTTAAATGTAAATAACTATGAATACAAAAGCATGCACAGGAAACAGAGTCAAACATTTCCGTTACGTTCGGATTATACATAGAAAACTCGTGACTGTCTAGTTTTAAACAGCATACAGCTTACTCAGGTATGTACTCACTCCAGACTTTCCTGTTTACAGGCCTCGTCATGCTTTGTACAGTTTTCAGCACATGCAGCTCTTACTGACCTTCACCTGAGCAGATCTGGGTTACAGGAGGCTCCACCCACTGCACACACTGACCTACTTTTCTCACCTTACCACATAACCTCAAATGACTTTTGCTTCCTATGCCCATCTTCAATGAAAATATTTATAAGTCCTATTTGAAACAATGCTAGATGACATCTATACATAAAACCAGAAATGAATCAAACAAGTTTGGTAACCTGAACCTGGAAAGTCATGTTTACTGAACTGTTCTTTTAATTGTGCAAGTTTGTGAAGCTTCAAACATGATCTGAGGTTAAAGGATTCTGTCAGTGCTTTATTCATGGTCATTTTCCTTTTTATTTACATTTTAACTCATATTTCCTGATTGAAACTAATGGTTTTAAATTGTGAATCAATTTTATTGATGTCCCAAAAATAATTTAAAGCCAACTCATAGGAAGCTTCTTTTTTTCACAACACTGCTGAGAACATGTGGCAAACACAGTGAGCCTTGAGTTTAGTCCATTTTTAAGCTTATATGTTGTTTTCTCTGTCTTTCAGCTATATAAAAATCAGTATTTCTATTTCATGGTTCCTAATTGTATCATTGTAGAGTGAAGTTTATGTGGTAGATATTGTTAATAAAGCACCAATTCTGAAAAAAATAGGGGTCAATACAGGACAGATGTTTAAAATGACATTAGCTGATTACTGGTACCCATGCTGATGTTTCTTAAACCTCATTTCTCTGTGAAATTCTCTCACAGTAACAACCTTTTTTTCTATTTAACATTCTTCTCTACATCAGCAGTAAGGTTTTCTTGATACCAGCATACATTTCACGTGACACAGCAGATAAACATTTGCAATTAACATCTGTTCATTCCACATTATTGCTGATGGCCAATGTTTATAAAAAGAGCTGATATCAGCTGATGACGATGGTAAACTGATGCTGAACTGTGCATCCTTTTTAATCAGGTTGAAACAACTGAAGTAATTTAAAGTTTTTTCTTTCTTACCTCTCCCAAGGAGGTTATGTTTTTGCTTGCGTCTGTCTGTTGTGTTTGTCTGTCTGTCCATCCATCTGTCTTTTTGGGTGATGTTTTTAGTTATCCTGCTCACATAGTTCTCATCTGATTTTGATACATTTTTGAGGGAATGGCAGTTTGATTGTGGTGGTAATCCAAATACAGAAGCTGAGCCAGGATTTTTTTTTAAGGATTTGTTATCATCGCAAAATAGGGCATTTCCAAATTTGCTGAAATTAAAAAAGTTATGTCTGACTTTGATTAAATTTTCAGGGACTGTTGGTCAGGGGAGAAGTTACATTTTTGTTGTGATTCAAATCTGGTTGTGGAGCCAGGATTTTTTTTTTTTAACACTGCATAACAGGGCACTTTTCCACATTTTCTTCCATAACTCAGCTAGGAATGTCAGAAATGCCTTGGTGGAGGTTGTGTTCTTTGTCCACTTCTAGTTATTTAATATTATGCCTTTATGAATTGGAAAATCATCAGCTTACCAGTAAATCATTCTATATACAGTGTTATGCAATATGATTTTTGTTATTTGCGACTTTGATTTGCAACAAAACTTTTGTCTTAATAATACAGTTGATTCACACAGACTAAACTTAAGAGTGGCTTCCTAACATTAACGTGATGTTGGTACTTTACACAAGATACAGAAGCTACAATTACACATCCCTGTGTATATACTGGACACAACAGTACTAAAGCCTGATAGGAGGTGGTGCTTATTATGCCACTTTTATCCTTTACCTGTAAAGAAGGTGCCAGCTTTGACAATCGCAATACCCAATTTTCTCTTCAAATTGAACATGGCCAAAAAAATCACAACTATATGACCATAGTATTTATAGAGAACTTGAAAATAAATATTGACTAAAGCCAAACGTATCTGCAGCTTGATTGTTTGTCTTTGACTGAATGATCTCAAGAGGGAGTTTAAGGAAGTGGAGAGATGGTCTGACTACTTAGAAATGGTGACTTCTGCAGTAATCAAAATACATGCCCTCGATCCATGATTTGTCAGTAAGATGCTGCCTAAAGCAAAATTACAAACTAGTCCAGGGACAGAGAGTTTCCCTGGTTATAATCTGAGAAATGACATCAGATATACCTGGTACAGTAGATCTGTGTTCATGTAGTCAAGCAAGTATTAACAACAGGGCTGACAACAGGCAGCTAATAGCTCTGAAATCTTAGGCTCTGTGTCCGTTGATCAAGTCTTAAGTCTTTCACTGTCGGGTAGTCAGTCTTGCCTGTTTAGTTTGTTTTAAACAGGAGTGAAACACTAATCGTTTCCTGAAGGACTAAATGGTCTTTCTAAAGCAACACTTGTCAATTTTATCTGCAGGTGAAGCTTTGTGAGCAGGTAGGTGGTGTTACTAACCAGGTCATAGTTATTGTGCACTGAGTGTCCACGAGATACCTCGCTTTTATCTGTTACTGTCTCCAACATGGTTTGCATTGCAGAGTTGCTGTAAACTACAGCTCATGACAAAAAAGTTATCTTTTTCTGCTGCTGCCTCTTTGTATTTCATCCAATTTACCAGCATAGCAGTGAAAGGAGACTTTGTGTGCTGAAATATTCTTCCAATAAGCAGCATGTAAATAGAGAAGAAGTCAGACCTAATACTTAGCCATGCAGTACACCACAAGTAACAGGGAGGTAGAGAAGGAGAGATTACCAGCAGTGACAGCAAAGGTCTGCTCTAAAAGCCAAGTGCAGAGTTCCTGATGACTACTGGGCGAAGATGATCAAAAGCTAAATTGAGATGCAAATTAAATAACACTTTCCTCCATCTGCTGCTAAAAGTAGGTCATTAGTTACTTTTCTGTGTCAACACCGTGACCTGCTTTTATAAACCAGACTGGTTTTTTTAAACAATGTGGTACCATTTCCCATTCAATAGTGTCAAAATTCTGAAAGCTTACAAAACAAATTAAGAATGAGGCCAAAAAGAGTTTATTCATGTAACAGAAAATAATTACTTAAACTAATGTTCATTCAATTTTTACTTCATTTTAAAACAAAAAAAAAGGTTGGAACAATTGTCCTGAGTTTACTTTTTAACAATACTTTGTAATAAAAGGATTTTTTAAAGAGTATTAATAAGGAAAATAGGCCCCTCAAAAATACCAAAAAACTAACTGGTGCCAGACCAAAAAAACTAGCAACAACAGCCAGCACTCAGAAATGTCCGTTTACATTTTTCTTGAGTTGAGTATTAATGACAAAGAATTTGTTAATTTATAAATCAAGGAAATCTTTTAGATTTAATGCAAATGTATTGTTAAATGCTCAGTTACTTTTTCGTTTAAGCACTGTATTTGGATTTTTTGCTATGATATTGGAACTAGTATTGAATATGGAATTTCTGTACTGCTATTATTTCGGTGTATACGTTTTGTTAAAGTGACAACTTTAGGAGAAAGCTGTAGATAAAAACTGGTATCTTGAAAAAGGCCAAAAAATGACTACACTCAAAGGGGTTGTTATTTATTTATTTATTTAATTGTATTTTCTTTTCTTTTCTTTAAAGAGGCTCAACCTCAACATGTTAAAAAACAGAGGGAAATACATCCTCGGTCAGGAAATCAATTAAAATGTACCACTGTATGCCCATTTGGCTCAGTATTTGTGTCATATTAAGATGAAAAAAAAAGCATTTTCATTATGTACTTTTTAGAAAGAGTGTTTTTGTCAATACTGATGTAATGTGACTGCATGATGCAACTAGCATAATGTTGTATGATATTAATTGAAAGTTTCATGTGCTTTTTCTCCATCAAAGGGGCAATAAATGAAATGGCCACCCACCCTGGTTACTATGAGGACCTGGTGGAGAAGTCCATGGGTAAATACAACCTGGCCACAGAGGAGATCGAGCGGGACCTGCACCGCTCTCTCCCAGAGCATCCAGCCTTTCAGAACGAGATGGGCATTGCTGCCCTCCGCAGGGTCCTCACAGCATATGCATTCAGAAACCCCAACATCGGATACTGTCAGGTACACACACACCGACGCACACAGACACCTTTAGTCTTTGACAGTCCTGGAATTCTAACTCCTTTTTCCCTCAACACCACAGGCTATGAACATCGTGACGTCTGTGTTGCTGCTTTACGCCAAAGAGGAGGAGGCTTTCTGGCTGCTGGTGGCGCTCTGTGAGAGAATGCTGCCCGACTACTACAATACCAGGGTTGTAGGTCAGTAGGGGCTTGTGTATTTTATGTATTTCGTCAAGAGTATCTTCACCTTTAACATACTTTATTCTCTGTCCAGGAGCCCTTGTGGATCAGGGCGTGTTTGAGGAGCTGGCCCGTGAGTACGTCCCTCAGCTGTACGACTGCATGCAGGATCTGGGCGTCATCTCCACCATCTCGCTGTCCTGGTTCCTCACCCTCTTCCTCTCCGTCATGCCATTCGAGAGTGCTGTGGTAGTGGTGGACTGTTTCTTCTATGATGGCATCAAAGTTATTTTTCAGCTGGCACTCTCTGTTCTTCACGCCAACATTCACCAGCTACTGGGCTGCAAGGACGACGGAGAGGCCATGACTGTTCTGGGCAGGTAAGGAGAGACTTAATTAGTAAAATGAAGAGAGGATATCTTTCATGATGAAATCCCCATAATTATATTTGTAATGGGCGGCCCAGTGGCGCAGCAGGTAGTGCACGCATCTGGAAGGTAGCTGGTGCACATTTGTGTAATTTGTAGATATTTCCGCTGATATATGATCGATATGTGTGGCCGATATATCAGCTGTAAATATCTGCAAAAATGTCGGCCGATATGTTACTTAACTTTATAGGCTGATATCAGCCGATACGATATCAAACCGTTAATATTTTGCATCCCTAAGTAAAAGGGTATAGAGGATGGATAGATGGATGAATATAATGCAGCAGTTTTACCATGGTCATTAATTTTAAATCATCACCTGCAATAAGGCGCTTAACAGTTAACAGTTTCTCTTTTTCATTATGTTTAAAAGAAGATTGATTTGTTTTCTAATCTAAAAAGATGCACTTCAGTGATGAAATAGTAGTCTTGCACAGCAGCTACATCCCCCTGATTCAATGACTGTTATCACAGAGATCTATCTGTTAAATAAAAGCTGTTAAAAGATTCAGGCTAGCCTCTGAACTTACAGTATGGTATCCCTGTATGCTATATGCAGTGAGGCCACACTGAAATGGGATGATATAGCTGTGAGCTGAGGGGCCAGCGGCACCTCTTTGACCACTTTTACCCCTCATTTAGTCATAAACATCCTTTTATGGGACACAGCAAAGACTGTATTGTAGATAAACCTTACAGGTTACTGCTTAGAGTGAAATGCATTGTCCATATTTCTAATACAAATTCTTCTCTTGCTAGAAAGCACTTGGAGAGTGCAAACCTCTGCCAAGGTAGCTCACATATTGCTGTTACATCTATAAGCAATAGTTCCACGATAAAGTTAGCGTCATAATATGATTCCTTGACTCTGAAAACCCTAGCACTTAGATTCTTGTTGACATCATTATTAGTCAGACAGTTATTGAGCAAAAACGATTGTTCGCTAATGGCGGTTATCTGGATCACACCAAAATCTGATCATTTCTAAGTTGGGCCATTACCAACATCTCCTGAAAATTTCAGCAACAAACAAACAAAAACACAAACAGACAAACAAACAAACATACGCTGGCAAAAAACATAACCTCCTTGGTGGAGGTAAAAATGTTAAATGAGATTAATCCACAATCTCTGAAGAGGTATTTATTTAAGATCTGTGCCTTGCAGATACCTGGACAGCGTGACCAATAAGGACAGCACCCTCCCTCCCATCCCTCACCTGCACTCCTTACTGACAGACAATGGAGAACCACATCCAGAGGTGGACATCTTCAAACTGGTCCGCAGCTCCTACGAGGTAAAATCAGGGTTGAGGGGTAATGTTTGTAAAGCTTTTGTCCTCTTTGTCAGTGCTCTCTCTTTTGTCCTGGAGAAGTGCAGAGAAAAAAAACCAGATTAAGACATTTGACATCCTCCAGAGAGCTTTCTGATCAAATTTTGTACTTATTTAGATTTTCTGTGATATATGAATAAAAGTGTGACTCATCCAGCTGCTCTGTTTTGGATCTGAATTTGTTTTATTGGCACTTTCAGTGAGGTGTTTTTCAGTTTTAACATGTGGATCCAGATTAAATCAAATGATCCCACAAGGCGCCTGGCTGTCTCCTCACAATCATTCAATCATTTTTAGCTCTTGTCATTGTGAGACCGTATTAACAGGATTAGTAATGCCACAGCTGAAGTGAGCTTCATTTCTTCCTGTTTTGTTTTTTTCCAGAAATTTGGTTCAATCCGTGCAGATGTGATTGAACAGATGCGTTTTAAACAGAGACTGAGGGTCATTCAGACCATTGAAGATACAACCAAACGCAACGTGGTAAGCATAATTTTACTTCTGTTTATAGAAATTAGGTCATTGTTTAAGTAAAAAGAGTTAAGTTGTCTTTAACTGCAGTGTTTTTGATAAACTCTGCTCCAATCAGAAAAGCTAGAATAAAAAAAATGTCATGGCTCTTTCTGGGGTTTGAAGGCACATGAGCCAGAATAAATCAAGGTTTTGAGATATAGTGATATATTTTCAAAGGATATATGCTTAGATAGTATTGATCACATAGTTCATGAAATAAAAAAGCACAAACAGTAATTATTGACTACAAAGATAGTCAATGAGACTTTATTTGTGTAAAACTTTAAGGGATAGTTGTGTATTTTTGAGGTGGGGTTGTTTGGGGGCCATTTCAATAGTTTATACATTATCCTTAGTGATTTTGATCAGCTCTGCTGCTCTAAGGAGAAAACCCACATGGAAGTCAGGCTATACATTGCAGCAGATGAGGCCAAGAGTGTTATATATTTTACTGAATTTTAGGGGAAAACAAATTTTAAAAAAGAGCCTGGATGCACCTTTGCTTTGCACTACTTCACTACAGGCAGAAGGAAACAAGGGCTAGGCAGTGTACTGAAGTAGAACCACAACAAAGGTGCTTGTTGGTGAAAAGTGAAGCTCTGTAAATGAATTGAATACAGTGTACAATCACCAAAATGCTGTTTTTTAGTTTGTTTTCACCTGAAATTCATCAAATTGCACAGAGCACTTGGCCTAATCTGTAGCTATGTAGGACCTATTTTTTGTACCAGGTCTTTCTTGACAGGGGCAGAGCTGATTAAACCACGGCAGCAAATGCATTTAGTATAGAAAAAAACCTCATACAGAACCCCACTTTAAAAATATAGAAATATCCCTTCAAATGAAAAACACTTTAGCACAAAGTGCTTAAGATACAAACAGACAAATCACTAAAAGAATATGTGATTATTGAAGAGCCCACCTTCCCAACCTGTACCTTGCAGTGCAGATGAATCAGCCTGATTTAATGTCTGTAATCAGGCAGATCTGTATTGCCAAGCTCCAATCTACAATAACTGTGAGCCGCCCAATCAGCATCCTTTAGAGCAAGAAGAGGTACGGGCGTGAAGACAGCAGGGAGTTACTGCTTGAACAGAGATTATTATAGATGCTAACAACTTCAGTCGCAGTTTTTTTAGGTTTGGACAGCATTCCTTTATAAAATGAAAAACAAACAACACTTCAAAGTTCCTTATAGAAATTATATTTTCACTAATAAAGGTGATTGATAGAACAATCGTCTAATCCCCTGCCAGATATGCTATTAAAAGGTTCTGTACAGTAAGCTGTAAATAAAAGCACTGGTGAGACATTTAGCATTCAGCCAAATTAGATTTGTATTTGTCCTTATTGTGTCTTTTCTGAAAATAATAGATATGGAAGATGGGAAGTCAGTGGCACACTTGGTGGCAGGTTCAATCCCAGTCACATGGCTATGTGTCCTTGGGCAAGACACTTAACCCTAAGTTTCTCCCACTGCTGCATCAGTGGTTCATAAATGGGCATTAAAGCGTGTGAATGTGTTAGCTGATACTGATGGACAACTGGCATAGAAACTCAAACCATCAGTTAGTGAATGTTAGAGCAAATGGGTGTGAATGCTTCAGTGTGACCTGCGGTGTAAAGCTGCTTTGAGTGGTCAAAGAGACTAGAAAAGCGCTATATAAGTGCAAGCCCATTTACCATTTACCAAGATGGATCAGCAAAAAATGTCAGTATATGACTAGTTGGTTAGATTGTAAACCCTAACATGAACTTTATTTGTGTGTATTTTTGGTAATTTTACTCTCTTAATTTATTTTACTGTGTTCTGCATGAGCTTAATGAAATTCTGTTGTTTCAGGTCAGAACTATTGTAACAGAGACTGCCTTCAGCATTGATGAGTTGGAGGAGCTCTATGTTCTATTCAAGGTGAGTTATGGCTCCCATCAAGTCTTTTTCCACTATCAAAACTCAGACATTTGTCTTCCACACAGAGAATAAACAAAAGCAGGACTTCTCTTTCATAAGTGGGTTGGTTTTTGCTCTCGAGAAGCTTTTCTTTTTGCTGCAGGCGTGAATAAACACATGGTAAATATTTGTTTGCCACTTTAATGACACAGCGTTCCTAATGATTCAGCTCATTCAAGAGTGAAATTGTTTTCATAGTCAATGTGTGATTGTGTTTCGCAAACATGACAGAATACAACCATGCAAAGGGTTTAGTAAGGAGAGATCAATAGTGTGGCTTACAAAGGAAATTTCTTTAAAGGGGAGTTAATTATCAGTCAAGATGTCTTTACCATTCAAGGCGGACTAACCACAAGCTACCCGGGAGTCAAACAGCAGCAAATGTCACTGCAGGGGACGCAAGTTTGTTTTACTTTGTTTTAAGAAAAACCTGATTCATTCATGTATCTTAGACAAACAACCACAATACCAACAATCCTTCAGTGTCACAGGGACAACCTGATTGAACAAGCTGCTGTTCCTTTCGAAATGTTTTCTGCTGCTGCAAGCTTTAGTTAAGGACTATTGATGAACGAATGCATGCAATAATATATACACTCACCTTAAAATACCATGAAAATAAAAAAGGTTGTATATGGAGCTTATGTTTATGTCAGCATGTGTCTGTTGGCAAGATAACTCAAAAAGTTATGAACAGGTATCGATAAAAAAAATTCAAAATATTGGTCATGACACAAAAAGAAAGTGATTCATTTTTGGTGGTGGTCATCCTAATAGGGATGTGGATCCAGGATTTTTTTTTTTCAAGGACTTGTAAACAGTGCAAGATAAGACAGTTTTCCACACCTTTGGCAAGAACTTGCTGTTTCAGTTGGGTTACACTTGGCAGAGGTTTGTGCTCTTGTAGCACTTCTGTTGTTCATAATTGAAACACTACAGCAAAGATGAATGTACAAAGAAGGTTTGTGTGAAATTAAAAGCTCTCAGTCATAATTAAGGGAGTCACAAAGGATTGTTGGATGTGTAGTTCGTTCACTCCTGGAATATTTTTTTACCTAAATGTTTTATAATCACAAGTATTTAAGAGGCTGATTTGCTTGGTTCCTGGATTAAAGGATTGAAATACGGATTTATTGAAATGTCAGTGCAGTTGCTTGGATATTTACCTCCAGAGTAGGAGCCACTAATAAAGTGGGCCATCACTGCTAAGCTCTGTAAACTCAAGCATATTTACTTTAGAAGTTTGCGCCTCCAGACCCAATAAAAAGCAGCTCTGGCCTCTGTTCACTTTGTTATAGAGAGATCGAATCTTTGGTTATAAAATTTTTCAGAAGGGTCTTCTTTGTCCTCTTTTTCTCAGGCCGAGCATCTGACCAGCTGTTACTGGGGCGGCAGCAGTAACCCCACAGAGCGTCACGACCCCAGCCTGCCGTACCTGGAGCAGTACCGCATTGACGTGGAGCAGTTCAAAGGCCTCTTCAACCTGCTGTTCCCCTGGGCCAACGGTGCCCACTCCGACCCCCTCGCCCTGCGCTTCTTCCGTCTGCTCGACCAGAACGCGGACACCCTGATTAACTTCAGGGAGTTCATCAACGGGCTGGGTGAGCAGAGGACTCTACGGCTTGTGTTTTTCTGGATTACTGTTGTAACAGCACTGTGCACACAAATGTATGATTAAAAAGTTATTATCGGGTGGAGCCAGGAGCGTTGCAAAGCAGCTTAAGTAAGACGGTCTAAGTGCATTTAGCAGTTTAGAGGCAATCAGCTGGTTGTCGGCAGTGGAGGGCTTGCTTTGGCTCAGCTTTTGGAACGCTGGCATATTAGTAATCTTTACTCGATTTTCTGCCAGATCTAACTCTGTGCTCAATTTTTGACACATTGAACTAATTTTTAAAACACCTTGACATACAGACATGCCTACAGACATACAATATATGCTACTGTAACTGTACAGCTACATTCTGTGAGTTAGTTAACAAAATATTGCTGCGGTAAACATTTTTACAAACTCATTGAATAAGCTGAGGGTCTTAACTGGCTCCAGAGAACGTCAAAAAATCCCCATAAATAACTGTATTACTCAATGTTAAATCATCAGTGTTTCTAACTTTAGGGCTTGGTGCTAATGTCCCACTATGGAAATAGATGTTCTGATTTAGAAATCATTTTGTGTTTTCCAGGTGTGTTGTGTCATGGGGATCTCACTGAGAAGCTGAAGCTCCTCTACAAGATGCACGTGTTACCTGGTGAGCGTGCAGTCTTCCTTTATAAAGCACAGAAAAGTTTTCCGGTCAGTGGAGAAGGATTATAAGCCATCCAATCAGAAAGACAGCTGAGTTGAAAATGTTCAAAAGTTTCAGCTCTTTGTCTCACTTCAGTGAGCTAATCACCTCCTCAGGATTACGTAAAACATTTTAACTACCTCCTCTACTTACAGATCAGTATTTTACCAATGATATTTTGACATTTACACAAATGGCACATTGGTTCATACATATTTTGTTTTAGTGCTGTACTATAACTTTTGTACCTGTATAGTAATACTCTCAGTATTTTCTGTATTTGTTTGATCTTTCCTAACTTTTTGTGTATTTTAGTCATTTCTGCATGCCCTCTTTCTTTTTACTGTCTGTTTCTATTTATCATGATGCTCTTTATCTTGTGTAAAGTTCCAGAAATAATCTTTAGAAATGAATTTGTCTTGCCTTGATTCACATGCATGCAGAGATAGATGTCAAATTTGTATTGTAGTCACAAGACAAAATGTTGGAAGAATAAAAGATGAGTTGAATAACAGATTGTTCACATGATGCTCTGAAAAAATCTTTTGACACTCTTAATTTCTCTCAGAAATCAGCCATGAACAGGAGGAGCCGGACTCTGCCTTTGAGGCCACTCAGTACTTCTTTGAGGACATCACTCCAGAAACATCCATTGGTAAGAGCTAAAACTTCAGAAACACACAAACCGTGTACGTATATGATGTAACACATCTGAATGCCACTGTATAAAGATTGCACATCTGACCTACGGTACATACTATCACTCTTAAGCTTGACATTTATGAAAAGCAGAGTAGGTAAAAGCATCCTGTTTGTGTTTGCTGATAAGGCATGATTTATTGAATTAAAACTTAAATGTGAACTGAGGGGCAGGTTTGTAACCTAGAACCTGCAGTATAGACTTGAAACAAACTATTTTCAAAATACAAGAGAGTACTTCCTCAGGATGGCTTCTGATTGTTTGAATAAGTTGGGTTTTCAACTTTTTAATGAAACAAAATTTAATGTTTGATCATGCTTATCCTCCTTTCTCCTTAGGAAATGACTCAAAGTGCAGAAGTGAGAGGGATGATGGCTTTGTCAGAGTGACATTTAAGACTGAAAAAGGTAAGTTAAGTCACCAGTGCAAAATAATGTAGGACTGAATGTTGTAATTTTAGTGTAAACACACTGGATGCGTGTTGGCTGTCAGACAGCCACATCACATTTTTTTTCAGCATTCATGTTCATCTCAGGGTTTTCAGACTGCCTGTGTGAGAGCTCTGAGGTTAAAGAGGATAAAAGGGTGGCTTTGTTTACCGCAAGCTACCAGTAGAACTCTGCCAAATGACAGACAGAGAAAAAACGAAGAGTCATATTTAGCTTGTTTTAGCAGATATGCACGTCCACAGCAGTGGAATATGTAAGTCAAGATAAACAGTTTATGGTTACACTTCCCCTTTGTGCTTTTCAAAGTGAAAGCTTCATTTTTGCTTTTCTGTGGAGGAACTTCCCTAACTTCAGGTCAAAAAGTTGGATATGCTGCAAACTGAGGGGCAGAGACAAACACATAGCTCTTGTGGAAAGACTCTCATATAGGAACCTCTTTGTTTGTAATTTTATACACCACTCTAAATGTGAATGAAATTGTCTCTGATGAGCCCAGTGTCTGTAACATATCTGATAGAAACCTTAAAAAAACAAGCCAGTATACGACAACATATCCAGTGGAAAAAAAATATACATATTCTGTCAGCATGTATCACTAATATCTTATTTACTATTGAACACGTGACTTTACCCTTTCCTGTTACAATCTCTGATATCTTTAAGGAAAGAAAATGAGAAATATATCCTTTAGTTGAAACTTATGAAGAGTGAGAGGGCTGTCACAGCAGGGAGATGCAGTGCAATGGTGTCAAACTGGTAGTGTCCTAGGCTGGAGCTGACACACCTCAAAGCCTTCACGCAGCACGCATCCATTGTATTTGAATCATTAGTCGATGTCCAGTATGGACCGGTTTATAAAAAAACTTGGATGTTTAAATGCTTAATAGTAAAACTGACTTTATTTTTTGTTGGGCTGAAATGTTGGCCTGACTTTAATTGATCGTAGAAAAACATTATTTAGCCGATCCCTGATGTCAGTTCAGGATTGGTGGGGAAATTCAGGAAATGAATTGAACTTTACAAAGAAAGTCAGTTCTTTTTTCAGTACTAGAACAGGAGTTTCTTGGCCACAATTGTGTCTTAAAGAACTACTAAACATTACATGTATTCTCTTTGTCTTTATTTTAGTAAAGAAACTAAACACTCCTGAATACCGACATTACCTAAAACTGTGGAACCAGGACTCCAAACCTAAACTAGAGAACATGAAAGACCTCCCAAAACTCAACCAGGTAAGATTTCACCCTCAGACTGTTCTTTCTTCAGCTGAGGTGCATCTACCCTGAAACTGAGAAATTTCCTTCAGGACTTTATTGTATCAGAAGGGACAGGAAGGCAGGGGCATAATACACACCCACTTAATCCACCATCTTTCACCATCAGACACAGCAGCATCCAAAACACCTACACATACATATAAAGTGATAGGCAAGGTTATGTAGGTTATTTAGCCATGACCAACAGCCATAGAGGGAGCAATGGCCCTTTGGAGACAAAAATGACATCAAACACTAGTAAAGACTTTTCCCCTACAGTCTACTGTAGGCCACAACAGCAGTAGTCCAGAGCGGTATTATTTTGAACCCCTTGAACCCGCTGAAAGTGCTGAGAGGACAGATACCAAGATGAAGGGGCAGGAGAAGACGAAGCTTTCATGCGGCATGACCGCAACGTTTTGGCCAAAATGATAATCACATTGATAATCATTATCAATATTTGGTTATATATCACAATTATTTACTCATGGGGGGATTTTTTTTGTCTGTTGTTTATTTAAAGGCAAATTTGTCATGTATGAATAAAACAAGAATACCTTAATTTCTCTAAGATAGACTGAGGCCTTTATTTTCAAAATTGCAGAGAGTACGAGGCCTTTATATGAGGGAGACTATATTTCTATAAGGCTTGTATATCACAGTCACTCTGTCTGAGTGGTAAATTTGTTTTAGTTCAAATCAATCAGTATAATAAGAAAACTTTAGTATACCAAAGTGTTACATGATTTTGGGTAATTAAATTGACCTAACTGAATTTATTTAAGCAATAATATTATTTCTGTGCCTTAAAAAAAAGACCATCATTCAAAAACTTTGAAGGCTACACTGTTTAAAGAGAAAACACAACAGAGTAAGCACAATAAGCTTTGATAATACCACAGCCATTAACTGCAAGACAGCCTTTATACAAGGCCCCTCCATTCATTCACTAGTGGTCTCTATTTAAGGAAATACGGTATAAGAGAATATGATACATGACATAATATGAACTGTGGAGGTTAATATATATGTTTTTAATATTTTCAGCCGAGGCTTTATCAAATTTTCTACATCTTTATTTCCAGTGATGTTAAAATGTAGTTGGCACACAAAGAAGTTGCAGTGCTGCCAAAAACTAGTCTTAAATTTGAGCTCAATTTTCCTACCTTAACTTAATAATAAAGGTTTATCCATACGTATATCAGTCCCCCCTCCCCAAGTTCTCAACCAGTCCACTGAAGAGGCCAGCCTGACTTGATCTAAGCTCTTAAAGGGCCTGACGGCCTCTCTCAGCAGAACCTGCACTTCTACCAGTTAATCTAACAATATCCTAAAGTTCTTGGCAGCATCCACAGGGATCTCAGCTCTCTCCAACTTTCTCTCTACCTCAGCAGCACAGTGTGCCTCTGTGGCTGATAAGGACAAGAACTGACATCCAACTTTTTCATGTTTTGACCTTCTCACAGATCTCACTCTAATCTTCCTTCTGTTTGGATAATCATTTCTCCACATCATAGAACTTTCTATCTGTGGAGAACACATTTGAAATATCATCGATCACTTTTAGTCTCTTTTTTACCTCCACCAAGGAGGTGATGTTTTGCCAGCGTTTGTTAGCAAAATAACTCAAAAGTCAAGACAGATTATGATGAAATTTCAGGGAATGTTGTTCATGGCACAAGGAGAGGGTAATATGATTTTGGTGGTGATCCAATTATGGATGTGGATCAAGGATTTTTTTTAAGGATTTGCCAATGTGATGAGTAAATAGAGTAAGAGGTGCCTTGGCGAAGGGTTGTGCTCATGTAGCACTATGAGTTTGATTGTGGAAAGACCAAAACTGTAATCATGATTGAAATTCAGTTCAAAGAGCATTATTGGCATGAATGTTGGAGGGCATTATTGCCAAAGTGTTTCATTAAAAATGAAAAATAAAAGGGAAAATTGTGAATTATAATGAAATATTATGACAGTAAAGATTACAAAAAGTCATGTCTTGAAAACATTAGGTAATATAATACAAGACCAATGTGTGTGTACAGTTTGTTCATGTTGATGTTCCACTGGTGTTCCTCAGGTCCTCACACACTTCAATATATTTTGGCAACAATTTCCCAGATTAAAATTTTCTCCAGTAAAAATGGGATATTCAGAGAATCAGCTGTACATTCAAACTCTGGGTGTGTGTTATTTGGGGATAGTGTTCCTTTCTCTCAGCCTGATATTCTGGGCAGGATGTGAGGGAGTGGAGCTCTGTTTCTACCTGTTGGGTGTCACAGTGGGGGCAGAGTCTTGGGAGCCAGTTCTTTCAATGATGTCCTATCTATATAGCAAATCTGTGGTCACTGGGGCTACATCCAAAATGGAGGTTTTGTCTGCCTACATTTTTAAAATAATCCCAGGTGTAGTTTTTAAAAAACATCTCCATCCAAAAAAACACATAAACACACTGTTAAATCCTGTGTAACAATATCTGTGATATGCAACTTATATTGTATTTTTTGCAATTTTTGCACAAAAGCAGATTTATTTTACTATCTTTTTCAACCACAAGTCTGACAGGTGTTACCGGTTAACTTGAGGCTATGTTGACTGGTGATAGCGATTGTGTTAAGTAAATATTTGTTCATTCGTATTTCAATTTGTGACATAATTCATAATCTTGATCAAATTTGTTATTACATAGTTTCATGGGAACTACCATCAGTTATAACAACTGCTGGAACCACAGCACCAGTCAACACAGTCACTTGTGGAACAATAACACTGGGTCTCATCTAAAATGTCAGCAGCATTTGTATCGTCAGAGTGTTTTTAAAGCAGCACCACAGTGAGGGAGTAACTGGGAGTATGTGTTGGCATGTAATTAGTCCACTCAGCAACACCTTAAATGGCAACCGTTTAGCGACGTCTGCAACTGCACATGTAAACAACAGTGAGAATGTCACACAGTGTGACATCACCCTGACGACAGGTCTGAGTTTTTAAACATCTTCACCTCGGCAAGACTTTCCCAAAATATGCTTTTTGTGACCTAAACAGTGTTCACGTGTGGAAGGAGGGCCAGAACTCACAGAAAAAGCTGTGTTTCAAAAATACAAGTCACTGTGGGGACTTAGTCCGAGTCTGTACCTCATCAGGACATTTCTCAGTCAAAGATCTTTTACAGTGCACAGTAATCTGCCAGTTTTCATTCTCTATTGAAATTCCGTTAAACCTTCAGCTCTACTTCATATCCAAAGTCACAGTAGCCTGGTGTCATCCTGCAAACTTCTAATACAGTATGTTAAACTGAAATATTTTGTACTCTTTTCAGATTGAAAAAGGCAGTTGATTATTTTATATGAACTTGATGAACAGAAGTAATCACCTTTTGTTTTTTTTTTACAACAGAGCCAGTTCATTGAGCTTTGTAAGACCCTGTACAGCATGTTCAGTGAGGATGCAGCTGAACAGGAGCTGTACCATGCCACAGCCACCGTCACCAGTCTGCTGCTGGAGATGGGAGAGGTGGGGAAGCTTTTCTCCTCCTCCTGTGGCAGAAAAGAAAACAACATGGAGAGAGGAGAGCCCAGCATTTGCAGGAGAGACCCCGCAGACCCTCAAACAACCAACGAGGAGCTGGCCTCTGACAACACCTATATCCCCACCAGTCTGGAACACAACCCGAGCCTGTGTGAGGACGGCAAAGGGGATGAGCAGCTGCCACCCATGCAGGACATCAAGTTGGAGGACTCGTCCCCTAAAGACACAGGCACGTCCTCCGCCATGCTCATCTCAGATGACGAAACCAAAGACGACACCTCCATGTCTTCTTACTCGGTGCTTAGTGCCGGCTCCCACGAGCTGGACGAAAAGCTGCGGTGCGAGGACATTGCAGATGACACTGTGCTCGTGCGCAGTGAGGACGTCCAAAATGTAGAGAGGTGTGGCAGAGGTTGCGGCGGTGAACCCCTGGACAGAGGGCTCCCTCACAGCACCAGCATTGACAAAGACTGGGCCATCACCTTCGAGCAGTTCCTGGCGTCCGTGCTCACGGAGCAGGCCCTGGTGCATTACTTTGAAAAGCCGGTGGATGTGGCGGCTCGTATAACCAACGCCAAGAATGTGCGCAAAGTTGGGCGCCCCCTGCTGTCAACAAGTGACTATGAGATCTCCCTATCCGGCTGAGAGAGTGAAGACTTTTCTGTTTTAAAGGGAAAATGTTTATCATGTTATTAGAGTGAAAACGTCTGTGAGTTTAAAGGATGATGACGGTTAGTGTAAAATATCAGTGTATGATAGGTGAATGAATGTGACCAAAAACTGCTCTTAGCCATCCATGTATTTTATCAGATGTGAAAGACTTTTATTATAACAATCATTCAATTCTGTCCAGCCATGAGGGAACAGGATGTTCTGAATATTGAAGTTTGCTCCTATGAATCACGCGTGAACATGTCGTAGCTGTACTTTATAAAACATTATGCATATACAGTAGATGGTTATATTGTAATCTCTAGTTCTCTATAGGATATATAGATGTAAATGTCCACAGATACAGATTTAAACTGAGATACTGATCATCTATGTACAGCCACCAAACATATATCTGTTTGAATTCATGTTTTTATGTCACCATTCCCTTTTGCTGATGATCTCTTACATTTTTTTTAAGTTTCAAACTACAAGAGAAGAACAACTAAAAGCTGTGAAAAGTCTGATAAAGGGGACTTTCACGTCATCTTTAATCAGCTAAACTTTTCTCTGTTTTACACACTGAACTTTAACTTGCTGGATGTCCAATGTCGAAATTATGTTCCCAAAAAAGACTTATTTAATTTTCCTGCTTTTACTGATGGTAACAAACACTTCATACAGTTAAAGATAAGGAAACAAAGAGTTACTTAATCTACTTGTCCTGATGAAAAAGAAGGAAGTGATGTGTGAAAAGATGTGATAGTTACACTAAAGCGTACTGTTGAATCTAGAGTCTGCACTTTATGTTTACATGTTGTGATTCACTGACATGTTCATGCCTGCCATCTAAATAGCTGAAGATGTCTTCACTCCAAACTGCTTTGTGAAATGTCCGCCTTATTTTATTTTTACATTTTTTATCTTTTTTGCTCTCTGCTGTTTTCAGTGTGAATATTTTTATTTTGTGAAGACCAGTAGATGTTACTCTGGGTTCTGATGCATTGTGTGTATCATTCCATCCAATAAAAGTAACGGTATGATTGAACCAATACTGCACAGGACAACGCCTCAGGCCTGTCTCCATGATATTGAAGCCACAATGAGTGCCATTATTACAGCACAGACACTGAGAGATAGTGCCATCTGCTGGAGGATGTCTCAGCCCTGGATCATCATTAGTCCAGCCTCAGTACTTAACACTTCTTTGATGAGAAATAATGATCCACATTTCCAAAAATGTTCAACCACTACTGAGAAAATTTGCAGTTTTGACCTTAGGTGAAACAAAAACGCAAGGAGGAAGCTCAACTATGCATGTAAACTGTATTTGTTTTTGTAAAGATCTTGAGAAATTTAACCATAGTCAGAAAATCCAACTTTTCAATGAAATGAAGATAATATGGTGTTGGGGCCAAAAAGAAATCTAATTTAAATAATGAACTGAATTTATGGTAAACTGGTCGACAAGGTATGTTTTATCAGAATGTTTCCTGGGTATAAAAGACACAAGCAGAAACAAAAAACAAGCTGTTTATACGTTTTTCCATTTTGCGCAAAAAAACAAACAAAAAAAAAAACAGAAAACGGTTTGTTCTTTCGTTTTTTGGTTTTGAGAAAAATAAAAATAAATTAGGAAACGGTTCATTACTTGTTTTTTTCGTTTTCACCAAAAAAATGAAAATACCACTCCTTATTTCGTTTCATTGGTGGGCGGGACTTCGAAGGCCGCCTGTGCGGTGCCCATCAAAATAAAGGTCCTGCCCTTCAAAATAAAGGTCCTGTTCTGGCAGGCATGGAGAAACTGACTTTCATGTATTGCCTGCCCCCATATGCACCTATTCTAAATTAAAGCAAGTTGTGTACACAGTACAGGGTTTACACAGAAGTAGGCTATCTATTGAGTGACAGAGAGAGATTTATCAGCGAAAGGACACAACAAGACAAGACCAACGAGGCACACTGAAAGTAGGTATTTAAAATGACCAGCAGGTGTCGCCGTGCGTTAAACCAACACTACCAAGTTTTTCCACCCTAATATAATATTACTAGAATCATTGCGATGGTACATCGCTTTACAACAGGTTGAATGACACCTCTGTCATGGTCTGAGGGGGTCTGCATCGCCTTCACTGACACTAAGTAACTTTGAGGTGGATGGTAGGAACACTCCCACATTAAAACACTACAAATTTTCACTGCTTTGACTGCTTTACGGCATGCGTCACTTCCCCCTCGAGGTGAAAGCTAAACGTTGGGAAAAGGAGAATATAAAGCAGTTTATGGATTTTTAAAACAGATTTAATGAACAGAATTTAGTTTAAAGTAAATATGCACTTATTTTCCTAATGGAAATAGGGACCTCTGGCTCACACTCCTGCATAGTGGGTGGCGGTAACTCTCCTCTGACGTTGGATGCCAGCCGTCATTTAAAAAGAAGAAGAAGAAGAAGGCCACATGTGGAGTTGTTATCATGGCGGAAGCAGCGAAAAACCCGAAGAAAAGAAATGTTTATCGGAGGAGACGAAAAAAAGAAAGCTGGAGAGTAACAAGCGAAGTGCCCGGACAGGGATAAACACTGGCGGCGTTCAATCGCTGGCGTGAGCTGAAAGACGAGGCAGGATGTCCGACCGATGCTAATTTAGCCCTGCTACTATTGGAATTGTAAGTACATGATGATTTATTCAAATAGAAACATGATCAGACTGTACCTTATTAGTTATCTGTCTCTCGGGCCGTCCTGTCGGCTCGCTTCTCCTCCCTCTGTGTGTCAACAAATGCACGTTGGTGTGAGGCGCTCTGTTTTACGACCGTGCAGTTACACTCAACGACCACAGAGGCCTCTAGAGAGCTAAAAAAGCCGGAATCTTACTTAGTGCTGCTTTAACGTGGCCTTCAATCATCCCCATTAAACGTCCAAGTGATTTATACATGGATCTGGATTTATGTTAGCAGCCTGCCCTCAAAAAGGCTTTAGTTTCGAGATACCCCTACCCAGCCAGAACAACACACCAACATGTTTTTACATATCCAATAAATGTGTCACATTCATGTAAGGTATGGTTGTGGAACTTTATTTTCGTGGGAAATACGTTTATTTGGCTATTATTTAGACCTACCATTATCTGGAAAAAGAGCCAAGATAAGCCTGTCCAATTAGGGGTGAGGAGACAAAAAAAAGCAGAGTTTCATAATGGTCACTCAGATTTCCATCCAACTTGCAGTGGTGTATTTTTATTTAGTCTATATTTTACCAGGAAGTAGCTTACGGAAGCGCATTGCATTCACTGAATTAAAAAAATTAGACACCTAATCTTGAAATTACGAGATCAGGATCTCAAAATTACAAGAAAAGATCTCGTAATTATGAGAAAAGATCTCATAATTACGAAATCGGGAACTTGTAATTATGAGAAAAGATAAAGAAAAAGAAACGTCTGTCAGTTCATTATTTGTTGGAAGTTGGATTTTCTGACTATGTGTAAATTTCTCAAGATCTTTACAAAAACAAATATAGTTTACATGCATAGTTGAGCTTCCTCCTTGCGTTTTTGTTTCACCTACTGATAAAACATACCTTGGTCCTGGTCCAAGGAAAGAATATTAATTTAAATCATTTGTTGGCATTAATTTTCTAGCCTGCCTAATTGATAATATTTTTAGTTGGCATATAATTTAAAATAATTTGTAAAAAGTAATAGGACAAAATTTTTGTTTACTTATAATGACAAACTGCGTTAGTTTGCGCCACACTGTCCATCCCTATGTACCTGAGTTGCTGCCGCTTTAGGTAATTTAATGTGCTTGGTGACACCTGGCCAGACTACTGCGTGTGGGAGCGCAAAAGTTTGTCGACTGCAAAGAGCAGGTACACGTAAAAATAGTAACTAAGTGAAAAGTGTAAATGTTTTTTTTTTGGTAAATAAACCTTGGAAGTGACACTGGATCCGTGGCTGCTTTTTGTTTGGACTGTGTGTATTAGACCCAGTCAGCAGTGTTTTTTTGGAAGCTTGAAGCCCCTACATATGGTCAAGAACTAAAAAATTATTCATATATTTAAATTAAAGTTCTTTCCAACATAAAATATATGGCCATATGTCATTATAGGCTTCCATACATTAATGACTTTCTGCTTTTTTTATTTGAAATGTTAGTAACACATTTGTCTACCTACAAGGTCCTGGTCCACCAGTTGAGGACCAGTGTGCAGAACAAAACTTCAACCATAGATCAATCCATCATTCCTCTCACTTAAGCCTTATGTCAAGTTAATTTAGCTGGTGGACAAAGACTTCAAAAAATAAGCACTTTAGAAGACATATGATAATTAGCAGACTTTAGACTCAACAATACAAAATGTGATAAAATATCAAAGAAAGGGAAATAGAAAGAAAATAGGACAGAGAGGAAAACCAATTTTATAATTTAGTGTATGTGAGAATTAGGAGCATAAGAATCCAAAATATTACAAATGTATAAATACTTTTTTGAAAATAGTAGAAATGAAAAACCTTTGTTTACATAGATAGGAAGCTTTATTGATTATACTCTACTTTATAGAACACATTACTCTTAATAATTCGTAATGCCTTCTTAATTGATTTCAGCATCTGATCAACACTATAAGGAGCAGGTTGTGAATTTATTTTCTCTACTTTTGGTATCGTTTTAGGGAGTGAAACAGTCTTTTAGGTGTGTTAAGAGTTTTATTTGACGTTTTCTTATTTTATTAGACTTTTTCATGTGTAGTGGTAGTAAGGCCCAAAGTATTACGTTTTCATGGGGTCCAGAATTGCTGGTACCAATAAATTCATATCTAATTATATGTATTCGTGCTCAGTTCCTGAGGACTGCATCAGACTCTACCCACAAAAAACCTTATCTCCCCTCTCTTTCTCTCTCTCTCTGTTTCCCTACCCACAGTCAAAACACACAGGGGTTGTGGCTCAGATTAGCCAATCACATGAATGGAGGCTCGCTCAAAATTATATGTCATTCTGTTTTTTTTTTTTATTTCATTGAGGCGGATAAGAGGAATTCATTAGCAGAGACAATAAAGAGACCTATGGTACATCATCGATATATAGATATAGATATAAATTCATGCTGTTAATATCATGCATTTCTGATTTGCATCCACTGTGTCCACTAAGAAAGCTACAGAAGGTCCTTGCAAACAATATGACAAAGTGAGTTCTAACCCTGTTATTATTGTGAACTGTCTTGATAAAGCATTTACCATAAATTGGTGGCATATGAAAACTACTGATCATCTGAAAGAGAAGCATATTGTGTTGCCCTGTTGATGAAATATCCTATAACTATAGAAAAGTTTGACGAGTAATTCAGGCTTTGTTTTTCCATTTCATTTATATAGTTAGAATGTTTTTGTGGACATGCTAGGTTGGGCACATATTTAACTGTACTAAAATATCACAGAATACGCGCTTCCAAGATCAGAGTTTTTTGCTGTGTGTCTGTCCTGTTTGAGGGGCCCTGGGGGTCAGATTTTGGATAAGAAATTATGAAACAGGGCCTGCTGATGCCAAACTGCTGAGAGACCAAACACGCTGTGATGCAAAGCTCTTATCTGCTCCACTCTGAACTTCAGTCACTCATTCATGTCACAAACATCCCCCCACTTTTTATGAAAAGCCCTCTGAAAAGTCTGTTTTTAAGAAAGTCTAAATGACTGACACATGAAAACATATTCTTCGAATCCATCCAATGAGCACACACTGTTTTCTGCCTGGTGTGACGTGTGGCTGTACGTCCTGCCAATCACCCCCTCACATTGTATCTGTGATTCACACGCCTGTTCTCATTGGCTGAGAGCAGCACGAGCCAACAGTGAACTCATCCATCTGATAATGCTTTATTAGGACTACTGTTAGGGGCAGACACCTGAGTCTACTGACATTTAAGTTTAAAATACTGTGAAATATTCAGATGTCTCTTGGGTTCTCCACATTCTTCTCTGCATCAAATGTGAATGTGACTGAAAATAACAGAAAATGCTGATGCTAAAGACATTTTCACTGATACAGCGTGAATCTGATGCATATATATTGGTGTTTGAAGTCCTCTTCCGGGAGTCAGATAGTTGTTTTCCTGAAAAGAGTTTGGACTGTGGGTTACATTGAACATTGACTTTCTGACAGCCGGTGGACTTTGATTTGACCCATGCGTAGAAGAGTACACGGTAACGCCTCTCTGTAGATGTCATAAAAACAGCCAGTCGGTAGACATATAAATACGGAGCCAAAGATGCATCTTTCCTTTTCATGAAGAGGGGCCCTTTATGGATTATAATCTGGCCAATCCAACCCTACCCACTGACAAACACCTCTGGACCAACAGGGACCTTTAAATTCCAGATCAACACTGTGAGTATGTTTGATTTTTTTGCTCAGAACAGATTCATCTTTCACTTATGCAGCTTTCACTGTTTAAGATGGATAACTGATACAGCATGTGAAGTTAATGTTTATGAGGCATTTTCATTTGGATGTACTTGTCTGTGTGTTTTTGTAATCCCAGTATCAGGTATCATGGTGGGGCTTAAACCTTCAGACGTTCCTCCTCCTCTGGGGGTGAAGATGGCCAGTGCTGGAACTGCCGCCTGCATAGCAGACATCGTCACTTTTCCTCTGGACACAGCCAAAGTCAGACTACAGGTATCTACTCTTAAACACCAGGAAAAAGAAGAAATCTTTATGAGCTCACCTATTATTTTTCGAATTTTAATGAAGAAAAGTGTAGTTTTATAGGACCTCCCAATAATTTTAATGCAGTCAAAATGCCTCACAAGAGGGCAGAAAGAGTGATTGACAAAAAGATTAGAAGAGGTCAAATGTCAACAATTTAGAGACTGATGCATGCTTTTATGACTTAAATACAATCAAGGTGAATGACATCAACAAGAAATAAACAAGGCAAAGTTATAAAACCACGAACAAACAAATATTAAAATTTACAACAACAAAACTGATGTTATAGTATGATAATCACCGACTGTGTACGCTGAGTTAAAGGTGAACTCATTCCTGTGGCCTCATGCTCCAAAGGGTCTCAAAATGTATGTATAAATACATTTTTTATAGATCAGGGGTGGACGGCTGGTGGCCCGTGGGCAACATGCAAGTCCCCTAATCCTCCAATGTGGCCCTCCAGTTAATTCAAAATCTCCAAAAAATGTATATACATAATAAAAATAGAGAAAATCTGCCCCAGGAGGACAAAAATAGCAATAATTCAAAGAAAATAGAGCTACGACCAGTTCCTTTAAGTTATGTCAAACTCCTTCGATTCACAAGTATAATCAATTTAAAGGTCACATGTCCTGATGTGTTTGACCCAGTGACCATGTCTTGGGTGTCTGTTAGGCAAGGATCTGATTTAAGATTAATGAAAAAAAAAGGAAGCTGTGTCTCTGAGCTTCAGACTGATTGGCTGACCACATGAGGTCTGATGAGAAAAGGGATCACAAGCCACGGAAGTCTTTCAAAGCAGTTATGACGTCTGCCTGTGACAAGCAGGAACATGCTTACAGACAGAGATCATTCTCTTCTGGTTAAAATATTATTAGACAAATTCCTGCTCACTGTCTAAATTGCACAAAAAGTCCTGGAAACATTTGTAAAAGTGAGTGAACGGGCAAGAAGTAGATGTTTAACACATTTCAGTTCTATACTTTTCCAAATGTTGCCATCATATAAATGCAATTTGATTGGTAAATGTGCAAACACAAGCAAACTCCTGACAGTCTATCTTTAACAAATGAGCTGGTAGCGTTTAGATGTGAGGACTGATGTTAACAGTGCCATTTTCACCCACTTACCCAAATATCGCCAAGATAGTTGTGCCGTTTAGACAGTGCTCTCTCTCTCTCTTTATGTTAAGAATATGACTAAGACCAGGGGCGGGCAACTGGCAGCCAGGGGCCACATGTGGGCCTTCTTTTAAGCCAATGTGGCTTGCTGGTTAATTTAATTTTCTGAAATAGCAACCATAGGAAGTCTGCCATGACCTACCTTTATCTGATTTGCCACCACAACACCACTGGCAAAGTGGATCACGTCATGAAAAGTTAAAAATATTTCCACAAAAGTTTTATAGAATGGTTTATTTTATTTTTCAATGGAATAAACATATATGTATTTTTTCTATAATGGTTTTTATAAAAGTCCTTTTATGAAGCATTTTTAAAGCTCCCATGTCCTGCAAAATCAAACTTCTTTGCTTTTAATGTTATTAGAAGAGGCTCGGTGAGCAGAAGAACATGAGACCTTTTTCTAAACCCCTAGTTCACAGAGAAATGTGCAATACCTCTTTAAACAACATGCCCCGTAAAATGCTCAGTTTTTTTACTTCAAGTGTTTTATTATGTAATAGCTATACAGCCTCCACCTACATGTGTGATTCCCTTTTGAGAGTCCGTCTATAACACCTCCTCCCTCCACCCATCAGATATGGTTTTGCGAGCCAGTCAGTGCAGAGCTCATTATCATAGCCCCACTGTCCCCTCAGATCAGAGTGTTTCCAAAGGGGAGGGAAAAGAGCTGCATCTGATCCTCTACAGAGATGAAATTTTTCATTTTTTTTATTAAACTTAAATCAAATGTGTGCTTAATAGACACCCAAGACATGATGTAAGTGGTCAACCAAACCAGACATGGGACTTTTTATACTTTTTGGGGAGACAAATGAACTGAAATAATCAACAGTAACTAAAATTTGTATAACTCCTATGGTGGCCAAGTTACTTTTGTAAAGGGAATCTAATTTTTAGTGGTAATTACGGAAAAAAAAACATGTTGAGATATTGTTTGATCGAGACAAAACAATATATACTAATTTAATGAATTAGAAAAGTGCCTTTAGTTGTCTTTAAATCTGTGTTTTGCTCATTGTTTGATTTTGAGCTTTAAAAGGTAACTGTGAATTCTGATGAGAGTCAGATATTTATTGTGGTAGGTTAAATATATTTTTGATTTCCTTTTAAAAGTATTATTTTATTTGTAAAGATTGGCCCTGTGAAATGGAATATAACAATGATGCCCTCATGGGAGCCAAAATTCCCCATCCCTGCTGAAGACCATTAAGTTTCTGCACTTCAAATAAATGAACGGGGGAAAGTCTCATACTGGTCTTTGTCTGGAGCCTCAAACTTTCGAGGTCTGCCCTCCGATGTGTTTAACTCTAACTTGTAAGTGAAGCTGGGGAGAGTTCACCAAGCAGATTCTCTTCAAACTCTGTCCCTCTAAATCACATTTTATTTCTGTATCATCTACATCCCTACCTGGTCTGAGCCTTGGTTTCACTCTGTGCCTCCAGATTCAGGGAGAGAAGACACCAGTAGGAGGAATCCGCTACAGAGGAGTGTTTGGTACCATCAGCACCATGGTCCGTACAGAGGGGCCACGGTCTCTGTACAACGGGCTGGTTGCAGGGCTGCAGAGACAGATGTGTTTCGCCTCCGTCCGGATCGGCCTCTACGACAGCGTCAAAAACTTCTACACTGGGGGAAAAGATAGTGAGTGTCGAGAGAGGATTTTAGACATCATGGCTCAGTGACCGGCATGACTTGTTTTCATCATATTAATGTTTTATAGACACAGGGATAAATATTCTTAGCCTGAGTAGTTTGCACTGAATTTGTAGAGGTACATAAGTGATATGATCCTTTTTACACTTAAAACTCTGAAATTTTCTACAAATCTTCAGGATTACCCTTCTCTGGAAATTTCCTGACTTATTTATTGCACTTTATCTTCACAGTGGCAAGTCTTTCTGCAGCTTTTATGCTTGAATAGATAAGAGAAAAAATTGGGGGAAATTTCAGGTCCAAGTAAAAAAACAAGATGTTTGCATTCACACATGCAGCTCACCTCAGACAATTCAGGAGCTTTCAAAATATTTTTGTGCATTTATGAATGAGTTTTTCAAGATGCAATGCAGGGACACAAGCCCTTTTTATACAGTTAATCTGAACATTTTCAGGGTGAGGAAACCAGAAAACTTCCTGACATGTTGACCACACTTGTCTCTGTCGGCAGGGAGTTTTCCTTAAAAGGGAATAGGGAAGTGAAATACTTAAGGGCTTGCAGAAAAAAATAAGACAAAGTCTTACAGAAAAACCCTGCTGTTTGTGCACCCATGGGTAAAAAATCAAGTTCTCAGGGTTTTATGCAAGTGTCAATAAGGCTACTTATTTTATATTAAATCAAATAAATGTTTTATTAACTTTACCAGGATTTTTCTTCCAACTAACCTCCTGGGAATGTTCCCCCCTCACCTCCCATTATCTGACAAGCAAACTGCAAGAATCTTCCTGCTGTGAGGGGCAAATGTGCAAAAAACAAGAAAAGGCCATTTCCTGGGAGGGATAGTCTGGAATTTGTTAAAAAAAAAAAATCCAGAATCCAGAAGTGCTGTTTACACCTGCTCATAAGCTCACTCAAGTACATTCAGAAAAAGAATGGAGAGGACTTCTGACCATATTCAAGCTAGAACAAATATTTCCTTGAGTTTACCCACAGTTTTCCCTCTCTGCCCTACATTAAATGTAAACTGCAGGAAATGCACGTGCTTTGAGGAGCAAGTTAAAGCAGCGGTCAACAAATTTTCTGTGTAGGTTGACCAGAAATTGGAGAATTCAGGAGTGCATGTGTGACACTTGTGCTTGATTCAGAAGAACAAACAACAAATGTTAACAGTTATGAGCAATAGAGCTGACAGATTTCCTCAACATAAACACTCTTTAGCTACAGCACTGATAGACTGTTTGTGCATTACTTCCTCGTAAACACACACAGGCCTGCTGTCAAAACTGAACTTAGAGTGAAAATACTTACATTCTAACTCTGTCTTTTTGTCTTTCTACAGATCCTAACGTGCTGATTCGTATCCTGGCCGGCTGCACTACTGGTGCCATGGCCGTGTCCTTTGCACAGCCCACTGATGTGGTCAAAGTTCGATTTCAGGCCCAGATGAACTTGGACGGTGTGGCCCGTCGATACAATGGCACCATGCAGGCGTACAAACACATCTTCCAAAACGAGGGCCTGCGTGGACTCTGGAAAGGTGAAACGATAAGGCAAAAGCAATGATTGATGACTTATTAGTTACAGGACATCTATTCATGATTGAGTAATTTAGTGATGAACCAGACAGCAGACGCTCAAAGAACTATACTTCATTATTAACACGAAAAGCAGGATAACTGAGAGAGGCTCAAGTAGGAGCAGAATTAAATGATATTGTTTGGTGATGCTTGGCACTCTAGAAAAGGCCTTTGATAATGACACAAGTGGGGTCTTTTTTAAACTCGATTACTTCTTGATGTTTAAAATTGTGATTTTCATTGACAGATATATTTAAAATTGTATTTGTCACTCTAGTAGGCCATACTCCATGTGTTATGACATTATATTTAAAGAGGGACTGAGGGGAAACTTTCGAGGTTAAATGATGTCCTTCTGGGTCACCAATGCTTTACAGGTCCCCTGTTGTGCAAAATACATTTTACTGGTTTCATATAGGAATGCAAGGTATTATTGGTACGATATCAGTACCAGCAGATATTGGCCTCAAAAGCAGAAAATCGGTACCAGTCGATATTGAACTTTTTTTGATATTTTCCTCTGATAAATCAGCCATACGTATCAGCCATTATTCCCCCCTCATATCAGCTGTAATATTGGCAAAATACACAAATGTACCATCCATGCTTCACCTGAGGGTACATTTCATGGGTACTTTCAAAAATCATGAGTTTTTTTCAAAATAGAAATGTTGTCTTCCTTGTTTTACAGCCTTACACAAATAAACTTTCACATTGAGAGCAACAAGACAGTTGTGGTCAAGACTTTGTGCTCTTGATGAAAAATATTGGTATTGGTATCTGTATCAGATTTGATGATAATGAGTTTAGAAATATGGGAATATTGGATATCTACAAAATACAACGCTGTGCAACCCCAGTTTTATACAAAAATGAACGTTCATGGCCTTTTTATCCACCCTCACCCCCAAAACATACAAATCTCATTCGTTCTCTCCCTCCGTTGCTTGGTCCACCTTTTAACAATGTGGTCTCTAACAATCTGCATATAGAAATACTCCTAATGAGATAATCAGCAGATATACCATCTCCCCCCTGACAGGAGACCCCCTAAACCAGGAGTTTATTCAGTCCACAGCCAGCCCCACCACAAGGATTATGTCTGGGCATTTATGTAAAACCACAGCAAACATTAGAGCACAATGCTGGAAAGATGAAGATGAAGCCACAGAGGATTTTTAGGAAGAAAAAACTTTAACCTTTATCTGAGACCAATGTTAGCTTCTTTAATATGAACTTTGAGTATTCATATGGTACTTTCTTTTATTTTTATCCTCATATGCTGCTATCAAAGGAGGAACTACTTTTCCTGGGGTCCAGACATTTAATCACAACCCACACAATATATTCCAAAACATTATGAAAAAGGCAACAAAATAAGTAATGGAATAAAAAAAAAAAAAAAGCAGTTTTAACCCAATTTAAGTTAAAATAGCAATAGAGGTGAACAATATGAGCCTATAGATAATCATAGAGGAAGTCTCTCAGATATTCTGCTGTCTGTACATCAATGAATATGTTTTAATTTGGAGAAATTCTGTAACTAATGTTTCCAAAACTTAAAGTGGTGCATTACATTGACAAAACAATATCATGAAAGTATTCTTAAAAGAGAACACAGATATTCTGAAATCCATGGCACCTCATTCAGTTATACAATGAACAACTTTTGAAAACTTTTGTTGACATTTGATGTTTCTTTAAACTCTTTTCCAAAGCAAATTTATTGCTTGAACTTGTGATGTCTGATGGAAAACCATTCCATATTTGCAAACCTCGATACAAAACGGAGCATTATCTTGCATTGTATAAATCCTTGTTCTGAAATAAATAAAAATGGTGCCGACCTGCTGTCTAATAAGTGGAAAAAATGTGTTAGTTTCCCAAAAAGTAGATCTTTTTGCAGTCTTTCCTCTTATTTAAAACAACCCAAATGTTTAACTACAACAAGTTTGCAAGTCCAAGATGACCCTAGAACTCGTATTTGAAGTTTCCTCACCCAAAGATACAGTCAGATCTTTTCTCTGTTTCAGTCCTACACAGAACAGGCTGTGTCTTGGATGTGGTTTCGGCTTTACAGCTCTCATGCTTACACAGTTGTAGTACAGAGTTGTGTTAGCATATCCTTTCCACTAGAACCAGCTGTGGGCTGAACAGTGGCAAATACCTTGAGGACATCACTGGTGGAAATTGGAAGTTTTGGGGGATTGTAGACAGGGGGACACATGTTTTTGTAATCAGATCAGATAGGGGTCTCTTGTGCTTCAGCCACTTAACCGAAGGAGGTCAGTGCTCTTATAACAGGAGCAGAACTATGAAAAGACTTCAGTGGTTCCCAAAAAAGGCAATTCCAAAGAAACAAGTGGAGCACACAAGTCACTTAATATATTTTATTCAGGTGCAAAGAACCAACATTCCGACATGTCCAACGTCTTCATCAGAGTCATCAGACTTCTTGTCTATAATGAGGAGGCAAGGTGAGTCGTAACATAAATGTTTTGTAAGTAAACATTACTAAAGGCCCCAAATTTGAGACCCTTAAATTCTAGACATATGGACATCCAGGGGATTTTCATTTAATCCTTTTGAACCCCCCTGGTTACTGGTTTGTGAAGAAGAAATACACAACACTTTGGGAAGCAGGAAAGGCAACAGTCCTGGGAGGAATACTGGCATACTCATCCTAATATTAAACCCTAAATTAAAAAAATACAAGAAGAACTAGAAGGGGAATGGATATGTTATACCAAATATTTGGATGCAGCTAAAATAATGATGGAGGAAATAATGGCATTAGCAGTTTAATCACAGATCCAGAGTAGTTAAAAGGTAGAGATTGAATTTTGGTCTTTTTCTCTGTTTTCTGCAGGCACGCTACCAAACATCACAAGAAATGCACTTGTAAACTGCACAGAGCTGGTCACATACGACATGATCAAAGAGGCCATCCTCAGACACAACCTGATGTCAGGTGAGTGCGAGAGCTCCAGCATTGTTTGGACTATATGCAGACACACAATGCCACCCAGGAGAGACAGCTGACTGGGTAGAGAGACACACACCCTCTCACCCGTGTGGACTCCACCACAGCTGATAACAGCAAACAGGACATGGTGTATCCTCGTGCAGTAATTATACGGCCTGATGTGCCATTTATCTTAATCATTTCCATTGCCTCATTCAGAGGGTTATATAATGTGCTGACATGACTTTCTATACTGCTCAGCTCAGGACAAAGGCCCTCTGTTTACTGTAGATCATGACACTATACTGTCTTCTACCCACAGACAATCTGCCGTGCCACTTTGTATCTGCGTTTGGAGCTGGCTTTGTGACGACAGTGATCGCCTCACCAGTAGACGTGGTCAAAACTCGATACATGAACTCACCTCCAGGCCAGTATAAGAGTGCAATAAACTGTGCCTGGATGATGCTGACAAAAGAGGGGCCCACGGCTTTCTACAAAGGGTGAGATCACACTCTCTGACCCCAGGGTGCACACATTTATACTCTGGGTCTTTTGATAAAACATGTTCTGAAGAAACCCCCCCTTAACCCTCAGGTCCAAGTGGTCCCTTTTAAGGGATGTGTATCTTTTTGATGTAAAGGACTGTTTTTAAACAATATTCCATATTACCTGTAATTTAGCAGAAATATTTTGATTCACATCCAACATAATTGGCCTAAAGTGCTCTATTTAATCAAAATAATCACACTTGGGCTACTGAGACCCAAAACAGACCCATTTGAACCCATTATAACTGTGAATTTTTATTATATGGCTTCTGCAGCATAAAGACATGTTGTTTCTGAGAACGTGCTTTTATTTTGCAGGACAGGCTTCAGATTTGTAGTTTGTACTTTTTTCCACTTTCTCATTGTAGCTCCCTCAGGCAAAAACCTGCAGTTTTCCAAGTGATGAATTCAAAGAGATTTTTTTTCAAACTGCTGGCACATCATAAAGCATTGGAATGTAGCAAAATCATTCATGTTGAAAATCATTAAGATTTCCAAAGAAAGATTTCCCTCCTGACATTTTGTAAGCGGGAAGAAAGTCTTTTTTTTCACTGTTTCTTATTAGAAATAGAAAATACACAAACAAGAAAATGAAGGGTTGAGCTTTTTAGATTTATGGAACTGGATGCAGATAATGATATTATTACGAAACAACTGTATAGTGCTTTTACAAGGTGTCCACTTTCGGGATGCAGTGGGCTATGTGTGTGGGTTTTTTTTTTTCATATGCTGACACAGAAGAACATGTAAAATGCCCCAAATTCATTTAGCCAAAAATGCTACCACAGACTGTGCTTATTAAAAAAAAAACTCTAGCCATGTATATGGAGAATAAATAATTTCTGTTTTTTTTCTTATAAACATGTCAAAATGTCAGCCAAGTTTTGGGAGGCAATGTGCTGTGTCTGACTTTTTTAAAGAGCCCAAATTTTGCCTTAACCCAGATTCATGTAATCATTTTGAAGACTGCTAGTGTGCTCACAATCACTGATGTTCAAAAAACCTTCCAGTTTTCTGTTACTGAGTACCCCTGATCCACCTGTATTCTCAGTCCATCTGTGTCACTCTGTTAGTTCTCCTGCCACCTTAAGGTTCCCATTCCTCACATAGGTCCAGCGGGCTGATTGGTTGACTGGTCTACTCTGTGGTAATTGGTCAGTTCAGTGCTGCTTGGTGCCATGTTGTCAACAGCTCTGTTTTCATTTAGCAGTCTATGCTCTGTACTAGGCATGCTATTTGAATAACTGGGTTTTAACTGCTGACAAAATAATGTTGTTACAGAGGTCTATTCAGCAGGTAAGAACCATTTCAAGCTGCTACTGGTGTTGTGAAGAGGGATGCTGCAGACTTATGTCTTGTGTATAAAAGTACTCATGCTCATGTTAAACAAACTTGACGGCATTTAAAACTCGAGAAAACGTCATGCAGACTCTTTATGTGACATGAGGGTTACAACATGTTGACTTTAAAAATTAATCCCAATATCTGATGTACATTGAATACAACACACTAGACTTCCTTTTCTTTATAAAAATTCACAAATAGGCTGCCTTGTCCTAGAGTGACTTCTGAAAGCCCTGAGCTTGGATTTTACGAGACAATAAGAAGAAGCTCACAGGGATGTAGACTGACGAGAGCACAATCAGAAAAATGTGGGAGGAGGTGAAATGTAACCATCTGGTTATAATAATGTGTTTATTTGTACACCATGTTTACTGTTAACTTAAAAAATGTGAATTGGTCCTTATGTGCAGGCTTCTACAGTATTTGAACAATGTACCATTTAGACTTCGTACCTTGTAAGCTCATCTCTTTGTTTTGTTTCTTTAAGTTTCGTGCCCTCGTTCTTGAGGTTGGGATCATGGAACATCGTGATGTTTGTCTCCTTTGAACAAATCAAGAGGGCCGTGATGGTCTCAAAGAAGAAGTACGAGGCAACAAGCTAAGACTACAGCGGAAAAACTTCGACCACTGTGCTAAGGCATAATGAAAAGTATTAGGAATAAATAACAAGGGGAAAATATAACTTACCATCTTGCACTTTGAGAACAGTGAAATGATGAGAAAAGAGTGGAAGTGTAGCGATGTGATGTTTCACTTCTGTACATTTTAACTTTACTCACAAAATTATAAACCAATTTTAATTTTTATTTCTAATTTATCAGGGATTTTTCATCAGTGCTTTAACTTATCTTTACCAGATAATTTAACTTTTTTTTAAAGTTTGTTTTTCCAATATTTTTACCTTTTTTCTTTAAATTTCAACTTTAGATTAGATAGTATTTTATTAATCCCTTTGGAAAACTTCCTCAGGGAAATTGGTAATTTGTTCCTACTGTTATGACTCGCCCACCCCCAAAATTTTATCCCTTGTATTTTCTTTTTTCTTTTCTTTATTTATTGAAGAAACATTGGCTCTGTTTATACTTTTCCCTATACTGACCCTTAATATCCTCACTTCAAATTAATTCTTCAAATTGTATGTTTTGACTTTATTCTCTGAATTTTTTTTGTTTTCAAAGTACACAATGAAAAATCCCTTTCTATCAATGACCCTAATGGCTAATGTCACGTCTGTAGAGGCATGGCTGAAAAAAGCCAACTGAAAATGACCTCTTAGTTTTACTTTTGTCCACTTGTGACAAAGAAGAACATCCTTTGTTGAAAAAGGAATATAGGACAATCTACCTTGTATTTGATGTATTAAAAAAATGCAGTTTTCTCTTTGTATTTATAATTTTCCGAACAATCCTGTTCCAGATTAAATGGGAGTCAGTGGTGCAGGCATGACTTTGCACTTTAAAACAAAGCGATCTGCCACATGTTCAGGCAGCTTAAACCAGAGCACCTTTGTATGAGAAACTGAAAGTGTTGCTCAAAGTAACATGTAAAACAACAAATAAATATATATGACTTGTTTTACAGACTCTGTGATTGCTTATTGACCTTAAACAACATAAAGCAGCTAGCAAAACATAAAACTGGATTTATTAACTTAGAGTAAGATGTCTTCATTAATACATACATCCTCAAAAGCAAACCAACATAGATGGAGTAAAAAAGGCAAACATTTCAGAAAATGGAGGCAAACACATCACCTACAACAACTACAGATGACATCAGAGGCAACACATTCAAACATGCACTTGTTTTCCTTAGTGTACAAAAGACAGCTACAAATACGGAAGCTAATTTACCATTTCACTCACTGTCTTCTACGACAACAGTATGGCTCTTAGCAAGTGCATGGACCCTTTTTAAACCGAGACCACCATGGCCTCGAATAGCAGCCCTCAGCAAAGATTAATCAAACAAAGGAATGGTCATTTTTGAGGTATAGACTGTTAGTTTTGTGCTGTATTCTGAACACCTTTGACTTTTCACTGCAACAGGACAAACAGGGCACGGCCAATGGACAAAAACAAACACTGGAGGATTTTATTTCTTCCAAGTTTTGGGTTTCAGTCTGCTCTCACTTCTCGACTTTCTTCTACCTGTACAAACGATGTCAGAGTTCACGGAGAGATAAGGGAACACTTTGGTTTAGTGTTAGTTTTTAGAGCGGACAGTCAGTTTGAGGGAAACATCGGGGTCCTGTAGATGCGTCTTCACAATGCTATGGAACTTTTCTCTGTACTGGTTGAAAAGCATAATGCTCTCTGGTTCCTCTTCCACCCAGAATTTATCAAATTCATACGCCAGATAACCTGAGAGAGGAAGCAAACACATTCAAGATAATTCTTTGACAGCTGCCAAAAATATCGAGTTTTCTCTGAAGTTGAAGATGTTGTGGGACTATTGATCTGTGTGGTTCTTACAGTACAGCTGATGAAAGTCCTGGAGCTCGGGTGTTCCCTGTACTGTGTTGTAGAAATGTACTTTTAAAGCTCCGCTCTTCATGAGGCTGTAGGCCATCTCTGTCAAGTTGATCCCAACGATGGCATAGGAGTAGCTGAAATAAGAGGATTACTTCTTCAGTATGAATAGCATAGAAAGCACCTTGTACACATTTGATTTTGCTTCAAGCAAATTTTAATGTACAACATATTGATTTTATTTGTGAACTATATGACTTCCTTGACAAATGTTGATGCCATCTTGTGTTTTTTGTCTCTCACCCGAGTTTAGGATGGTTTGCATGCGACAACACCTGGCGAGCCTCTTCTGTGTAGTTTTCACTGAAAAAACTGCAACATTACAAAAACAAAATCAGGATTCCTTCACAATTTTTGAAATCTAATTAAAGACTCAATGAAACCTTTTTAGGACCAAAAATGGGGAAAAAAATGAAACCATTTCAAAGGTTTTTCTGGCTCAAAATGAGGCAGTTGTGGTAACTTTCTTCGCTATGTGCACAAGTATGTGCTTCCAGGGTGCTGGTTCAAAAAACACTTTTGCAAGGAACATTTGCGTTTAAATACTGGTCTAACATGAAAACAGTTTTTACATTATCTAAACAAGTGTGCCCGTTAATTCAAACTACAAATCAAGTCAGAGTGATCACAGTTTAAAAAAATGTTTAATTGAATTAAGGTTCAGAGGGATTCTCTCCCACAAAATGTTAAGGTTCAAAATTGTTATGTTTTGTTTCTGGTTTATTTTTCTGCAAAAATGTTGTTGTGAAGACTTTATAACTAACTAAAAATTGCTGGTCTGTCTCACATAAATGCATATGGATATAAAAAAATTGTTAATATCAGTATGTGATTGGTTGCAAATACTGATATTAAGACCAATCACACACAGTATCAGTAAACTTCTGGGCAAACAGTCCTTACAGGGCTACCTTAACTGAGGACTAGTAACACAGTTAGAGACAGCCTTTTTTTATAAGCAAGTTTATTATTATTATTATTATTATTATTAAGAAAGTTTCATAGATTATCTCAACCATCTAAAGATTCTATTTAAAATGGCACACGCTACATCTCAATAGTGAGTTAACTTCAAGAAGGGTGACACGGTGCCTCAAAGCAAGAGGGTTTCTGGTTCGATCCCCCTGTCAGTCAGGGCCTTTCTGTGTGGAGGATGCCTGTTCTCCCTGTGCATGTGTGGGTTCTTGCCGGGCACTCTGGCTTCCTCCCATGAGCGTGTGTGTGAATGATTGTCTGTCTCTCTATATGGCTCTGTGATTGGCTGGCAACCAGTTCAGGGTGTTCCCCGCCACCCCCCAGACCCCAAAAAGGATAAGCAGTTTAGATAATGGATGGATCGGTCAACATAAAGTAGATTGAAATTACAATTGTTTTTCAAATCAAACATTTAATCAATGCCTCCATCATGGTCAAATCTAAATTCTTATGTAGTGTTCTGTGTTTAGCTTTAAAGTGAAGTTCATTCAAAAGGTTTTATTCTTTGCAATGATTACTGAAATACCTTGATGTCTTTGAAAGTATTTAATCCTGGTGATAAAAAAGAAAACAGAAGACTTTAATGACATTTGTTGTATACATCAGGATATCTTTCATCTTTTTGTTTAATTTTTTTTACTCCACAATATAATAATAGAATTAATAAGAGTATCAATGAGTACTGGTACTGATAAGCAATATTGGTTTGATATCACTATGGATAAAACCCTAACAATACCAAAACCTACATGTGAATATCAAACATTCAATGTGAGATTAGAATTTAGATAACAACTGTCATTATTAACTTTAAATGTGGTCTGATAGAGCACATTTAAGGCAGACAGAAATGTACACAACCTCCTCCAACCTGAGCTGGTAAAGGAGGGGGTGGACACAAACTCTGTTTGCCAGAAAAAAACTGCTTTTAACCACTGCAGAAGATTTAAAATGGACATAATTAGCTTTAAAATATTCCTCTTTCAGTAACACACTTAAATGCTGATTTGTTAAAGACTTTCTTACATTACTAGGGAGTGACAAGTCAGGATGTTAAATCTAATTCTAAATATAGGACTCAAAAGGCCAAATAAACTAACAAATAATCACATAAAGAAAGGCAGTCCCTAAAGTAGACCCAATTAGTTGTACTGGGACAGTTATATTCAAAGTGCATCTAAATAAGACTTTAACTCTGACCCCTTAACTCTAATTTTAGATCATTTTAAAAATATTTTTAAAGATCTGCAGGAATTTGCACTAAAGTTCAATATTTTGCCTACTGTTGGAGGTGAGATGTAGAATTTAAACTTCTGCGTGTCTGTTATAAGCCCCTGTGAAGTATGTAAATGCAGGACATTTCAAGTATAGTGTTGGGTGAGGAGGAGAGGTTGAAGTGCTTTTACTTGTTTGATTGGCAGAGATTTTAATCCTTCAGTGGTGCAGGAGCCCGTTTTATAATCAGATTGAGGTTATGGATGAGTGATGGTGATCTTGACCCAGGCCAGTACATCCAAAATAAATTACATTTATCCTTAAGAGTGGACATTTGTGCTAAAACTCCTCAAAGCATTCTGGAGATGTTGCATTCAGAGGCAAGAGATGAGCATGAGGCAGTGAATTTGTACCCACTGGCTTTACTTCAAAGTATTTACAGCAAGGACTCCTCTATGTTTAGCTCTTAGAGAATAACAAAAAATATGGATTTAACTAGCACAGCACCTTTTGTGGCTCAACAGGGAGTGACACTCAGCCACAGCCATTTAATCCAACATCCCCTCGCAACATTAATTCAAACAGGAGTAAGGAAATTAAAAGAAAAAGAGAATACAACAAAATCACCAGAGATAAATTGTTAAGACCACTGTGCCAAAATCCTTATCTCAACCTCAGCAGGCGAGAAGTTCAAGTTCACATTAACCGCAACAAGGTGAACAAAGTCAACATTACAACTCAACTCTCGGTGGTTGAGAGGGGATTTAATGGGTTCAAGGTTTGTGTTGAACCAGAAGAGCATTTTTTAGTGCTGGATTGAAATGCAAATTAGCAGTTCAAGTTCAATGTCAAAGCTGAACTGAGAAACTGAAGGGTTAATGGGGTTAACAGGATCTGAAAGGATTTTGGCATATGCTCAGGGGACTTCTGTCTTAAATGTAGATCTTGGAGGTTTGAGAATATGACTCCAAATTCAGAGCGGTTGTGGTTATATCATCTAACAGGATGATGTGAACACTCATTCACTCAGCCTGAGCGTTGTTTGTTTAACGTGTAAAACAACACTCTGGCTGTGTGGATTTCTTGTCCATTTTTAGTCTTCTGTTGACACTTGGCTGGTAAATGTGTTTGTCCTGCTTGGTCAGCTCTTTGTATCAGTGCTGTGTCTCAATCTGTGCAAATGTGCTGTTGCTTTTTTTAGTCTCATTGATCTTTTAAACAATTGTTTACTGTGCTCCAAAGAAAAGTCACGCATGTAAGACTTGCCAGAATAAGCCTGGGTCTGTTGAACTGTGTAACAAATAAAAGGCTGGCACATTTTAATGAAGCTATCGCAAAGTTTTTAGTTTTATCTACAATAGATAAAACTAAGAAAGAGGCCAGAAGATTAGACACATTTTAAGGCTTGGTACAGATAATATATGCACTTCTTTGTAACTAAGTCAATGAATGTTTGTTAGTTGTTCATTTAGGACTCACACAAGGTTGATCAGTCCCAACATCCCCATTCCTCTGAAGTCTGTTTTTGGATCATCTCCTTGAAACCCAATGTCTCCCCACTGTTTGGTGATCCTGGACTCCAGTTTAACATTTGGCATCAACAAATCCCACAGCTGAGAGAACAGAGATTTCAAGGATTACACATTTTAACAAGAATACAAATAAAGGGGCAAAGACACTAAGGATGTATTGTACAGCAGGTGTTTAACTCATAAACAACAGATGTATACATGATACTTGTGTTTTACATCTATATTGCTTATAATTCTTTGATTTCAACTGACCCATGGATAGCTTTCAGTCATGTGACCAAAACTATGATCTAGGAAAAAAGGGCTAAAAACAGAGCTGTCACCACTGAAATCTGTGTGAAGCTGCGGCACCAGCTTTATAACTTTCCTTCTGTTCAAAGCATCTTATTTTTACATCCATGACGGCCACAGAAAAACAAAGGCACTCACTTTAACTCTGAGATGTAGGCACTTTGGACCCTTATATAACACCTGGAATACTGTTTGAATTTCTGAAGAAAGCGAATTTTTTACTACAACATCATTTCAGGGAAATTTAAACACCATAACAGTAAAGACTACTTTCCAATATATCACCACCAGGTTGAATGTCTTAAATATATCTACAATTTTTTTTTTCATTTTCACAGTGTTAAGATCAATAATTCTGCTGTTTGGACAGTTACGGGAAGACATTGTTTGAAATCAAAATATTCTTGGTGGCTGACAATCATATTTAAGTCACAGTTTGATCAGACTAAGATACTATTTCATGGCAGGACTGAAAGAAGTCTTTTCTTTGCTACTGTCTAATGACAACATTGAGCCATTATCTGCTCCTCTTCAAGTTTTAAGTAAAATAGAGGCTGAAACCCTTTTCAACTAGAGCATCCAGTTGAAAACCATCTTTCTTTCTTTTTTCAAGTAAACAGAAAAACATCAGGTCAAATAATGTAAGCTGCAGCCACAACCATAAATTTCTCAAAAGTATAAAACGTTTTTATAGATTGGGAAGCTAAATAATGTGACTAATAAGCAGAGAGAGGGTGGGATTAAATAACTCCTTCTTCAGACATATAACATTTATACTAGTGCTTATTTTCTTTTGCAATTAATCTTCCACTGTTAGTTATTATTATTTTATTTCTGCCCTTTGACACGTTTGAAATCAACTAATAAATCAATGAAGGAGAGGATAAAGTTCATTCAGTGTGTGACATCATACTAAGCTCTCAAGAGGTGTGTTTAATTCTTATAGCCCCTACTACTTTGAATATGCTTGTGTTTAAAGAGTGTTATGAAATATTGTTTCCTGTTTTACATCTGTTCAAACTTTTTTTTTCAGAATGACAAGAGCAGGTCAGTTTTAGTTGAGTTAAGACTGTTTCTGTATCCATTTGAGTGACAGTGAGTTAACATTTATGGATGTAAGAAAAAAAACCAATATAGTGCATCCCTAATGCAAATATGTAAATTATCTGTCCCCATATAAACCGACATTGATCCAGAAATATATATAATTCTGATATTACTTTTATTCTTCATGGAGAAGCTTCTAACTACAGCTACAATAACCCCAGTACCTTCATCAACATGGCCTCATGTTCTTGGTTGTCAGAGTCAAAGACTTGTTTCCTCACATCTTCCACAGACACAAACAGGCTGTTGTGGCCTGTTATCTGCAGCAGACAGATGTGCAGGGTTTCCTTGAACCTGAGCCAGGAAGAGCCAAAAACTCATTTATGGATTTAAAAAAAAAAAAAAAAAATCACACCTGCCAAGTTTGACACACAACACTCTATTGCAGACAAGAAGCATTCTTACTTTGGGTCTTTTGGGGGTTTGATGTTTTTCTCTTTCATTATCTGATCCACACATTGCTCTAGTTTATCCTTGCTGGTTTCCAGTGCTCCTCTTAAAACCTACAGAAGAGGAGAACATGGGAGAGAGGAGGTAACAGAAAATGAATCATACAGCACAACTGTGTACTATCACTGCTGATGCTGTCAACTACCTACACAGAAAGAAGAGAAAAAGAAAGAGCCTTTCAAAGTCAACCTCAAACAACATGAAAACAACTGACAAAGCACTTCTGTTTTTTAAGCTAAATGAACTGTTGCTTATCTTGTAATAATCACTTCTGTTAAGTGGACTCAGTTCATCTAAGCTTAGCAAGTGAACAAACAGATAAGGGCTGATAAAGTGGAGATGTTTGTCCTTAAGGAGGTTCACACATTCATTTAAACACAAACTCAGCTAAAACCAGGCCAGATAACAAAATGAATAAGATCAAATTTTCTTACCTTGTTTTTTGATGAGCTGAGAGAATATTCTGTAACAGGACACAACATGCAGGTTAAATTGTGTCCACTGATAAAAAGGTAAAACTGTATTTCAGGAAATAAGAAGTGCAGGACTGGGATGATTTAACTCACCTGCTTTTGCTGTCCTTGTTGCTCCTGGTTTGTATCCAGAGCATATTCTCTGCAGCTCACATTTTCCCGTCGCCTGTCTAATGAGCCACTTCAGCCAGTATCTCAGGAAGGATGTGTAGACATACTGCCAGATGTAGCCCAGCATCTCCTAAATTACAGACAGAGAAAAAGAGTCGTATAAAGGACTCCACAAAAGAAAATGAGTCCATTACACAGATAAATGCCTTTGTTAAAACAGATTCCTCTAATAGTTGACTGACTAAGATCAGTATACTGATGGATGGAAAAATCTGGAAAAATTTATAACCATTTCATTTTTTTACTCCATAAGAAGTAGGGTATGTTCTCGCACACTTTAGACCATCAAAGCATTGTGCAGTATCAAGTCTAGGTCTACATGTTATGAAAGGAGGCACTTAAAAATGGTCAAACTAAACCTCACTGATAAATACTTCTCCCACACATTATGAAATCAAATTAAAACCTTTCATTTCAATCTATGGAACAATTTTTCTTTCAGATCAAACAGGATAAATCACTAGGCCTGCACTGAGACACACATTAACATTAATACAATCTTATATCTTTTTATCACATATGTACTGATAGTCCATCCCAAGCTAACATTAAAGGTAATGCAAGAACCAATCCTCTCTGTGTGACATAACATTAGGAAAATGAAAGGCTCTCAGTTTCTGCAAGTTGACAAAAAATGACTTGTTCTTGTTTTCTGATATGGTTATGGCTGGGCTGTTCAACAGCATTTTTAAATTTTAATCTGAATACATTGAAATAAAATTTAAATTAAAACAAAACTGTTATATCAGTATTATTCCTGGTGAAAAAGAATTGGAACAAATAGATGTCTAAAGCTAAAAAAAAACTTTGAAATCCTGTCAAAAGTCACAGCTGACATTTGTGTTAGATGTAGTTTTTTTTTTTAACTCGACAATATGATGAACAGTGTAACAAGCTTACTACTTCTCAAACTGTGGTGTTTACAACATATATGGCACCTCACTGACAAGAAAAGTTAAGAATAGAACAGCCTTAATGGACATTAGACTTTGGTATAGCATTCTGAGAGCCCTGTAAAAATTAATGGTGTACACTAAAAACAACAATAAAAAAAAGGTGATTATCAACAACAGTAGATATGAATATTTTTGCTGATATTTATAGATTATATTTTAGTCATCCAAACAGACCATAAATTTCCCGTATATTGGCTGCACTGTACACATGTGCCAAAACCGTTCACCTCATCATCACTTAATGTTCACTTTTCTAAATCAAACATGTTATCTGTTTCAGAGTAAAATGCTTTTGCTTCAAATCTGTTTCTAACACAAAGAGACTGTCACCATGATAAAAGGTCAATTCCAGTTAAGTGAAGGATACGTGCTCTTGACAAATATTGGTCTCACGATAATTATATTGCAAATACCAGCTTATCGGATATCTGCAAAAAATCTGATATTGTGCATCCCTAGTAACATGTAAAAATTTGTGCTGATTTTTATAAGGTGCATATTGAGGAAAACAACTTCTTTTAGGTGTGGCAGTCGTTCTTATATAACTACTGTTTAGTTAAACAGATATGAGGGCTACCAGATCATTGATGTCTGTGATTGTTGAATAAAATCTGTCCTCTACGGTGGCCGACAAGGGCATACGCGCCGCAAACAGCCAAACGCTGCAAACACAGGAAGGATGCGAAACCAAAAACACACAAAACAAATGCAACAGAAAAACGCTACACAGAAAAAAATGAAACAATCACAGAAACGCCACAGAAGGAAAAAAAACATTCAAACCGACAAAACAGATGCGAAAGAGAAATGTTGCATACGAAAACTCGATATTTCTCTTTGTTACTGGAAACATTGGAGCATTTTTATGTTGCATTTGTTTTATGAGTTTATGTGTTTTTGATTTTGCGTCATTCCTGTTTTTGCAGCGTTTGTTGGTTTGCGGCGCGTTCGTGCGTTTGCGGCGAGTATGCCCTTGTCGGCCACCGTACTCCTCTACAACGTAACATCAGTTACTGATTGACACATGCAAACCCTAAATACTCTCTTTTCTGCTCAACATGACATTTCACAAACTCACTCATGTGAACACTGCAGTCTAGGCTATCAATAAAATGACCGCTAATGCCACAGTTTGGCCAACATCAGGACGAACTCTAGTTTCAAACCAAGCTTTTCTTTCTAATACAGTCGATAACATCAGCAGGGTCAAATGAAAATGCACAACCCCTCAATAGGACCAAGACAACCACAGACACAACCCGAGGAAGTCTGTTAGAGCATGAAGCGACCACTACAATGGCACCGTTACAGCTAGCTTACACGCTAATGCTAACTTCAGTCAGTTGTCAGATGTTGGACACTCGGAGATGAATGACGCGCTTTAACGAGCACCCTCATGTTTGACTTCAATGAAACTTTTGTTTGGCTATCTAAGATCTCAACATCAGGCCAATAAGCCTCCAGAACAAACTAGCCTTAACATCAACTCACACATGACAATTGTCTGGCTTAACAACAGGTTGCCGCTGTTGTTCTATGGACTGTAAGCTAGCAAGCGTTAGCTGTGTTGACCCAGTCTTGGCTGTGTTTTAAGCCTTGATGTGCCTTTCAGCACATGGAAGGTGGAAAATTTTCACCTGGCCTTACCCTCTGGTTGTGAAGATAGTATTTGCGGACAGATAAATGCCCAAACTTTGCTCACTTAAGGGCTAACGGTTGTGAGACGGTGTTTGCAACACTCCTCTTGACAACAGTCTGGCTCCGGTGCGTTCAGGGACCCTCCAGACAAACAGCCGTGACGTTATTGTCAGGAACAGCGCCTACCAAAGTGAGTGGGTTTTTGGATGAATTAGCTTTTTAGGTTGACATGAATGATAGCTTACTTCGTATTGTATTTTTAGAGTGACTGTAAGTCATCAGTATTTTCAAAACTGGCGGAGTCTTCTCAGAAACTCAAATATGATTTTTTTGAGATTCTTCATAACCTGATGTATCTGAACGTAACACACGCCACCTTGTCACTGACAGCTTGTTGTGTTCTGCCACACTGCTGCAGCGCCATCCAGCGTTCAAATGTGTTTGCAGCGCAGAAGTTTGCTTCATACCCAACAACTGTGCATATGTTGCAGCAAAAACATGCATATAAAGCAGACGTTATGACACAGAGTGGTGGACTATAAGCCAGCATCAGACAGGATACTTTTGTAGAAAAAAGAAGGAAAGAAAGCTAACTTTATTGATCTCTCATGGGTTTTTACTCTCTATTGTCAGATATGCTTGACATACAGCCATAGAGGAAATGCCACAGTGATGGTCTGCTGCATTTGAAGAGCCACATCCTTAGCAGTAAGAGGTTAGTGCCTTGCTCAGTGATATCTCAGCAGTAGCCAGGAGGAAAAAAATGGCATAGACCAACTTCACTTGGAGGCTTGAGTCAGCGACCTTCAAATTCTCTATCCAAGTCCTTAATGTCTGAACAACTTCTGTTAGTAAATTGAGTCAATGTCCGTAAGTTTGCTTCTAGGAACAATGAGTTGCATCATTTTGATGACAAAGCTCCTAACTTTAAGCTTTTCTTTACACCACCAGGCTCTGCAAGGTACACAAGCACTAAACAGCAAAAGCACCTTGGTGGGTCAAGAAGGGCGAGGCAGGTTTTTGTGGTATTGCAATTAGTCAAAATGTCATATAGGATGAAAATGAGGCCTTAATGACCTTTTGCATCCAAAAGTAATCAGTTCATGCTGAGTTACAGAGGACAGTTCTCCAGATCTAAATAAAACCCCACAAAGTGTTCCTGAGTTGATGTTAGAAGCTAGGTGTAATCATGAGACCTACTGATGTTTGACCATGTCCCTCTACAATTTATCAGTACATCCCTGAGTCAGTGTGGCTGGATGAGAAATCTCTTAAAAGATTTTTTCAAAAGGTCATATTTTACCTTACCTCAGGTTGATATATTATTTGTAATGACTGCTAGGGTATGTTCTCAATCACCAATGCTCACAAACCCCTCTAGTTTTCATATACTGCTGACCCCTGATAGTGCTGTATTCTCTCTCTGTCTGAGACCCTCTCCTGCCCCTTTAAGACTCCCTTCCCCACCTTGGCCCAGTCCACTCTGATTGGCTTATAGGTGTGCTCTGTGGTAACTGGTCAGATCAACATGCAATGTTGTCAACAACTCTGCATTATTCTAATGTCTACAACATCACACTGGTAAGGCTTTTCAGAGAGCTAGGGGAACAAGACGTTTTAGGCAGCTGCTAAAACTCGAGACATGATGCTCCCAAGCAAAGAATGACCAGAGGACTTTATGACATTGACCTCTAACCTATGACTCCCAAGTTTAATTTTTTTTATTCTTGATTCATGGTGGTCATTTGTGTAAAGTTTAAAAACCATCCATGAAAGAGTTCTTGAGATACCGCATTCACAGACACCCTTTTCTCCCTTTCAAATGTCATGTCAGCAGTGAACACATTAGTTTGGAGTAATTTTATGAATTCCTTGAAAATGTATTGATTGCATAGATTTGCTGTCCTTATGTTCCATGTGTCTGATATTACCAATACTCACTTTAGTAGCCTTCAATTGAATAGACCTTGATTTAACAGCTATTTGTAATGCAAAATGTAACCACAAGATGATGCCAGATACACAACATGACTCAGTTAATTTGTTTGACTTTATATGAAGGCCTTTTAAAAACACTTTTCTTTAAAGATGACTCATTGAATATGTTTCTTGTATATGGCTCAAATCTTTATTACCCCACTGAAACACAATTGTGTCCTTTCTGTTCCTGCAGTGTCTTTCAAATGCTGGAAAAAATCACACAGCTTTATTGTTAGTGTATTTCTTAGTCAAACCTCGTCACTTCACCTGAATCATCCCCCTTACTAACAATGTTCAATACTCAGACTCTCTGAGTTGTTCACCAATGCTGCACTCTTCTGTAATTATGTTTTAGCTCAGTTCACATAATCAGTCCCTGTGGACTTGTAAAGGCAGGAGGTCTATTCCTCACAATTACTGCATTCCAGGAGGAGCTCCCGCCTCAGACCCAAGCTTTGTTTAAAAAACTGAATCCCCAAAGTCATCACTCTGTTTATAATAAGGGTTCAAGAGATCTTCCAAGGCTAAGATGAGACATGGTCTGTAATAATGATATTGCAACAACTAAAACAGCACTGAGGGTCATGTCATAAAGTCATTTCATAATGATGAAGTGCGAGACAGAGAAATGAAAGAAACTGAACAAGCATTTTTTTTCAGTAATCAAATGTAATAGTGAAACTTACCAGAATAACAATATCTTTCATTGGGCATAATATAATGGTCAACAATGATTTAGCCATAGGATTGATCACTACTTCCTTCGTGAGAAATTCTAAGTAACAATTTGGAATATTTTTGATTCAATCACAGTAATTCAGCAAAAAGTCAAATTTTTTGATTAGACATGGAACAAAACATGACAGAAAAAAACAAGGCAAAAAAGAATCAACATGTTCTGGGTCAACATTACATTTTCTTTATGCATCCTCACGCTCCATTATCTTGGTAAACTGTGTGCTGTTTCATGAACTGCTGCACAGGTGATTCTCAGAGCGGGAAGGAGGACACACACAGCATACGTCAAGCACACGAAAAGCCCCATGCCCACTCACAGAAATTAAATTGTTGAAGCTTTTTACTGTATATATTATGGTTTAATGGGTTGCTTCCTAAATACTCATTGCATTCATGATAATCACCATAGCTCATACCCTCTCAGTCTAACAGAAAAAGCAGGCCCAGACTGACCTGACTGGAGTGAAGCCTGCACCAGCTTCGGTCCGAGGGCTAGTTTGGGCCAGGTATAAAATCTAAACTCCAGTAGGGCTTCAGCTTTTCTCTGCTTTGCTCTAATGCTTCCTGTGGCTTTAAAGAAATGCCTGGACACGCTCCTAAGATACAACAGTGGGCTGAATCAACAACTGGCTCAGGTAGAGTCTCCCATTTAGGGGAAGTTGCATGTTTCTTATGACATTATTACAGGAGCTTTTTCAATCAGACATATTCTCTTTACAGTAGAGCAAGCAACAGAGGAACAGGATGGCTTTGTATCGGTATGAGGGAGTTTACAAATGGCTGTACTCTAATGTTTTCTGTGGCTACACAGACATGATCCTTCAACTGGAGCAAACTGTGGGCTGATCAAACACATCCCTTAGGGAGTGTCCCCTGTCTGGGGGAGGTGACATATCCCTTAATGAGACCATAAGTGATCATTTTTTTCAAACAGACTGTTCAAACACACATTTCTTTCAGAAGACAGGGTGGGCAATAGATAATGACGAAATAGTTTTGCCTCCACCAAGGATGTTTTGCTTTGTTTGTTTGCTTGTGAACAGTAACAGAACAGTTAAGTACTGAATTTGATGAAATTTCTTGGAATGAATGGGAATGTTAGTCATGGCATAGGAAAGAAGGGATTTGATTTTGGTGAGGATCCACATACGGTTACAGATCCAAGAACTTTTTGAGGTATAGGTCAGTTTTACTGGCTAATAACTCAATATATTCTTAATGGATTTTGAGGACATTTTCAGGATATTTTGTTCATGGCACAAGGGAGAGGTGAAATATTGTTGGTGGTGACCCAAATGGGATGCAAATCAAGGATTTTTTTTTCAAGGATTTGTTAACTGTGAAATAGGGCAGTTTTCCACATGTATGACAATAACTCGCCCCACAATTTTGGAAATGCCTTGGCAAAGGTTTGGGCTCTTGAACCACTTCTATTTTTGTATAATTAACATTGAAATTGGCTGGTTGGTATATGTTTTTTTAATCTCTGACGTTTGTTTTATGTGTTTGTTTCATTTTTCACCATATTCCACCTGTGAGTAGTTTGCTGTCTTGACCTGTTTAATTCAAAGTTGAATAAAGATAAGATAAGAACTTATTGATTGTAAAGGTCAGCTACACATAGGAACTTAATAAGTAAATAAATAATACTGAAAAGCACTCTGCAGTGTTGGATAAGGCTCCCCAATCCCAAGGCAATATACAGCTTGCATCCTACATTGCAGACCGTTTTACCCCTAAAATTTAAAGCAAAATAACCCATATATCCTCTTTAGATGCCACAGACTCCCTAGTTTGAGACATATATTCATACGGTGATCAAAAAGTAATGAGAGCAGGTGAAGCTCCTGCAGCTGATACTCCCTCCATCCTCTCCTTCTCTCTTCTTCATTCATCCATTCATCCTCTTTTTACTCTGCTGCTGCTGCTGCACCACGCTGCCTGCATGCTGGACCCGCTCAGTGTGGGATATCACACACATACACTCACAAGAGGTCCATGTACGACTGATCCACTTTTTTATATCTTGGCATGAGTCAACGCGAGTAAAGACCTCGGAGCTGCATCCATCCACCCATCCATCCATTCATCCATGGCTCGGGCTGTGGTGACTCATTGCGCACGATCAATCCGTCAGTCAGTCAGTCAGGGCGCTTGAATTTTTGCGCTCCCCGTGAAAGATCGATACCAATAAAAGGAGCCTGATTCTGGTGGAAGGCGTGGCTTTTGTGTCACCGACACACCGCTGATTTTCCATATTCATTCCCAGGGTTTTCCCTCAGCTCGCTGACACGGACGCGCAAACGGCACCCCAAGGAGCGGGACAAAAAGCGTCTCTAAAGGTAAGCCATCCACCTTTTTCTCAGCACTCTCTCCTTTACTCGTTTCAGATCAGGAAATCATCCGCAAGGTCAAACGGAACCAGAGCATATCAGTGGCCTCTGGGATGCTGGGGTGGGACGGGACTGCATATCCAGAACATGCCATATAGATGTTTAGGTGGCCCCGTATGGGTCGTGTGTGCAGCACTTTAATGTATGCAATGTTTGCTGATCTGCGTGGATCCATACCCTGCATGCACTCTACATCTGAACTGCTGCAGGCAGAGAGAGAGCCCAGACACAGTGGAGTTGAAATCATTGAATATCTAATTACAGTCTGGATATGCTTGCCATAAATATTTGCGCTTTGATAACAGACAGGCAGATGCAGAGTGGGTGAGAAAACACAAACAGACTACACCTGCCCAGGAAAACACAAGCCTGCTGCTCTTTTACTATCCAAGTCACACCTTAAAATCATCCCATAAAGTGAGTCAGAGGGATTATTTTTGAGCCAGCTTAAAATATATGATCTAGGTCTGAATGTGTTGTGTTTAATGTAGCTCCCAGAAACAGAGGAGAACTGTGCAGACTTGACATGATGCTTGTTGTTGTGAGTAGGGATGCGCAATATTGGATTTTTGCCTCATGTGATTGGCAAGATTTCTCCAGCCATTACAGCATCAATAAAATTCAAGTATCGATCAGTATCTGCCGAATTTGGTAAAAAAAAAAAAAAAAAATGGAATCAGTTGATCGGCTAATGTCTTTTGAAACTGCAACACCAATTTCTGTTTAAAAAAATGTATTCAAATGTGTTAAAATTTATAAATGTATTGCCTTTTATTCAATAAACTATTTGCACTGTTTTGCTTGTTGGCATTAATATTTTTAGTCAGTCAGTCAATACTTTTGTTGACCCATTTGAATAAAACCAAGAAAATAAGCCATTTCACTGTGTAATTCGTATGTCTTTTTTTTGTACTGCTTTGTTGAGCAAACACTTAACTTGTTGTTAAAACAAAACACAAAACATGATTGGGGATCAGTATCAGCCAAGGAGAGCCTGATTAAAACATCACTATTAAAGACTAACTTTTTATTGTTTTTTTTTTTTTTTAACTGCAATAAAAAGTTTGGCAGCACAGTGACGCAGCAGGTAGTGCACGTGCCTCACAGCAAGAAGGTCGCCGGTTCGACCCCCACATCGGGCAGGGCCTTTCTGTGTGAAGTTTGCATGTTCTTCCCGTGCATGTGTGGGTTTCTCTGGGCACTCCAGCTTCCTCCCACAGACCAAAAACATGCTCATCAGGTTAAATGGTGACTCTAAATTGCCCTTAGGTATGAGTGTGAATGTGAATGGTTGGCTGTCTCTCTATGTGCCCCTGTGATTGGCTGGCAACCAGTTCAGGGTGTACCCCACCTCTTGCCAAATGACAGCTGGGATACACACCAGCCCCACTGTGACCCCAAAAGGAATAAATGGTATAGAAAATGAATGAATGAATATAAAGTTTGACAATGCCTTATTTACAACAGTTAGCTGCATGTAACTACCATGATATCTTACTACTACAATAATGGAGGACACTGGGGTTTTACTGGTTCAAACCTGGTTCTGCTTTGGTTCTTCATTTGTAGCTTGTTATCTCAGTGAAATATGACTTTTGTTCAAAAGAGGGTTCCAAGCAGCACTGTTGAAATACAATAGAGCTCAGAGATCATACAGCGGTACAGAGCAAACCAGAGGGTTCTGATTCTCCACTCATGACCCTCCTAGAGCCAGAGCTCCTCACCTGTGGGCAGGCTCTCACTGACACATTTTAGTATCCGCTTGACTAGAATTGAGATGAGTTACGCTGATAAGGTGGAAAAGCCACATACGGCTGGAGGTATATTTGCTGGTTGCCGTTGCTTTCAGGTGCACTTTTGTTTTTTAACTTGCCTGTATGCGACCGTAATGACTGGAGGCTACCAATAGAAGGCACTTGATGACCCCAGGCTTTATGCAACCACCTGTTACGTGAGAAGTAAACTTTGAAACATGGCAACAATTACAACAATCCTACTGTAATATTAACACAATAAACACAGATTATTTATGCCATCATCAAATATAGGATGGCAGCTGATGACCAGAAGCCAAACCCCCTTATCAGCACCATCTGCTCTCCATTTCGCCACCGTTTACCACGTGTTCCAAGGTTATTGTCTGTGTCAAAGTCTTATGTGTGATCATGTTGATGATGACATATATTGTTGTTAAAACACCAGAGAAAACATAGGGTGTGCTCTCCAGTGCTTCATTAGGAAGTGTTTTTAGCATTGTACCAAAAAACACTTACCAGCATTTAATGTAGGAAAGTACAGCCATAGACCTAAAACAACACAAACGATCACAGAGTCAACCAAAAGTCTCCAGTTTACATGGTAATTTGTCGAACTAATAAATCAAAATAGTTCCTCAAAAAACAGTCCAGACTTCTAAAGGACAATCTGTCTTCAGCTAGATAAACTGACATGTTTGGGACTGTGCAGTGTGATGTACAGTATTGTTTAGATGTTGAGGACTGTTGGCTAGATTTATCAGGATTCACGATTTAGGATGTTTTTTTTGTTTTTTTTAAATTGGACAGTATGCATTTACATGTAAATGCATGGGATTATATCCAAACTGCTAATTTCCATCCCCAGTCCCATTAGCAGGTTGGTGTCAACACATAAAATGAAAACAAACATCAATAATTGGAATAAAACACACAGAGCATATTAAAAGACAAGCAACAATATAGATGACATACAGTCCAAAAATAAAAAAAAGCCTGAGAGTTGGGAGACCATGGGAATTATACACAATGAATTACAACATGCTGCAGTGCTAACTAAAGTACCATTGTGCTGAAGTGCCAAATGCTAAAGTGCATAGTGCTATCTGCCTGGGAGCTCAGGTCCACATTATATTGCACACTGCCCAATATTGCACAGAAATAAAAGTGCCTGTTGCTTTGCACATTACCCCACTGCCCAGGATTATAAAGTGCCAGATTGGATATAATATTGCACGATGCCCATAGCACACGGTTGCACATGCAGATGTGTGAGTAGATATTGCACTAAGAAAGCATACATAGATCAGCATGTCATTCAAACGTTCTGTTACAGCTGTTCCTGCTGCTGTGTTAATGAAACCTCCAGCCTTCATGTCTCCTCTGAAAGGATGACCTCTTTGGATAGCTATCAGTCACATGACTAGCTCAATTGCATGGAGGGCAAGAGGGGTGTAAACTAGCATTGACCAAAGTCTGGAGCTGCAGCACAGGTTTTCCTTTAGTTTTTTTTTGGCTCTCCAAAATGACTGCACAGTGGTGCCACAGGGGGTTCTTGTGTGTCACAGGAGGAAGGGTCCCTTGGCAGAGTTTGTATGTTCTCCCTGTTCATGCATAGGTTTTCTCTGGGTTCTCAGATTTCCTACAGCAGACCGAAAAATATGCTTGCTAGGTTAACAGATGACTCTTAATTATGAGTGTGCATGTGAATTGTTATCTGTCTCTCCATATCAGCTCTGTGATTGGCTGGGCACCAGTCCAGGGTGTACCCCACCTCTTGCACAATGTCAGCTGGTATATGCTCCAGCCCCCCTGCAACCCCAAAAGAAATAAGCAGTAAAGATAGTGGATGGATGGATGGACAGATGTATCTCTTCAAAACAACAGGTTCAGATCCCATTAATTCTGCAGAATACAGAGGTGTTTAGGTTAACTAACAGCTTTAGGCACTTTGGAGACTTACATCCTGCCCGGGACCTTACTGTTATCACTATAAACAGCACGTCTTTGCCAAAAGGTCACTTCAGAGTACAGCATTAATGGCGAATCCATCCCCTTGCTCTTCTGCCAGGATAAAAATATGCACATTACATATTCTCATTCGTTAGGATCAATAATTCTGCTCTTTGGAAAGTGAGGAATGAAGTTATTTATCATCAAACTCATTGAGGTATTAGCTAACATGAGCTCATTAATGATACTTATTGGTTTCCTTAGGATCACTATCACCTGTAACTTTCTGTCAATATTTTGGTGCAGTGATTTCGGCAAAGGAAATAATATTCTGATCAAGTTAACACAAACAATTATGTCAGGATCAGGAAAAGTCTGTTAGTCACTGTCTTTGTAACCTACTGACACAGTGGAGCACCTGACAGGATCCATCTGCTGTGTGTTCCTTTCTGGACTCTCGCTGTGAGAGGGAGCTCTGTAGAAGTGTTATTCATGGTTCATAACTCATTGTATAAGTAGTTTGTAATGAAGACTATGGCTGCACCATTATGGCAAAAATCATATTTGTGATTTTTTTAATAGATATTAAGCTCATGATTATGAAACACAACTACTCACTCATTTTAAAACACACAGCATTTTTGTAATGAACTTTTATGCATTTGAATCTCTCATTTCAAACATTAAATAGCAGGCAAAATATAGAAATATACATTTAAAAAAATAAATACCTCAAAATCATGCTAATAATAATGAGAATAAACAAAATAGTTCAACATGTCATGTGAGAAAATGATGTTTCAATCTTTATACTCAGTTTTCATAACTATGGAAGGCAATACTTGTAATTGAGATTAGATCCATTAATTGTCCAGCTCCACTGGAGACTGCATATATGAAAAAGGGGGAAGTGTTTCTTGCCTGCCAGGGGGGCATTATCTAAGTGTGACGGCATGTAGAATGAACCTGTTTGTCAGTTTGTTAAAAAGCAGCTCCTGTGGCTAAAAGAACTCTATTTGATCGATAGGTTTGATAATCAGTTTCATTGAGAAACACAATGCAACTGTTTGTAAAAAGACAGAGAGTCCCTGTCATAGTTTATTGGTCAAAAAACCCATGACCACCTTACCTGCCCCTGCTTTATTGGTTGGTATTTATGTAGTTGGACATGTTTGGATACATTCATATACCTGTTTAACTTTTTTCATATTGTCCTACCCTATATCAGACATGTTTGCAGTGTGTTTCTTGATGACCTTCATAAAGATAGCAAGTCAAAATGTGTCAGTCCATGAAAGTTGTTCTCTCAACCAGGGTTTATCAAACTAAAAAGTCCAAGACCCTAAAAATACCAGGGATTCTCTCTGTGTCTTTCCTTATAGAGCAGAAAACTTCACTATTGTGGTTATGAGCAAAATTACACAGTAAGGATATATATTTTTTGCACATAATTCTAATTTCAGCAAGAATCTTGGCCAGTGACTCAAGTTTTATTTCAGATTGTACTTTTTTTTTTTTTTTTTACATAGATTCATACAACAATGTGTGAAATATTCAGTTTCAATTCTGATACATATCTGATGTTTCTCAAAGATGTCACAAATCTCCAATGTAAACAATGGGTGATACATTTCTGGATGAAATCTGTGTCAGTGAAGCCCCTCACGTCCCACCACCCCTGGCTCAGACTCCACATCCACACTTACCTCTGTACAAAGGTAGCAGCCACTGCTCCATAAAAGGCCATCATTCAAATGTGCGCTCATCTACAGAAGTCTTTTACCAAAGATGCACTATGATTGGTTTGAAGCTACGGCATGTGACCAAATGCCACACCTTCACTCTGGGTGCGTACCAAGCCACCCATAACCCATAATTTATTGGCTAAAAGTGGTCAACGGTCTAGTCAAACCTGTGAATTCAGGCCAGTGAACTCGATTGTGCTCAACCTACTCGAGTTCCTTGTTCGACGTCACGTAGCTTAACATAATGGCCGCCCTGGTAAGAAATATTCCATTGGGGAATAATAAAATCTTTTTTTACGTTGTGCTACTTATATTATCACATGTTAAATGTATGAAATTACCCCTATATACATGCCGACATGTATATAGTTTATTGCAACGGCAGAATGCCTGGAACGGTAGGAAGTCGTGACTTGTAACTTTGAGGTCGTGATTCACAGGTCCAAACCACCACTGGAACGCAGCCTCTGATCATGACCTCTTTTCACTTTCTCCTGATAGAGTTAATCTAATACACTTTAAACCTCTAACAGGATGATTTGTTTCTGACCAAACTGCTGTTTTTTGTGATGCCACATTATGGTTGTTTATTGTTGTATTTTTATGTAATGTGTCAAATCATCAGAAGGTTTAAAAATCATCACAAGCAGAGGGTGTTTGCGCAGTGGGGTGTCTGACAGCCATCAGCTGAGTAGCTCATCATTAACACCTGACACAGCTCAGACCAATGAAGTGAAAGAATTCTCATTTGCTATTTTGTGCCTCCCCTGTCCTCATGTCTCTTCCTCTCATCTCTGTTTCAATTCCTTGCTTGAGAGGAGCTAAGATGCAAGGAAACAACGCAAGTGAAGGAAGCGGGATGGACAAAGTAATATATTACTGTAAACATGCCTGAAGATGAGAAGCATCCATGAACCCCATGCTGCCTGAGTTGAGGGCTTCTTTAAATATGGCAGAAGTGCACATAATGCACAAAGGTTTATCACCAGGAGTGAATATATGTTCCACTTGTTCCCTGTGGATCACTTGGATATCGTTCTGTCTCTCTGGATGTCCCCTTTAGGCTGTTTTCATGTATGATTGAAGTCTTGATCACAGTGCAGTCATTTGTCTTCCTCTGAATGATCAGATATTTCAGACGTGTGCTGAGTGCGGCACATTTAGAGCAGAAACTGCAGAGACTCACACTTAAGGAGACAGAGCTCCTCAGGCTGATAAGGATGGAGAGATTCATTCAATTGTGAGTCAATGGGTAGGATGTGAAATAAACATAGAGGGTTTACCATGGGTCGACAGTTACCTGGGGTCTTATGCTCCAGGGGCCTTTAGAGTATTATCATTCTAGGTGATCAGAAAAGGACATCTATCCATCATCCATACAACGTATCCCTTTTGGGGTAGTGGAGAGCTGGAGCCAATCCTAGCTGACATTGGGTAAGAGGCGGGGTACAACCTGAACCTGTCGCTAGCCGACACACTCATACCTTAAGGCAATTTAGGGTCACCAATCAACCTAAAAAGCTTGTTTTTTGTCTGTGGGAGGAAGTGCCTAGAGAAAACCCACGAATGCACAGGGAGAACATGCGAACTCCACAAAGAAATGCCCTGACCAACCTGGGGATTAAACCGGTGACCTTCTTGCTGTGAGGCACGTGCACTACCTGCTGAAACATCCAGACGATGGAAGTATATGCCCAAAATAACTTCTAGAGATCCCCTGAACACTAAAATGCACAAGAATGTTCACGATTTTTGGAGGTGTGTATGGAAAAACATCATCAGTTTTATTCGCTTGTCCCAACACTGCAGACTTATCGAAGCAATCTGAACATTTTCAGGAAAACTGGCAGTTTTAGTCCTTTTTTTTTTTTTTTTTTTTTTAGTAAAAATCAAGAGATAGTTTTCAGAGTTATTTTGCATTAATATGTTGTTGCCATCCTAACTGTGCAGATTAGACACTGTTCTCTCTCAGGTTTTTGCAGAGGTGTCCCTGCTTCTGGATAATTTAAATACATATTTCAAATGTTGCCAACATATTTGTGCAATTTAGCTACTAGCTAATTGATCAATGGGAACAAGTCTCCAAACACGTTAGAACATGCAAAAACACTTTTGCAATGCAAAGTGCTGAGAGGACTAGTTGCACAGATATTGGCAAAAGTCCTACAATAATCAAAATGACCACCATTAAAGGGCCCATATTCAGCCTTTTTAGAGTTTACTTTTAGATTTCAAAAGGTAAACAAACATACCATCTGGTGGTGGTAATGTATCAGTTTGTTGTTTCCTTCTGATGGTATTTCCTGTGTCCCACCCTCTCTTCATCATTGGCTGATGGCAATATGTTTGTGTTCGTAGATGGGTCAGTAATCAGTTCTCACTGTCCAGATTTGGCTCTAAAAATTCAAACATTTTTGATTGACTGTGACTGAGGTCGGTTCAGATCTGTTTGCCTCACACACTGGCAGATTTTTGAGCCAACTAGCCATGCTGACTGTCCCCAACTAGTGCCGACTGGTGCAGAATTTGTCAAACTGGGAAATGTGGGTAAAATCTGGCAAAAAATCTTTCAGTGTTTCCTCAGCTTATGCAGGGTAGACACAAGATGACGATTGGGCAGACTTTCGACTTGGGTCCCACTTCTACTCAAGTTCAGCAAAAGCCTGGTTATCTTTTGGTCTGAATGATTATTTTACCTGAAGATCCTCTGGTGTGGGGTGTGTTAAGAGTCATTTAATCCTCCCAGAAGAGGATCAGGGCTGCCCCGACTTCAAATTGTAAATAATAAACGTGTTCAATATTATAACCAGAAATCCAGATACATGTGGAGTGCAGAGAGACAGCCAAGAACATCCTCTGTGTTTTGTCTCATGGACCAGAGCAAAGCCAATCAGGGAGCAAGTTGGCTGAAATAGGAAGCAAATGTAGCCAGGGCAACAAGAGTAAAGTTAAATGAACATCAAAATGGAGGTCCAATTTGTTCATTTGTGTCAAAAACACAAGCATATAAACAGCGTAACATGCATAACACACACCAAGGATGTTATAGAAAGCTAACCACTAGCCGCATTTAGCCTACTGATTTTGCCGTCATGTTTGTTTACATTTAAGTCATGTATGATCATGCGTGATCAGAGGCGGCAAGAGCAGAGGCACTGCCTTCTTGGTAAATGAATTGGTTGGTTTGTGGTGTCCTATGTCCTTCTCTTTTTGTGGTATAACACACACTACAGGACAAAACTGATAAATCTGACATCATCTGTCTTCATGTGTGGGCTGCCTCACTGTTTAAAAATCAATTTCAAAAAACTTAATGTGTGTACCAAGCTGTGGTCTGTTAACATGTCTCCTCTGTAATAGAGCACTTCTATGGACAAGAAAAAAGTGTGACATCTTCTGCCCATGTTTATGGCACCAGGAGCTGTCTAAAACATCTCATGCCCCCAGCCCCCTGCATAGACCTACCAATGTGACGTCCTGTCATTGTTTTGGTGTCAGTTTAAACCAATTGGCTCATTGTAGCAAGCCCAGTAAAGAGCAAAGACAGAAAATGAATGCAGAGTCAGTGACAACAAGGCCCAGAGCAAAGCTAAACTGACCAATTACCGCAGAGTCCACCTGTAAACCAATCAGAGCAGACAGGGCCCACACGGGAAAATGAGCCTTGTTAGAGCCTGATATGTAACAATGACCCAAAATGTTATAAAAAAAATGTAATAAAACTGAATGTAATAACTGGTCAATAATGTAACAAGATGCTGAGCCCAAAATGTAATAAGTTTTTGCCCAAAATGTAATAACTTATTACATTTTGGGTCAGTTATGTTGGTCACATTATGCCCCATAATGTAATAAAGTTGTAACGTTTTGGGCTCAGCATCTTGTTACATAATCGACCAGTTATTACATTTTGGGTTTTATTACATTTGTTTTATTACATTTCAGGCTCAACACTTTTGTTACTTTATTGACCAATTATTACATTTCGGGTTTTATTATTTATAACATTTTGGGTCATTGTTACATTTCGGGTCATTGTTACATATCGGGCTCTTACAAGCCTTAAAGCGGAGGGAGCTCTAACAAAATTTAGCACATTCAGGATACGCTGTTTATGGAAACTAGAGTTTTTTTTTCGAACATTGGTGTTTGTAAACATATCCTGGTAGTCATCAAAAATAAACATTTGAACCTGATTTAAGGCAAACTATGACCAATTTAAGTTTCACTCCTCAAAACAAACAAACTTAAAATATTTTATTCACACTCTTGCTGGTATTTGCTAAATGGGGAGGGGCCTCATACCACCACTAAACAGACCATCCAAACACACACTTTAGTTATCTTGAGGTCCCAGGATGGAAATGATGGTTAAACAAGTTTGTATTGTTTTTAGGAGACTCTTGGAAGAGGGTAATTCATCAGTGTTGGACATGTTCAGAGAATCATTGATTTTCACTGTATGAAAACAACACCTGAAAGTAGGGCTGCCTGATATGGATTTTTTTCCACAGACATAATTACCTTTTTCCACACAGACGATACTGACAAGATAACCAATAGGTTCACATTTAAATCCTAAAAGATAAAGCCTTTCATATTCTCTCTGAGCCACTATATGCATTATAAATTTAAATCATGTTGTCTCTCTCTGAGCTGAAAAGACATGTGCACACAGCAGTGACTGCTCTGTATTACCGTATTGATAACATTGAAATCAGACTCACTCTGCAGGACAAATTGCTTTTTGTTTACATAAGCATCTTTTCTGCACTGTGCTGATAGACATGATCACATAGGTGCAGAGCAGATATATACAGGGATACCTCCGGATATCTGCTGACACAGTGGTTTCCTGCCTTTCATTTGCAAAGCCCCCTTACATGTATCTAAGGCTGGGCACACACAGGACCATTTGAAAATTATCTAAGGTCCGCTTTGCAGTAGAAACAAAATGAAAAGGAAGGATAAAGAGTAAAATCACATTGGGCTGTTCTAATGTCTCTCTGTCTCTTCCCTCTACTTTACAACAAGCACTCACGTTCGGCGTGGTTATTGCAAAACGGGTTATTTTAAGGGAATGGAAGTCCCCTTCCCCACCCTGCTTCAAAAGGTGGTTGAATGATATGGTCTCCTGTTTACATCTCGAAGAAATTCGGTTCTCTATGTCTAACTCCCAAGATAGATTTAGGAAGATCTGGGACCCTTTCATACAATATATTAGTAAGGAGAGACCACAAGCTGATATTTGATTTTTTTTTTTGCACCCTTTTTGTTTTTGTTTTTGCCTTTCTGTTTTCCTTTATATATTCATATGATGAGACTTTGCCTTTTCCCTCGAGCTTAGGTCTCCTGGACTCAATCTCTGGCCCTTTCCCTATGCTCGGACATTCTTGGACTTTTTGTATGATTGACATGTATCGTATATCTGTTCATTTCTCATTTGCCAACGGATTGATGCTGGCCGTCTTGTCTGTTTGTGTTTTGTTTTTTTTTCTGTCTTTTTTTGTTGTTTGTTTGTTTGTTTGGTCCTTTTTGATTTCGTTCTTTGAATTGTATATGTCTACATACTCCTAAAAATTTCACATCAATAAAATTTACAAAAAAAAAGAGTAAAATCATGACTGAGGAGAAGAAATAGTGGTATTAGTGTAAGCGAGCAAGGCTACCCATAAGGGGGGGTAAAGGGAAAATCTCTGTGGCCCAGACTCATTGGTTGGCTCATGACGGTTAAAATAGGCCCTCCTAAATTCAAGCAATGATAATCAAACTATACTTTTGACCCATTAAATCATATTTCCTACCAAGGTAACAAAAACCACATTATTTGTTTTTCAGAAAAATGTAATCCATTTCAAAATGTTGACTATTTCTCTTAAAATGTAAGAAAGACTTTTAATTTTTTTTTTATATTATCATAATTTTACGTGGTCACTTGAGTTGTAGCTCTGAGTGTGGTTCAAGTGACTGTTAACCACTGATTGTCCCATAATGACTGTGACAGTCAAAGCATTTGTTTGATCACAGTTCTGATTTTCTTGAAAGGTACTGCCCTTAAAGGTCACCTTCTGAATGATGGACTTTTACATTTATCCCATGGATAGATGCTACCTTCCATGTTGTGTGTCAGGTTTAGGGGTGGGAATCACCCGTGGCCCCACGATATGATCACATCACAATATATAAATCCTGTTTCAATTTTAATGCACTACTTAATACCTTATGGTATGCTAAGTACTGCAATACTTAACATTGCGATATATTGCGATTTCCAATCCTTGAGTGCCTGCATTTGCATCCTAAAAGGAAAAAAAAATGACAGAATTCTATAAAATTGAATAAGAAACATATCTCAGTATATTCATCATGTCACTTCAGTTTTTTTTTTTGTAAGAGTAGAACTCAAAGACTGATATCCACATGTTTCCAGTTATGAAGTGCTCTGAAGTGCTTTGGTGCTGCTGTTTTTTAATTAATACTTAACAGATGGCAGCCAGCATGTAACAAAAGTCCTTGTTTTTCTCATCATGGTGAGACCTAAAGTCTTTTCACATGAAGTCAGTAACAAATTGAGGTTATTTCTCAGACCGCTCAGACCTGGGAGGCAGCTCTAACAAGCTGAGCATGTCAAGTGTTGGTTGGTTTATCAGTAGCGTTAGCGTAGCATTAGCTTGGCATTGGCTTTACTGCCGTTGGCTTTTGCTGTCCCTGGGTGGTGCCACTTGAGGTAAGTCTCATGTCCACCTTTTACTCTCATGTGTCCCCATGTGTTATGTCCATCTCTCATGTCCCTTTCAAAGTCCAAAACAAGTCCACATATTGGATCTAAATGCCAACGGTGCATTCATTTTGTCACTCTTTCCTGTGCAGCTATGATTGTTTACTCTCCAGCACAATGAAAGTAAGTCACCCGTCTGACCTGGCTCAACAGAACCATTGTGTGGACTTAACTAATAATTAATTTTCTTTTTTCTGAACCAAAAGTCTTATTAGACGTTGGAAATTAATATCCTAAAAAATGTATCAATACTTGGCAGCCGTGAATCGATATATCATCATGCCAAAAATTGCAATACTAGTGTACTGATTTTTCCCCACCTCTACAGGTTAGAGCTATATTGCATAGTATTATAAAAATCCTGATGTGAAAGGAGGCCTTTGGAGCCCTCATGATGCCTCAGCTTCAACAAAAATGTGTTAAACACAGTCCAAAAATGTCTCTAATTTGTAAAAAGCAAGCAGCAACATCACAGGTGTAAGCCCTGAAGGAGGACCAGTACTCTTGGTATGTCTATGCACTTCATCAGAGATCATTCTTCAAAGTTTTATCTTAACATAATTAAGAACAGAAGTTGCAGAGAAAGCAGCTGCAATTTTGTCAGAGAACTTCCATTTTACCCCAAGGCTGATGCTTAACTAGCAGACATTACAGCTTAAAATTCAAGAAAATGTCAGGTGCTATGTCTCACCCCCGACAAACAGCAGTGCCTGTTGTTTTCTTAAAACTTGGAAGTTTTTTCAACATTCCAAGCTGTTGTTCTGAACTTTTTACAGCTGATGTCCAAGATAAATTCTGAAATAAAGAAATTTGACAGGATTTTGCATGTAGCCGTTGAAGCATATAAACAATCAGTGCAATTATCAATTTCAGATGAATAACGAGATGCATAATCAATTATTCTGCCCCTGTGCTGGACTGTCAGACACTGAGGAACACTTTTTAACACCTCTCCTGTAAATGTCGTTCTTTTGAGACCCCTTTTGTTTCACATAAACTTAGACTGTTTTTATCAGTGCAGCAATTAGTCTACAGTATATTTTAGTACCTCCATGATGTCTGCATGGATGCTGGCTAATTGATGTTGCATGTGGGTAGTGAGACAGAGAAGAAGAGAGCGCTTCATAGAGGAATCGAGCCACATGCACTTCTATCAGTGTTACTGTTCTGGTTATAGTGTTAAACTACGCAATGTTATAGCTAAAAACCGTTAAGCTGAAATCCAGACAAGGTTGAAAACTACTGGAGCATCAAGAAGCATTACCTAAACCAACAGCACAAAGTTCTTATAGAAGGGACATTTTTGTAAATGGCTCACATTTAAGAAGAGAAGCTGCAGCAGGTTGCCCTCTGTTCCTGACAAGACACTCCACGCTGCCTCATTGCACCCTGGCGCAACTTGTTATAAAATATGGTTGAAAATATTGTTTGTTTGATGGTTAAATTGTACGTTTGTGACCATGATAACTCAAAAAGTAATGAATGGATCTTGATGAAATTTTCATCAAATGTTGGCACGAGGGAGAAATGATTAGTTTTTGGAAGTAATCCAAATCTGGATAAGGAGCCAGGAATTTTTTTAACGATTTGTAAACATTACAAGCCCGGGCATTTTTTCAAATTTTTACGAGTAACTCATTAACTTCTCAACTGTTTTAAGACATTTTCAAACAATGTTGTTCATGGCACAATGGAGACATTATTAGATTTTGTTTGTGTTCTGAATCCAGATGTGGATCCAGGAATTTTTTCGAAGACTTATTTTATCAGGCGTCCTATCCTGTCATATGATTAAAGGTGCTCAGATTTTCTAGATGATGCAGTTGTCTTTTGTAGTATTAAATGTGGTATTTGCTTTTGTGGTCATCCTCACATCTGTACTTTTTTCATTGTATAACGATAGTATGTATCACGTGACTTGTCAGGTTTCCCCAGAGTTGCATAGACAGAGATGTGACTCCTCATTTGTTTCATGTCCAATGAACGGCTAGGACCTGAATTGTCAAATCTGGGATAAAAATCTTCATTAAATGAACTTTGGGGCTGCTTCAGAGGGGCACACCCTTTTTAATCTTTTTGTCCTTTGTGATGGGGTCACCATGCATTCGTATATTGTGACAATGATGGAAATGCAGTTAATCAGTTAGCACTAATCAATATCAGTTAAACTCAATAATAGGTGATTTGTGATTGGTTTTGGGATCAAAAACTGATCAGGGCATCCCTTTTATCACTCCTTCAAGTGTAAGTTACTGTATGATTATTGGAAGTCTATGATTACTGGAAAACTCAATCAGTATGACAAGCAGAAAACCTAAAACTTAAAATCAACATGACAGTATGGAGTGGCCACTTATTGAAGAAGCATACTTTCACACTCACCACATTCTAATGTTTTGTTCTGAGGGTTTTGTAAATGTTGTTGAATTTCCTATTAAATAGAGCAATTTGGATTTGAATCACATTTATCCTCATTAAGAGTGGGATAAATTAGGGAAATTGGAGTCATTGATTGATGAAGTGCTTTGCTTTTATTCTAACATTGATTATTTAAATGAATGCTAATGGCTGATCAAGGAAACAGACGGTGTAATTTACATAAAGCTCACCTCGGCTGGGACTGCTGTGCAAGTCTGCTGTGGTTGTTTTTTGTGCAAATCAAGGTTTTTGCACTGCTCTAATTGAGTCTATTTATTCTTCTTTTTCAGGACATTGCTCAAAGTGGCTGGTATCGTGCATCTGTTCCCTTCTTTGGATTACCAGGATATTTAAAGACTGAAACAGTGAATCCAGCATGGGAACTAACCCAAAAAGGACTGTGACGGTCCAGATGGTGCCTCAGCTGGCTGTGGTGGACACACTGGGCAATAAAGAGCCCAACGCCAACTGGACCAAAGAGCCAAACCTCAAACTGTCTCAGGTTTGTCCAAAATCCTCCCTCACATCTCCTGACTGCAAACAGGATAACTCACCTCTGACTGCTGCTCCCTCCAACACCTCCAAATCAGTCACCACGGGGGATGAACCAGTAAGCAGCACCGTGTCAGGCAAAGCAGCACCTTCTAATGGAAACAAAACAAAACCAGAGGCTGTGAAAGTGGAAGAAAAACTGATACCTGACCTCTCCCTCAGTGTGGGTGAGGCAGGAGGCGACCAGAGGGATTCTAACGCCAATATGAAGATGTCAAGCCCGGCTGATGAGAGGGAAATCTGTAAGGCAGCTGTGTCGCCTGCTCTTTCAGCACCAAAGGTCGACATGCAGAGCACTGACTGCAGAATAACAGGGAGCACAGCAGAGGAGCAGAATGTAGGGATGACATCCCCCGCTAAAGTTTCTGCTCGAGAAGAGAGTGCAAAACATGTTTCCCTCAGTAATAAAAATTTAAAAGATGCCTGTGAGGTGAGCCAAAATGCTCCAGAATCACAACAGGATAAAAAGGGGAGTAATTCAGCCCAAAAAGAAAAGGACTCTGTTCAACAGAAACCCAAAGAGCCTGATCATACGCATACCAGCTCTAAAAGTGCACCTGGCCCAGAGAAGGTGAAACACACCACGGACACATCTGCAGCACCACCGCCTTGCCCGGTCAAAAATGCAGAAGCTGCATTAACAAATCAGAATGCAGCTTCAGCACATCAAGAGAAGGGCTCAACTCCAGCAAAGAAACCACAAGTCTTTTCAGATAAACATCAGCCAGCCTCCTCCGCCCAGCCCCAGGCTACATTAAACATGGCGGCACACGGGCAGGTGGCAGGGGGGTCCAGTCAGATGGACAGAGCTGCCTGTGAAGGGCAGCAGCAGCCCTGCAAGCAGTACAGGGAGGCCTCCACTATGACCTCCTCCCTGTCCTCCACCCCGGTCAGGCAGCATCAGGATATGGAGGTCCAGGCAGTGGCAAACACGTGCACGAGGAGTGTGGCCACCAGTCCGAGCTTGATGCCCTTCGCTGCGACTCGCAGGCAGAGCAGTGGCACAAGGGAAGAAAGCCTGGCTGTGGTGTACAACATGGACGGGTTGGGATTACATCAGATGAGTAATCTATTAGGGTCGGAGAGACTCACAGTCGAGGCAGAGATGTGCCCCAACCAGAATGCGAGTGTAGTTTTTAACTCAGACTCTTTGTCAGACAAAAGGCTCGGAGCAAAGCCAAAAGAATCAACTCTGTGCAACACCCAGCCAGTTTATCAAATCAACATTGAACACAAGGAGCAAGGACAGACAGGCAATTCTCACAATAGAGCAGCCTCTACAGAAGATCCCTCTCTTAAAGCTGGAGGTCCCCCAGAGACAGCCGGTGCTATCACACCTGGATCTGCTGACAGTAGCAATGCTGCGCCGTCTCAGGCTGCTGCTCCAACCAAGCCCAACCAGGCCCCGGCGACAACAAACACTGCATCAAAGTCAGCACCGCCTAAAAATAAAGCTGGAAGCCCTGAAAAAAAGGATAGGGGAAAGGATAAGAGAAAGGATAAAGGAAAGGATAAAGAGAAGATAGAGCCAGAGAGAGAGGAAAAAGACGATGAGCAGTCAGCGAAGGATAAAGCAAAGAGCGTCCATGATGTCGTCTGGGATGAACAGGGGATGACCTGGGAGGTCTATGGGGCCTCCGTGGACCCAGAGTCTCTCGGTTTTGCAATTCAGAGCCACCTGCAGTGCAAAATCAAGGAGCAAGAAAGAAAACTGATAGCCCAGACCTCACTCAGGAAGTCAGTGTCTGGGGTTGACTCACCACAGAAAGGCAGGAAGAACAAAAGGAGGCAGCAAAACATTTTCAGGTCAATGCTGCAAAATGTCCGACGGCCCAACTGCTGCGTGCGCCCCCCACCCTCCTCGGTTCTCGAGTAGCGCGAAAGCAGGGAAAAACTGTGTCTGACTCCTCCCCTTTTCCCCCCTAGAGGTCAAAATATTTGACATATGATGTTTGTCAAAATATTTGCCCTCTCACCCCGTCCCCTCCTTCTCATCATGACTACAATGCCAAGTTATCAGGGTGAAGATCCCTGTGCGTGAGTATACTAGAGTGTTGTAGCATAAAGAGTCAAACTATGTGTGATGTTTGTGATCAAAGAAGGTAGGAAATAGATGTATACAATAACTTATTTTCTAGAGATAGATCATATATAAAGAGAGAGAAGAGTTTTTAAATAACGGAGGAGGTGGTAGTGAAATGCATGTATATTAGTTACAAAGGCAGGTGTATGACTTATAATGAAGCCCAATCCTCTGCAGTAACGGAATGGAGTAGATGTATAATTCACTGTCAGAGTATTTGTGCAAATATACTAAAACATCTCAGTACATTTGGTGCATTTGGTATGTTTTTGAAAATATATTTATAATATTGCTGTGTTTTCTTTAAATGCACCTTTAGTGGTTATGTTGTGCAAAAAAGGGGACTGTACGCAAGCTCTGTTCGATCTCTGTTCTACTCTGGTTTTCTATTAAAACAAAGCAAAAAATAGTCAAGCTTCACATGTTTTTCATTTACCACCACCTAAAGGCACTTACAGATACAGGCTCCATGTATGATTATTCTTGAACTTTCCTTTAAAGCTCATCTGCGAAACTATTGCTTGTATCAATATTGACTCCCTCTGTGGAATAATTAGCCCTGCCAAGTTTGTTGCAAAGAATTGTTTAGGTCTAATTAAGATCAACCTAATGCATCAATCTTCAAGATTCAAAGGGGCTAGCCCTTAGAAGGGATGCATAATATTTTCTTATAGTCATATCCGATATGCCAATATTTGTGAACTCATTATAACAGATACTGATACCAATATTTTTGTCAGAGGTGCGGAGTCTTTACATTAATAAAAGTGGCCTGCTCCTCAAATGATGACAGTATACTTGTGATGAGAAGAGATGTGAAAGAAGAAAACAACATATATTGTTGATTTTAAAATGTTAACATTTAGGAAGCTTTCACAGCAAACACATTTGGATCAGACCAAACAAACTCTGGTTTGATTGTTATATTTTGGGAGGTTTGAAAGTTCAAATAAACTCCAATGGGACCCAAAGACAAAAATCTGGTCTACTTGAAAACAAGGGTCTTGGTAAGGCCAAAAAAAGCAAGTGAATCAAAAAGCAGGAAACTGTGGCCTAGATTTGACAATATACACACTGCACACTGTGTATTCAGCCAACTTGTCGAAAACTGGTAGAAACATAATAATGGCTACTGTCATTTTTCTTAATAAGGACACAAAGACATAAAGACTAATGATATTGATTCCTTGAGGGAGTTGTTATTGATTGTCAGCTGGAACTGGTTTTTGAGTCCCATCCCTAGTCCCAACCCACTCTTGGGTGACCACTGTCCTACAGGACTTATTCAGCTTCACCCTTGAGCCATGAAAGCCAGATTTAGATTCTGAACCTGTTGGACACTGGTCTCATCAACTTCAGGGAATGTGAATGACCAAACCAAGGTCGTCTTTATATTCTGACATCCAGAAATGATGACAGAATGGTAAAAAAAAAAAAAAAAAATTGCTTTGCTAGCTACCAAAACAGTAAACTGTTGAAACTTGGCAGTCAAATGGGAGAACCAACAATGCTGAAGTGCACATTGTTTGTATACTCCTAGAAATGTTTTTTTCAGTCAGTTATTTCCCTAATTAGTATTGTATTTCATATCACTGGAACGCCGGATTATCCACCTTAACAACAAGATATGACCTGTAATGATTGTGCATTCATGAAATGAGCAACAAAGCTAAACATGTGGGTAGCTGCAAAAAATTGTCAGGAATATTGCATCATCCCCCCTTTGCTTGGTCCCATCACCTAAAAAATCTGAAAACTAAAGGTGTTTAAAAAAAAAACTATCTCTCTTTAAATAAGCCAAACATATTTCTCAGTGTTTTCTGTGTAATGCGCATGTAGTGATCCATTTATATTTAACTTTACACTGACGTTAAGATGGTAGAGCTTTATTAACTACAGCCCATAAAAGAAAGTAAAACTCAGATGGATCAATGGCTAAAGAAGGAGATAAACTTGTGTAAAGTTAAATGAGATGGTTTCTAATTACTACCAAGGGAATGAAGTTGTTTAAAGCTAAGGCTTGTTGGCCCCTGACTATTTTCTTTGACAAGCATACAGTCCTTTCATATTCGAATACGGGCAGAGACAGAAAGCTTTAATAAATCAGAAAATTCAGAGGAATATCTTTTAGCACTTTGTTTTGTCAGCTGAAACACTGAACTTCTGAAAATCATTTTTACAGTTCAGCATATTCAAGGAGAGATGTAATCTTTTGAAAAACACCCCAAAATGCAGTTTTACTTAGCAATAACTTCTTTTGCTGAGTTGTAGATAAAATGTGGAATAGATAAATAAAAATAATTTTGGACTATTTCCCGCATAAAATGGGCACTTTCACTTCTATCTTTACACTAATGGTATTTCTGGGACTGGGAGTCTGTGCTAAAAGACTCTGAAGCAGACAATATCATTAGCAGGATTTAAAGCAGTTCATTTAAAAGCTTCCTCAAACTCCCATTTGGCTGTTAAATCCAATGTTAGAACACCCAGACTTTCCACATCAGAGAGAAGATGCAATTATTCCTGATTTTAAAAGTAGCACCCTAAAATAACAGAGTAAGTGGGAGACAAACTTGCAGTGGCTAAGTCAAGAAAAGTTGGAGCTTCATTATACTTGCTCTTCTACACAATCTGACGTTTAAGAAAAGGAAGTTAACTTGGAGGCATGAACATAGAATTGGAAATAAATCAAATAAATCAAAAAATCAACAGTGTAGATTATCAAGGAGAAAAGCAAACCATTTAATAGTTTTTGATTCTTTTTGAATAAATTTGAGCTTTAAACTGAACAAAGCAGTTTTTTTGTACATTTATCTGATCTATTTATTGAGGATTATTGGCTACTTAATTAAAAAGTAAAAGCAGACAGCAAAAGTTGTCGTATTTGCTCTAAGTTCAATGATGTGTTAATTTAGGATCACAAATTAGTTTTTAGGGTTCAGTTCCAGCTCAGTCCTCTGGAGGCTAACCTTTGTGAAAGCCTGCCTTCCCTATTGTTACGAGGTTAGAGGAAAACTGTTTCGAAATCATTCCCATACACTGATCAGCCATAACATTATGACCACTGTGAAGTGAACAATACTCTTTATCTCTTCATCATGGCACCTGTACAATTTGTCCTCACTGACATTGACACTGATGTTTGAAGCAGGAAAAATAGGCAAGTGTAAGGATTTGGGCGAGTTTGACAAGGGCCGAACTGTGATGGCTAGACAGCTGGGTCAGAGCATCTCCAAAACTGCAGCTCTTGTGGGGTGTTCCTGGTCTTCAGTGGTCAGTATCAACAGGGTCCAAGGAAGGAACAGTGGTAAACCAGCGACAGGGCCATGGGTGGAGTGAAGGCTGGTCTGTGTGGTTCAGTCCAACTTAAAAGATCTGCTGCTAACATCTTGGTGTCGGATACCACAGCACACTTTCAGGGGTCTAATGGAGTCTATGCCTTAGGTCAGGGCTGTTTTGGGACCAACTTAATGTTAGGAAGTTGGTCACAATGTAATGATTGGAGAGGTCATTTACAATAAATAGAAACTTTAAGCTTAATTTAAATCACACTTGTAATGATAATTACAGGTTTAATGTCTCTGCCAATATAAAAATCAGAAAGGAGATCTAACTTACATCTTAACTTTTTTTCATGTATATTGTCGAATCAACAATTTAACTGGTGCTTAAGTAACTGTGGACAAATAGCCACCTCTCAGTTTCTGATTTGAAGAGTTTATTCATACTTTCAAAAGTGTGTCAGGTACCAGGAGACGCTTTACAAACTCACAATGTTCAACAAGAGAGTATGAAAAGAAACTACAACAGCAAAACTCAGTGTTCGAATTGAAATCTATTGAAATAAAAGGAGGACATAAATACAGAGTCTCATTTTATGATTATATGAGGGTTTTGATGGCATCAGATGATGTTCAGGTTTATTAATGGGCTGCTGTACTTGTGTTTGAGAAAGGCTGATATAGTGCACTCATCATATTCTACAGTGCATGGTGAAAAGGAGTGAACAATTGATGGTCATTTAAACAAAACAAAATACCCATCATGCATTGCACATCGGAGCTACAACAAGCATCATGTGACAATGGGAAAAAAACACCTCTCAGATTAACTATCTAAAGTGTCTGCATTATGTTTTTTGTTTGTCTGTGTGTACTTTCATTTCCACATCTGTACAGATCCATCTTGTGAAAGCCTCGAGAATGCCTCGAGGTGCAGATGGATCAGCCTGATCTAATGTCTGTGATCAGGCAGATCCATCTTGCCAAGCTCCTATCTACAACAACTGTGAGCAGCGCAGAGTGGGAAACCCAATCAACGCCCTTTAGAGCAGGAAAAGCGAACGAAGGCAGAATGAAGCAGCTGCTTGTACAAAGATCAGCATTGCTGCTAACAGCTTCAGTAGCAGTTTTATCAGATCTGGACCATATTTCTTTTTTAAATGCAAAACAAATAACAACACTACAAACTTATTTTTAGGAAGGATATTTTCACCCATCTTCCGAAATGTTTTAACGCCAGTTTGTTTCACGAATTGGCTGACGTTCTGTCCTGTACCCCATATGGTGGTAGCACCCGCCTTCTTCCATTATCTGATAGCCTATAATGAATGTGAGTGACAGAACAATCGTCAACAACCACCTGTCTGATTTGTCTTTGAGAGGTTCTGCCTGTTCCACAACACTTTCTACGGGCTGTTTCTCGGATGGACAAGTGAAATATATTGAACAGTCCATCCAGTGTGTAAGGTTAGATTTTCTGCAGAATTTGCATGAAAGTTCACTTTGACTCAAGGATCTGATTAGATTTTGGAGGTCAAAGTTCAAAGTCATGGATTTCCATGTTTATCCCTCGCTTGTGAACGCTTTCAGGGATTTTCCTTGACTTTTTGTCCACTCAAATTTAAGCCCAAACTGATTAGACTTAGGAAGCTAAAGGTCAAGTGCCAGTCTTTGGTCCTTACGTTAGTTGACTTTTTCTACAGATCACACCTCCACACAAACCATCCCGGCCTTTCCTCTTGACCCACCACTGTACTCCCACTGTGCAGTGATTCATAAACCTCACAGTGGCATAACACTGCATAGTGACAGCTCTAAAAACACAGCAGAATGATTCTAGTAAACCATTTTCCCTGGTGAAATCTCCCCCTCAGAGAGAACTTACTTTTCTGACGGGTGCAACACTGATCTCAGGCGACCGCTGTTATTGTCTTAACAAGGATGTCACTTCCTGTTAGCATCATGATGTGATAGTCTCTGTACAAGTCCCTTATAAAGGAAGTCACTGTGCTATGAAATGTCACAACCTGTAGAGAGAGACACAGCCTAATCCTAATGCCATGTTTGCTTCAGTTGTCTTATTGTACCTCTTCTGATGTGTTAAAGAGCCTGTGAATGTTTCAGGAAGTAGCAGGACCCCTTTGACCTCTCTACATATATAATCTTTCCCCTAAGCCCACTCTTACAAAGCTGATGGAAAGGTGTCAAACACATGGCTAATCCGTCCAGTCATATTAGATATCAAACTCAGCCTCTGGTAGAATTAATTCTCTCTCCAGCTGAGGTCATCTTCTCCTTTATACATCCACACTGTCCATTCCTGTAGGCCCGGTCACCAGCCTTAATTCTGATTCTTTCACCCTTGCTTTAATTAGCTGTGTTTCAATTTTTAATAACCCCCCTCTACCCACCGTCTCTCCATGCCCGAATCATATTTGGAAGTGCAGATTGGATTCAGCCACAGGCGGTGGGTTAGCACAGAGGGAGATTTATGCCGACGACAAGGAACATGGAGAGGGATTTCAAAGGCACATGGGCAAATACCACCCGCTGTTACACTTAACCAGAGGACGCCATTCAACTGGCTGTTAATATTCAGCTCACTGACTTTGTGCTCTGTGCCCTCCATGCATATTTTAATGAACACATGCCTTCTTACTATGCCCTATGCTCTCATATAGGGAAAGATATCAAGCAGAGGAGCATACTAATATTCTATGGGATATGTTAGACTGTTGGAGTTTTTAACTCTGATGAACAGTAATTCAGTAAAGATCAGATTGATACCTGTTTCCTTACACAGGCAACAGAAAAAAGTATTTCAGTCAGAGAACTCATGTTTGTATTAGTTGAAATATTTACTGTAGGAGCAGAACAGTGTTTGAGTAGAGCGTCTATTTGACCTCATCACTCCTTTGTTTTCCTACAGAATTGGGGAGTATTGAGACTGAGGCTATGTCCAAATGTAGGCGGGTACTTTTGAAAGCAGAGTTCTTCTTTCTACATTTAAAGAAATAATCCCATCCATGAAATTTTTAAAAGCATCTTCGTTCACATGGAAACCCCTAAACGCACAGTTAAACGCTGTGTATTATCTTGTAACAATGTCTGTGATGTGCAACTTGTTAAATTTTTTTTGTTATTTCTTTGCAAAAGCAGTTGTATTTTCATATCTATTCCAACCACAAGTGGTGACAGCAGGTGATGGAAATGGAGAATATTTGGTTAAAATCAATCAAATTACATCCCCCTTATCTTCTAAAGTCTCTACTTATACTCTATTACTTTAATTGATGAGGCCTGATCAGAAAATATCATCATAGTCAACAAATGACCAAAATGAATGATCTCAAAGCCCAACTTTTGACAAAAATTTCACATTTTTAAATTATACCTATTGGCCTTTTCAGCTGCTAGCTATTTAAAAACTAAGAACAGGATAACACAGCTTAGCACAAGGATATGGAAACAAGGGGAAACTGTGTGTCTGTCCTCTCACATAAGTAACAAAAAATCATAATTACCATCTTACAAGTTAAGTAAATTTGTGTGTGGTACGTAATGTGTTTCATCAATGATAAGATGGGCTTGGTTTGTCTTTTGTTTGACTAAAACCAAGCAAACTCTCTCATCATGTTTCAGTGTTGAAGCTAAATTGAGCTAACAAGTGGCTGGCTTAACTTAATTATCATTAAATGAGTCTCTGTTTTACACTAAAACATTCTTTTCAAAGTACAATTTCAAAGACACACAACTTGAGCTCAAAGAGGAGAAAATGGTTTATTTTCTCCTCTTGTTTCAGTATTTAGGCTACGCTTGCAGGTGGCTGGCTCAAGCTGAATTATCATTCAAATCTTAGCAATTTCCCATGACATGGGGCTTGAGCTCAAAGAGGAGAAATTAGTTTACTTCAGCTTTGGAGTTTTATCAACCTGCTCTAACAAATTAAAATGAAATTACCTGAATTTCTTGACATGAGATTCCATGCTGGTGTTGAGCAATTGTAAGAAATTTCTGTCAGTGAGATGTGGTTTATAATTCAAACACAAATTGGATCAGCATGAGGGGCGCCATGGTAGCGCAGCAGGTTAGTGCACACACCTCACAGCATGAAAATTGCTGGTTCAACTGCTTTTGTCTCTCTATGTGGCCCTGCGATTGGCTGGTTACTGGTTTTTGGTGTGGCTCAACCCTCACCCAATTGGGATGGGCTGCAGAAATAGATTGTGGATGGATAGAAGGATGGATCGGTATGAGAATAATAATTATTGCAAATCTCGCGTACTGTTCTCCGGGTTTATATTTCCAACTAGTGCAGTGGAGACTATTCAGTGAACACAGCCCATTCATGTGGACTTGATGAAGGACCATGTGACCCAGTATAAGAGTGGCTCATTGAGATGTTTTTGGATAACAATGGAGATGTGTTTTGTGTTTTTCAGAGGAGTTAAATCCACCAGGGTTCAGGATCAATACTTGATTGCTTTTTTGGGTCTATTCATTCAATGTGGTAACAACAGTATGGCCCTTAAACCATTAAGGCTGTCTGAAAACATAAAAATACCAGTAATGTGTTTTTTTTTTTTTTGCAGAATATTTGCAATGTAATAGACAATAAATGTGGTTATGTTTGTATTTTTTAGCTGTGATAAGGTCAAAAGTGAGTTTTGCAGTACTCCTTTGTTGCTTTACCTAATTTTTAAGCTCTGTTTCCTTCCAGTCTCATGCAAACATCAATGAATTAATTGATAACAACCTCCTCTTACAAATTTATATTAATGTACTGAACCATGTTTCCATTTACTCCATATTCATATTGCATAAAAGAAAATAATTAATAGAGCTGTAAAAATGTCGGCAAATAAATGCATATCATTGTGGAGGAGAGTGACAGCTGGGTTTTAACACGCAGCTTCAAGTGAAATAATAATCTCTCAAGTGTTACCATTTAACAGGGAAACTCCCGGGCTGTGTCAGAAGCTTAAATTAAAAACTGATCATCTGTGCAATGAAGCAGGAGCCCCCTGTTACAGCCTGAGGGTCTCCCTGGACTCATGCTGAGATGTTGAAACTAATGGCAGAGCTGTTGCTGTGGGCAGGAAGCTTTGGTGCATGGCTCCAAAACAACCACTTTATTGTTTGATGTAATATTTACAGGAGTTGATTTTCGATCATGCATTCAAATTCCTTTCTCTGTGTTGTTTTACAGAGCAGAGTTTACTTGGGTTTCATTCAAATTAAAGAAAGTACACATTACTGGAAACGAAATCATTCAAGTAGGTCATTTAACAGGATAAATGCAGATTTATCTTCCATGTACATTCATAAAATTTGATATTGAACAGTTATAACAGCTGGTACAGGGGCATGTTAACAGTGGTGTTACATCACCTTGCCTTTTAACAACACTGGAAAGTGTTTTGGGACTGAGGACAAAAATTGTAGAAACTTTGTAGGTGGGATTCTTTACCATTTTTGCTTGATGTTCGACTTCAGCTGCTCAACAGTCTGGGAACTCTGTTGTCATCTTTACACTTCACAATATCATTTAACAATGGTTTTCTGAAGTGTTCCTGAGCCCACGTGGAGTGGGCCAGAAAAGAATGATGTTGGTTTTTATTGAGTGCTGTCTGAGGGATCAAAAATCAAGGGCATTCAATGCACTTACATTCAGAGATTTCTCAGGATTTTCTGAAGCTTTTAATGATATTATGGACTGTAGATGATGAAATCCCTAAATTCTTTGCAATTGTACACTGAGAAACATTCTTAAGCTGTTGGAAATAAAGCTGTTCAAAAAGTAGTGAACCTCGCCCCATCCTGAACAACTGAGCCTTAAGTATAAAATCCTTTCTCCTTTTGTGCCCCATCATGACTCTCAGGCGTTTCCAATTAACATGTTCACCCATGGGATGCTCCAGACTGTTTTTGTTTGTTTGTTTGTTTTTTGTTGCCCCTGTCCCATCAGTTTTCGAACGTGATTCAAATTAAAAATGTGTGAATATTTCCAAAATAAATAAATACATTAAACCAAAAAAAACAGTGAAGTTTATCAGTTTCAATATCAGATATATTGTCTTTATAGCATACTAAACTGAATATGGGTTGAAACAGATTTGTAAATCATTGTATTCTGTTTTTATTTACGTCTTACACAATGTCCCAACCTCACTGGAATTGAGGTTTGTACTAAATACTAAATCCAGTATACTTGCATTAAAAACTTCCCCTGACTTACCTGGAAGCTATTTTAAAAAGTCTCTTTACTTCTATTTCAGAGAGTAGACATCCACCAGGTCTAGCTCAGATATAGCATCCATGCACACTAGGGGGAAATGCAGGGCAACAGCAGCAGCCACATTTTGAGCTATAATTGAAGCACCATGGATAAGTTGCCTGTCCTGGTGTTGGGATATGAGATCTGCTTGCAGTGACCCAGTTAGCTCAACAAACACGTTAACTTCATTAGCTAACACAGGAATGCTTATAGAGGCCTCAGAGATACTACAGAGCACTACAGTCATCACCAGAATCAAATATGTCCTCCTTCTGAGCACTTTTGAGGCACTTTCATCCTGAAAATGAGTGTTAATTGCTATTTACAGACCATGTTTTGAAACTGAGGAGTGGGTAATTAGGGGTGGCTGATGATCACAGTGTTGCTGTTTAATTCTGCAAAACCCGTGCTTTAACACAGCTCCAGAGATCTCACTGGTGAAAGCTTTGGACTGTTTCAATTTTCAACCATTTCTGTGCAATTTTTCATCCTCCGTGTTCATCCATGTGCCTCCACCCTTCAACTGCTGACCCCCATTTTCTCTCCAAGCCCTCTATTTCTCTCAATCCCAGACGTCCTGATCCCTTTTTTCTCTCTTTTTGTGGATGATATCATTATGAAGCATCCTAAGCCAAAAACAGAGAGGTGATTAAAGCCTGGGCTGGCAGAACAGTTCCCATAAAACGGTCGGCTACTGCTCCCTTATTCATGCTCGTACTGTATCAGCCAGATAGCTGGAAGTGAAGCTCGTCCTCCTGATGGCCGCCCTGTTCCCAGTGGAGTACGTGGCCTACATTTGTTTGTGGTGCAGTGTGAGTGTGTTCCTCTGTCAAATGATTCCAGTTTTTCTGCAGCATACCCCCTTTTGTTTCCTCGAACATTTGTCTTTTTGTTGCTTTTATCTGCTTCTTCTTTTTGTTTTTTCTCTGAGTATCCTACATTTAAGAGCTGGTCACTGATTGCTCACATGCACATGCCCTCATAACCTTACTGGAAAAAAAAAACATACATGTGCAAAAGATGCACGTTTAAAAGAGCACACTCCCACACGCATATATACACACATATATACACAAAGGTCACCTTCCCTGGCTTCATTAGAGACTGCTTTAGCACAGCTGACAGATGTGCCCATAAATCATAGGTCCCCCGGTGAAGCAAGAAGGTCCAAAACAAACTGATAAAGGTGGAACACATTGACAAAAGGAGGGGATAGGGAGAGATAGAGAGATAGAAACAGAGACAGAATGACAGGGGGAGACGTGCACGTGTGTCAGCAAGCTATAGCTGCAGAGAATTCCTTTGACAATTGATTTGACTGAATTACTTGAATAAATATAAAACTGTCAAAGAATGATTATTCTGCATAATGTTTGCAACCCTGGGGAGCAATAAGCAGATTTTGTAACTTTGTTGCCTGTTGTTAAATAGTGTAATGAATGAAAGGTTTTGTCTTGTGAGTAAAAGGAAATGCTAAAGTTAAAATATGAACATATTGTGCTTTAGATTTGAAATTATCCAGAGTAAATTCAGGACAAGAAAAGCTCATCCTAGCCATGTCTTTGTGCCTCCTGATTTTAGTCCTGAGACACTCTGTATGTAAAGCTGCAGCTGAGGTTAATCTCCCTTTTATGAGTGAACAGACACAAATACTTTTTAAATTTTATTTTGTTTTTTGGGGCATTTTTGTGCCTTTATTGATAGAAGAGATTGACAGTGGATAGGCTTGTGAAAGGGGGTGAGAGAGTAGGGGAAGACACTCTGCAATCTGGCCACAGGCTGGATTTGAACCCGGACCGGCAGAAGTACGTATATGGGATGAGCATGGTTGCTAACCACTCCGCCAAACCAGCATCCCCACAGGTACTTTTTTGTCTTTGGGCAACACTTGGGTTTGACATCATGATAAGGGCCTAAAATTTTAGAATTGTTAGTATATATCTATATATAGTATATATTTGAGAGTATGAAGCCATGTCTGGTCCTGCAAAACTTTCAAACTGTGTGAATATCCATACAAGAACTTTTCAACTATTTCAATCCAGAAAGCTTTATTGGCATTGTTACGTGCGGCCCTGTTTCTCTCTCTGTCTCTCCCTGGTACTCCTCCTTCCTCTCCTCTGCTGCACACCTGAGAGCAATCTGCGCTCAGGGAGGGGAGGGCTATTTGGAGGTGCTGAGAGAGGAGCAATAGTTGGGCACACACACAGACCTGAGGAGCAGGAGGTTTCTGGGTACTCCTCCTTTGTTCTCTGGACTCACAGGTATTTTTGTTTCTCCTTTTCCCTTTTGGTTCCTCAGCAACACTAGGTTGCTGGGTTTTGTTGTTTTAGTTTGGGCTGGAGATTGTCGGTGGTCCTGTTTTCTCGGTTTTGATTATTCCTTGGTTTAGTTAGTTTTTGGTCAGGCAGCATATGGAGAGGTGTTTGGGTGCGACGGCCCCTTATTGGTTGGCCTGATCATTTTCTCCTGTTTTGTTCATTTTTGCCGACAACTCCAGCCCCTTTTGTTTCATTTAGTTTGTTTCTCATTTGAATCTTTTACTTCAATAAAGAAAGTCAACTTTGTCCTTTGTGTGGCGTCCTTTAATATGTTTCTGGTTTCCTTTTTTTTTGATCGACATTGAGCCAGGTATTCTCTCATTGGTATGGAGGCCGTAACAGGCATGAGGGTTTCATACAATACAACAATGAATATTAAAAAAGGAAATATTCAGTAATAATATTGTGATAGCTTTCACGCATTGCCTTGATTTAATTCTATTAAGGTATGAGTTAACCTCTGTTTCTTGTCATAATGAAAAATAGTTTTTTTTTATATTTGTATGTGTAGAATGTATTGAAGGCCATTTATACTTACATACCACTTTATTAGTTACTCCTTGCTTCTACCAGTTTGAACTACCTTAACTCATGGCATGAATTCCTCATAACCTGATGCACCAGATAGACCTTTCAAGATAAGTGATACAGAGTATATCGTATTTCACTATTCCATCAGACAACAGCCCATATAAAGTATTTGGGGAGGGCAGAACCTTTCATAAACATAGCAGCAAGTGACTGGACGATTGTTTCATCAGTTACATTCAGTACGGGTCAATCCGATGATGCAGTCGGTGGGTGTTACTGCAGCAGCCAAAAGTTCAATACGTAAGCCACTCTGTAGAGCAAACTCTCGCCAAAACACGCTGATACATTCTACAAAAAAATGCTTTCAGCGTTATTTGTTTTTCATTTAATAATGAATGCCGTCCAGATCTGATAACCCTGCTACTGAAGCTGTGAGCATCTACGCTAATCTCTAAATGAGCAGTACTAGCTCAGTTGCTGCAGGTTGGAGCTTGGCAAGATGGATCTGCCTGAATACATACAGTATATTGAATCAGGTGGATCCAGCTGCTGCACAAGCTGAGGTCGAACAAGGTGCTGAGAAAATTCCTCAGAGATTTTGGTCCATACTGACATGATAGCATCACAAAGTTGCTGCACATCCGGAAAATGTGCTTTTGGATTGAGATTTGGTGACACTGCAGTGTGCTGATCTTGCTGCCGTGTTTAAGAAACCAGTTTGAGATGATTTTAATTCTTTGGCATGGCCCATTTTCCTGCTGGAAGTAGGCATCAGGAAATGGGTACGGGGGGTCAGAAAGGGATGGACATAGTCAGCAACAATACTCGGGTAGCCTGAGTGTTCACCCCTTGCTAGTGAATACCATTTCCCAACACACTGGGAATTTCTTCCAACTTTGCACCAATGTCCACTCTGACTTAAGGATGAACTGAAGAACTGAAGGGATTTTCTTTAAGTTTTAAAAAATATTTACTCTGACTGAAGGATAATATAAGATCTGGGGGATCTCATGTCAAAGGTCAAAGTCATTGAGCCCCATGTTCATCTTTTGCATGTGAAACTGAGATTGCAAGAAAACTTTGAAACATTATCTTCGAGCTTTGCACAAATACCTACACCTCATGGATGAAAGGATTAGATTCAGCAGACCAAAACTCGAAGGTCAAGATCACAGGGTCTCATGTTCATCCCCCTCTTGTGAAAAACTATCTCAAGAAAACTTTTTTAAAATTTGCACAAATGTCCACGCGGATATATTCATGAGGAAATTATACTTTTAGAACATGATCACTGGTGCCTTAAGTATTTTTTTTTTTATCAAACATCACATTTACATCATTAATCAAATACCATCACAACCAATCACACTAACAGAAAACCTCTGAGAACATTCTTCTTCACCCAACACTGTGCTCTCAATGTCTGCATTCAACTTTCTTCTGTGAGAAAATCATTCAATCTGATCTTTAGTCTTCTGTTGAAGCAGCCTTTAATACTGAAGCTCTGAGTATATTTTATCAGTGTTCTGTGTATCATTTATGAATATTGCTAATTTTTCTATTTTACTTGTTTCTTAGTCCATAATTTCACATAGCTACTTTCATTTATTTGCTCTTCTTAATTTTCAAGACCACAAGTTTTGAGTAATGGTAAGCAATTCTCACAGGTACAGTACGATCTTTTTTTTTCCTTTCCCCGCTCCTTTCCAGATATGCAGTGTCTCTTCCTGAAAAAACAGTCACCATTACCTTGAGTGGGATGAGAATGGACTGAAATTAAATAAATCACCTGCTCTCTTTACTTTTTGACTGGAAAAAAACCCCAACAAGGACATGAAGTCAGCGTCCAGCATGATTACTGCGGACCTCACAATCTGCGGTCAAGGCCACTCACTGACTTAAATCTGTTGACTCTCAGTATATCTGAAGCTTAGTGTTAATTATTAGGGAGCAATAAATAAACCATTTTGTCATCGGTTTCATAGGTAATTAGTTTGCTGCTTGCTTGTGTAAAAGGAGGGTTTTCTTGACTCTTGCAAGCGCTTAAAAGAAAGTGGTGCGAATATTTTACTGTCCCAATAATTTGAAGATTTTACATCTTAAGTTTGCAGTGAAAGGATTAAATGCATAAAGTGCCATGCCACAATAATGTAAGTGTCATGTTTTGGTCTTAATAATTTACTTTTCACGCACCTATCTGTGAAGTAGATATCAGGACAACCTCTTGATTAGAACTCGAGCATTATCTCTACTCATCAGCTTGTCGTTATGATACTGTATGATCTATTGTGTAATCACACATCCTAAGGAGCTCAAGGTTCACATGTGAGTGCAGATATACCCCAATCATCCCTCAGTAAGTCAGAAGTTAGTGAACTGTTGGACAAGGCACAGGCTTTTGAGCCATCATGTCGAAAGCAGATGTGGAAAAGGGTGGTCGTCGTTCCAAGAAAATGACTGTCTTGGAAAAATGTCTGATATTTTTGTTTTTGGGTATGACTGCCGCCTGCATTGCCATGGTGGCTATCTACTTCACTGAAAAAGGAGACTCCTCTACACATACAGAAGGTGAGTGTGTACAAACAAAAAGATCTATCCAGTTTTATCATGTTGCTGTGGTACAATACTGTAACAGCTGTGCTCATGTTTTTAAGTCTTCATTATTTTTGAGCCCACCATGGCGTGCAAAGTTCCTCAGATAAGATAAACATGATTTCAACCTATCAGGCATCAATGGCACTAAAAGTCCAATAATGTGCTAGTCAATATTGTTGGAAAATAAATTCAATGGTATGTTTTTACTTGCAGCACAACACCAAAATGAATCGTCTGACTGAGCAGGGCTGAGGAACATTAAGTCAATCTGGGCCTGAAATCTCTTTCAGTAGATTAAATTTTTACTGTAGGTGGTTCCCAGTTTTCCAGTATTATTGGTTGCAGAGGGTGCCCTATCACAACTAAAAGGGGTGATGAAAGTCCCCTACTTTGATCCTAATTAACAAAACTGAGCAGATTTCAAACATTTGTAGGTTGCAGATGGCAAATCATTGAGGGCAGAATAACTCAAATCAAAAATGTTCTAACTGGCATGAAAACATTGTTCATTAATAGGAGTGTGAGAAAATATTAATACACCAATATACCATTATATTTTGCAGTGTAATTTTGTATTAAGGGACATGGTGATGCAGCAGGTCAGTGCACATGCCTCACAGCAAGGACGTTGTTTGTTCTAATCCCTGTGTTGGTCAGGGTCTTTCTGTGTGGAGTTTGCATGTTCTCTCCCGTGCTTGTCTGGGTCCATCCCCCTGGGCACTCCAGTTTCCTTCCACAGACCAAAAACTTGCTGGTTACATCAACTGATGACTCTAAATGTCTCATAGATCTGTGTATGTGGGAACGCTTGAATGGTTGCCCCTCTTTGTGGCACTGGCGACTGGATCAGGATGTACCCTGACTCTTGCCCAGTGTCAGCTGGGATAGAGTCCAGCCCCTCGAGACCCAAAAGAGATAAGTAGTATAGATAATGGAAGGATGGCATACTGGATCCATAATTTTAGTGAAATATTCTAATATACTCATAGTTATCGGTTTAAAGAAATTTGGGACATTTTTTGTATTGTAGTTCAGCCTCCAGCCACTGGCAGGCAGCAAACATTCGACCATTTGATTCTCCATCCCTCTTTTACAATCTTTACCTCCTGTGAGTAAGATCAATTTTGCAACAGATTGTGATAGAATTTTCAGGGAATGTTGTTCATGGTGGAAAGAAGAAGTCAGTAGATTTTGGTGGTGATCCATGTTTAACGGCATTTATCAACACTCTTCATAATACAAGTAATTCTGCAAACTATGTAAGAAATGCTTTAGCAGAAGTGTGTGCTGTCGGAGGACTTCTTGTTTTACTATTACCTTTGAGACAGACAATTGCTTTATACAAGTATCACTGATTAAAACTGTTTTTAAAATGCATATAACATTGTACGGATTGGCCCTGCAATGGATAAAATTTAAAAAGACTTATTATCGAAAAAAGTTGGGAAGTATGGCCATGTCTGGTCAAGAAAAGGCAAGAAGTCCATATATAAAGTGTAAAATCAAGGATGTATGCTATTATCAGCACAATATCAGTGTCTTCAGATATTAGCCTAGAAAATCAGTAAATATGAAAACTTCTGCCAATATGTACAGCAAATATGCCAGCCATTCATATCTCCCATATAAATCACATACAGTAATGTCTGCAGGATACGTGTACGTGGTATAAAATACTTCACCATATCATCACTGCAAGTCTAAATTTAAAAATCAACAGTATCATTCAAAAGAGAATTTAAAAAATCCTGTTTGACTTCTTATTCCATCAAAAACAGATTGTTACAATGACAGGAAAAGTTCAATTTGTGGTTTTGACAAAAGAATATCGTCCAATTCTTTGCATCCCTATCTAAAATCATAATATATGGTCTAAAGAAGTAAAAAATGTCAGCTATTTCTTCAGACTGAGTGGATCCTTTCTTGTTTTCTGAGGATGTTACAATGAGTAAACTGTTTGTGTTTGTTGCGGATGACTTAAGTGGTTAAATCTCTATCAGCTGAACTAATTTGCTTTAAGCGTCACAGACAAAAGAGTCCTCTCCACTGCCGTCTGTATGAAAAATGTTCCAGACAGGATGTTTGACAAAGAGAGATGATCTAAACACTGTTCCACAAACTGTATTATTTAATCTTGCATTATTCCTCTGCTGTCTCATCATTGTAACAAATAGAGAGAAGCAGTCTGTCTTTGTGGAGAGCATTAAAAGGATCAATGGTTTTCATGTTTTACGTAACAGACATAACAATATAGTTATGTTGATGGTTCTGCCTAATCATTCAGTGCCTTGCAGTCTTTTTTAGTTGTTAAATACAGCTGCACTGCAGGCTCAAAAACACAAGCTGCTGCAGCCACCAGGGAGGAAAGTCTTCTGCTGCTGCTGTGAATGATGACATACTGTAGAATCAATGCTGTTGCCAAGGAATTCTGATTGATTTAATTTCACTGTATACAGCACGCTATTTTTAAGTCCTTTAGGTAGGGTCACTATTTCCACTTCACCTGCTGTGTTGGAAAATAAATTAAAAAAATGATACAAAACATAGTTATGGTCAGACCATGGCTCAAAAGATGGCTTTAGCACATTGCAACTCAATAAATCTCAGTCAGTATGACTTTGTGCACAGATGAGCTTTTCAGCTTTGTTGTACACTGTCCATGATTGACTTTTTGTATCACACCATGCACACCATTCCTCTGGCCTATTGCAATATCTAAAGGTAGACTACAACACTACTCATGATGCATTTATGGTCGTCAGTATGGGGATCAAAGTCAGGCCCACAAACTCTGGAGCATGCTTAGATGGCTACTTCTTGTTTGGGTGCAAGTGGGGTATGTAGATGAGTCAAGAGACCTGTAACCTGATTATCCGGGTGTTAGAAAAGTATTTGTAGCCTATTAATGGAATCAGTTGTTTTAATTTAATCTGACTACCATGTTTACTTGTAAGGGTGTATTGAAAAGAATATTGAGCAATAATTGCAAAGTTAGCCCATCTAGGGATCAAATTAGCAATCTCTACAAACACGGTGATACATGCATTTGATGACTGTTTACAGTTTGTCTATGTATACTGTACTGTCCATACAAATAAACCAATAAATTAAAAAAAATATATAATGCCTCACATGGGTGACAAAACGATCTGTCAGTATATACTGTGATAGCTGGGGCCATGTCCCATCTTTTAACATGGAGTAAACAGAGATTATGGCTTACAGTGTATTGTAAGTGGATTATCAGTTTCCAAAAACACCTAATGTATCAAATGAGATACAAAATATATATATATATGTTAAATTTTATGGAAATCTTAGTTTTTTTGGATTTCAGTAGAAAGTGAAATAAACATTTCAGCTCCAGAAAGTTGGAATTTTCTGGCTATAATTTGTGTTTTCGGGCTTTAAAGGGTTGAACCATCGTGTGCTTACATTTTAATTAATTTTAGTCAAGTGTTAATCAATAATCCTTCGGCTCACAAACAGCAGCTATTTGTGTTGAACATTTATCAAGTGATTTGCTTGCACATTATGGCCATACAAACTCCACACAGAAGACCTCATATTGATGTGTGTGTGTTTTAATGTGGGTGAATAATGTTTAATTCTACAAGAGTGTGTTTCTTATGATTTGAGAATGAAACAGAAACCAGCATGCTCATTATTCATATACTTCCAGGGCCAGACTCAGGTTGTGGTGGTCCTCGGGAGCTGTCTGGAGAGTCAGGCACCTTCACCAGTGCAAACTACCCCAACAGCTATGACAACGGCAAGAGCTGCACCTGGCAGATCACCGTGGACCCCGATAAGGTGACAAACAATCAGCTCCTTACTCCGACATTATACACTCTGTTTCTGTCACTGTGTTTTCTCGAGCACAAAAAAGCAGAGAGTGTGTCGAGACTGGAAGACAAAGTGCACGGCCAACTATCATTTAGTTGGACTAAACATGGACACACCATCGCACAAGTTTGAATGCCTGAGACAGAGAAGGCCACTAATTTGTCTGTACTGCGTGGATGTGACACAGAGGTATAAACCAGGCTTAACAGATACTGATAATATCCTGAGATATTTTAAGCCTGAGCGCATTTTTCCACACATTTTACAAGGATGCTGATCAAAACACTTCTCTCAAGTCTCCATTTTATTCAGGGTCTTTAAAGTAGCTTGTGCCTGGTGTCTAATGATCAGAGTTTGTCATGTAACTGTTGGGGGAACTGTTTAATGTGAGGCCAGACAGTGGGGGACAGCTGGGATGATTGCAGTCGTGGCTCCTCTGACAGATGGCCGCCTCCTATCTTCCATTCCCCTCCCCACACCCACAGGAGAGACAAAATCCCTGATTTTAGTTTCTCTGATAGCATGACTGCCTCCCTGACCACCTGGCTGCATTTCCCTGTACCACATCCTCCTTTTTTCTATCTTTAAACCCACACAGAGAGCCACACACCTGACTATGCATTCAGAGATCCACACACAGACATGGCTACACATACTCACACATGTTCACAGACACACTCTCTCTTCTCTCACCTCGCAGCAGCTCCTTCCTCCTTTCAGCTTCACAAATTCAGGGTAAGGAAGATAAGACATCTCTGTTTGTTCTGTTGCAGGTGATCCATCTGTGGTTTGAGGAGTTTGCTTTAGAGGACACCCAGCTCTGCACAGGAGACCTCATCACCCTGAGAGACTCTCTGGGAATAATTGGTAAAAAAAAAAAAAAAAAAAAAAATACATAAAAATCAACTAGGACAGGGCAATGAACCAAAATCCTATCTAAATTATTTTAGTTAAAGAGAGATATTCTTTGTAGGTATTGTTTTTTTCAGTATAGATACACTAAATGGTTGTCACAATACTAGAAATACAGATTTTGAAATAATCCTAGCGAAATCATACATTATTGAAATCTATCTGAAATCATGGCGACATGAATAACCAGGTGTACACTGTGCAGTTTCAAGCTGACGGTATATCAGCTGAGGTGAACAGTCTGCTCACACTGTTTGACCAAATCATTAACATCCGATCAGGTTTTATATGTTCTCGATGTGCAACCTAATGATTGTACAGGATCCTCGTGTTCACTCTTAACAAGTGAAATCAGGTCAGAATGTGGACAAATGTCATTAAAGTTAGATATGAACACTCCCACAGAAGTTACATCTACCTGTATTTCAGCTGTTTCCTTTTCAGGGCTCTAATATACACACAGACCAAAACCATCTCACTATAGTATTACTGTATAGACCCTATACCCACATTGTAGGAGTCTGCCTGCAACTTTTGATAATCAAGAATAATCAAGATCTCAATATTTGGTGGGTAGGACTTCTGATTTTGTTGCTTTGGAATCAGTTTTATTTTTACAAATGGTATTAATGCCCCTTAAATAAAATGAAATAAAATGATAACTCTCTATTTAGCCTAAAATTTTCAGGTAGATTATTATGGTTCTTACTGTACGACATTGTTTTATTGAGCACTAGGCCTGGCTCGTATCTTCTTAAATTAATGTCAACACAAAACTACTGTGTATTAATATAAACGTTAACATTTAATCCCATTTGAAAAGTCACCAATATATCTGATCAATTCCATATACACTACCTGGCTAGAAAAAAAGTTGCCACCAAAAAAAAAAAGAAGGTCATACACTCTAATATTTCGTTGGACCGCCTTTAGCTTTGATTACAGCACGCATTAGCTGTGGCATTGTTTCAGTAAGCTTCTGCAATGTCACAAGATTTATTTCCATCCAGCGTTGCATTAATTTTTCACCAAGATCTTGTATTGATGATGGGAGAGTCTGACCACTGCCCAAAGCCTTCTCCAGCACATCCCAAAGATTCTCAATGGGGTTAAAGGTCTGGACTCTGTGGTGCCCAATCCATGTGTGAAAATGATGTCTCATGCTCACAATTGGAGCCCGATGAATCCTGGCATTGTCATCTTGGAATATGCCTGTGCCATTAGGGAAGATAAAATCCATTGATGGGATAACCTGGTCATTCAGTATATTCAGGTAGTCAGCTGACCTCATTCTTTGGGCACATAATGTTGCTGAACCTAGACCTGACCAACTGCAGCAGCCCCAGATCATAGCACTGCCCCCAGGCTTGTACAGTAGGCACAAGGCATGATTGGTGCATCACTTCACCTGCCTCTCTTCTTACCCTGATGTGCCCATCACTCTGGAACAGGGTAGGTCTGGACTCACCAGACCACATGACCTTCTCCCAGTCCTCCAGAGTCCAATCTTTATGCTCCCTAGCAAACTGAAGCTGTTTTTCCAGTAAGCCTTACTGATTAGTGGTTTTCTTAAGGCTACACAGCTGTTCAGTCTCAATCCCTTGAGTTCCCTTCGCATTGTGCATGCGGAAATGCTCTTACTTTCACTAATAAACATACCCCTGAGTTCCACTGTCTTTTTCTTGGATTTGATTTGGCCAAACGTTCAGGACTTTTTTCCGACCCCATTTATTCTCGAAGGCGATGGTTCCCCACTATCCTTCCAGTTTTTAATAATGCGTTGGGCAGTTCTTAACCCAATTTTAGTAGTTTCTGCAATCTCCAAAGATGTTTTCTCTGCTTGATGCATGACAATGATTTGACCCTTCTTAAACAGACTAACAACTTTTCCACTTTGGACATGGTTGTTAAAGAAATCAGAAGCTACTCATTGCATCAGCTGGGGTTAAGTCACTTGTTGCCAGCTGAAAGATAATCGCCCATGCAGTAATTATCCAACAGGAGGCTCATACCTATTTGCTTAGTTAAATCCAAGTGGCAACTTTTTTTTGGGCCAGGCAGTGTATATTGCCCAGCCCTGCACATGATCCTACCTGAGGAGAGACATGAAAATAGCTTTTGAAGGACATGTTGATTCACTTTTTTTTAGTTAGTTGATGTATATTAGGGCTCACACTCTTAGATTCAATACAGCCAGTTTTTCAGCATGCAGCGGCAGCTTTGAAGTCCTGTCCAAATCAGTCCATCCATCCATGGACAGACTGAGAGAGTGAGCCAGACAGCTCTGCTGGTCCACTGCACACTGCTCCACTTTCACTAACACACTCTCACCCACGAGCTAAACAACCAGACAGGAGACTTTGAAGCTCTGCTCTTGATTCACAACAAACATTTAATCCTCAGTATTTTCTCACTTTATGGACCATTTATGAGCCATTTAACCACTGGTCGGCTGAGATGGGGCCATAAAATGAAATAAAGAGATCACATTTGGAAGATAAAAAAAAAAACAATTAAGAACTACTGTTGCTGTCATGTTCCTTTGTTGTTGTTGGTTGTGTTTTTCATGTGTTGCTTTGATTTTTGACCGTTTATTGTTTTTAATTTGTTGTTATATATTTCTAATTTGCTGCATTTTTAAATGTGTTGTTATTTTATTTTTTGTTGTGTTTTCTTATGTGTTTTCTTCTTTTGTTTCGCACCTCAGTGCTACCTTATACTGCATGATTATCACTGACTGCTTTTTGATCACGAATGAAAAAAATGTGCAGGATCTAATGTCTCAAATTGTCTGTTTTTTTCAGGGGAATATTGTGGCTACTCCAAACCCAATCCTGTTGTGTCCCTTTCAAACCACTTGACAGTATACTTTGACACCAATGACAAGAAGACAGACCAAGGATTCAAGGCTCATTATAAAGCTGTGGATCCAAAGCTCACCCCGGGTAAGATGATGAGTGAGAATCCATTTTAAGAAGAAAATTGCCTTCACCCTCTGTGATGCTGGATATGTGTGTTACTGTATACATCTGACCTAGAAATTAAATTTAAGAGTAATGGGTGCTGAGGTTGAAGAGAGGGGTAGGAGGAGGGAAATTGAACAGGGTGGTGGGGGTGGGAGAGGGTGGAGAGGGAAGTGTGGGTATTGCTGAGGTGTGTGTGGAACTGAAGTGCCCTTCATGCATGCTCACAGAAATAGCCGGAGCCGGTGGCTTTCTCCAAGGTGACCGAGGGGATCTGATGACCCCCAGCTTCCCGGAGCAGAATTACATGAATGGAGCGCTGTACCAGGTACTGAAGCGCACAAAATCAAGACAAAATAGATGCTACAGTGTGACAGCAACACTGAAACATTTAATTCCCATTAGTCTGTAAGTAATCTTGACCTTTATGTAAGCATTACAACTCTGAACATGTAATGGACATTAAATCAGTTTATTAATCATCATACATAACAATCATTACTTTTGCAGGCCACACATTTGACCTTTTTCTCACCAAGTTTACATTGGTCTCAGATGTTCCTCAACAATAATCTACGTAGTTATAATGTTCTGGATCCCATCATCTTTGCACAGGCACAACATACCATAAAAAATATCAGCAGGTTATCATAACTCATCATCTCTTCTGCAGATCGTTACAGGACTTGGCAACATCTACTCACTCAAAGAGTTGTTTAACTCCCAGAATTTGGTCGAGCTTGTTCAAGCAGGAAAATCTGTCCTTCTTAAAGCTGCTCTCTACTTTCTGCATCGCTGACAGTTTCTCCGGTGTTACGTTGTAATAACTTACCATGCTATCTGGAGTCCTTTGTTGTCCATGTGGATAAATATGCTCATCTGTATAATCTTACATAGGATGTTTAACCTCTGCAACTTATCAGTGAGTTATTTTGTGGAGGCACATAGCCTGCTAGCTTTCCTTCCATAATGCACTGCATGACTCATAGTCAAAGCATTGCTGGCATAATGACGTAAGGCCTTTTGTGTAACTTGGCCTAGGCTCTGCCCTTTTCAAAATACTGACATATGAACATGAAATGATCCAGAGGAAACACGCAAATTGGTAGCTTTTTTCCTAACTGAATCGTAACAAAGCAAGCAAGCTGTAGGTGTGAAAACTATCTCAGGCTGTTTTAGTGTCAATCCTCATAAGCTGTGTCTGTGCCCCTCTTGAGAATTGGATGTGGCATCTGCTTCCAAGCACAGTGCTCTAATGTTCACTGTGGCTGCACAGTCATGCCAAGACATGTTCCTTTCCTACTTTAAGAAGGAAAGTGGAAAAATGACACGAGTCTCACGAGGTAGCAGTTTCCTCCTCTTTGGGATAAGTCCAGCAGTTTGAGTGTCCGTCCACCCCGAGATGAGTTTAGATGCATCAGCAAAAAAAAACCCTTGCGTTTCCATGTGAACAGGAAATTTGCACATTTTCAGAAAGGATGATCTCATAGCCCCATCTCCTTAAACCTCATATGCTATCTGTGACAACAATAGAAACGATGGTGGAATACAGCCCGTTTGTGCTGGCAGAAGCTACTGAGCTGGTTATACCTTTTACTGCAAAGTCTCCTGCTCCTCTACTACCACCATGAGCAACAAGTGGATATGGAGAACAGCATATGCCAGTGTTTGTTTACATCAGACATTTATTATGCACATGCTGCATGTCTTCTTCTCTGGTTTTGGTGTATGTCTGCATCAGCATTACAGTGCCACTTGCAGGTCTGACACATGTACAGTACAACAGCAAGTGTCAGTGTTTTCATGTCAACGGGCACATTTTCTTGAAATGATGCCGTGTTTACAGAAAAGGTTTTGAAAATGAAAAAGGTTGTGTCTCCATGTGGACAAGGCCTAAGAGTACTTTTAAGCTTATCCAGTAAAAGGCCTTTGTGTTTGTTAGAATTTGAACTGTGCCTTTTATTGAGTACAAGGTTAATTTAAACTTAAGTTGCATTGATATATGATGTCCATCTATAATAAGTCCGATACAAAAAGAAAGCACTTTAGTTACAAAGGTTTTATCATTTGAGTGTTTGGGTTTTTGGTGGGGATATAATACCTGTCTCTGTGATATATGGCCTAAATAACAGATTATCCATACTTGCTATGACTCATGACAAAACATGACTGTCTTGATAACCATATGGCTCTAAACAAGCATACATGTTTTAAAGATTTTAAATTACAACCTGTCCGTAAATCCATTGGCTCTGAGTTTAAGCACACCCGCGTAGATGGCAGGTGTGGATTAATGTGTCAAAGTAAATCAAAATCAGTTTTAACATCAGGGCTGGCACGCCACATTTGGGGGGTTAGTCATTTGGTGTTATTTGGCTGTCATCATGATTTCATCTTGCTGAGCTTTAGCTTGACAGGTCCCCACCTGTCTGACCAACAGCAGAATCATGGGTTATTATGTGTACATGTGTCAAAATGAGGCTCGTTATGTGTTACATTCCCCAAAAATAGGGGGTAAAGGGGAAATAACAATTAAAGAAAAATACCGGGAAATGAGAAGAGAGGCAGGAATAATCCAAAAATAAGAGAAAATGTATTTAACAAAGTCAACTAAATACAAACAAACTCAAGGGAGTTTCCACAAAACTTGAGGGTGAGCCTAGAAGAAAAAGAAAAAGTCTGGGTGTCTTCCACAGAAGACGATGGCGTTTTCCCCATGAAAACCAGTGTAGAGCCTTCATACAGTCTGCTGCAGAGAGACAAAGGCTCCCTGCTCTCCTCCTTTTAAACCAGCTCCTTGCTGCAGCCACAGGTGTAGTCCATTCTGTAATCTGAGGGTGATTCCTCAGCCTGCAGCAGAGTGAGAGGAGGAGGAGGAAGAGAAAACACACAAAAAAAAACATTACCTGTAACATTATGATAGCAATGGCTTGAATGTAAGGGTTGGTATGACGAAAGGAGCACTTTGCTTCTTAATTAGTCTTTTATTGCACCAATATGAGGGACCACAGAGCAGGTGGTTTCTCATGTCTGTGTTTTTTTTTGTATTTGTGTCCGTGCCTGTTTAGTGGCGAATCACAGTGCCTGAAGGTGAAAGAGTCCGTCTGACATTTACCTCCTTTGACCTGGTTCCTGAAGTTTGTGGGGACTTTGTCAGGGTCTATGATGGTGACAGTGCCGGATCTTCTTCACTTGGTGAGCATGACATTTTGTACTTGTTTAGTGTGTAGTCAGGAAGACAAGAGGAGAAACTTCTGCATGAAGGTTAAAGCTCCTCTGAGAGCATTTCTGTTGGTGTTGATTTTGATTACCCCTGTGGACAAGGCAGTATGTTGTTTCTCTGCTAGTTTTGTCACATTAATTAATAATTAATATATAATTAATTAATTAATATAACCTAAAAATTCTAAAACCTTGGAAGCTTCATTCAGATTATGAAATTTTATGCAATCATTCTAGCTCAAAAGAAACAAGAAACCAGCATTAGTATAATGAAAGAAACAAGGAACAGGAATAAAAACAAACTAAAAAAACCTCCACCTGCAAATTGTTTGGTAAATAAAAAAGTGAAAACAAGCCCAACATGCAACAAATTGTAATTTAACAGATACAACTTAATGCCTAAATTTTGCAAAAATTGATCATAATTTTTCAACATTTTTAAAGACTTTTCAGAAACCCTGTCAACAATTTCTGGGACCAGCCTCAAGCCCAGCCATAAATTTGACTGCAGCAGATTCCAGGCTGCAGGAACAGTGTACAATTTGCCCACTATCAGGTTCACCAGGGTGACAAAAAGCAAAATAAGTCTTATGATTGGACTCAAGACTCAGCCATCTACTTAATGAAATCTATGCCCTGTCCTGCATAAATTCAGGCTGTTTTTGCAGTGTGTAGTACATCTCTTTATCTCACAATAACCCTATCTGTTTTGATTCAGACATTACTATTATCTCTAAATAAATTATTGATCTCGCCCCTGATTGTATAGTTCAGTATTGTTGCTCATAAAGGTACTTCAGTATTCACTGCAATATTTTTTATCATGACCTGATGAAAACTCTTCACAGAAGCTTCAGCAAAGACTTTTAAAGGTACCATAACATTTTTACACATCGTTACAGACTATTCCTAAGCCTGATGTGCAATTATAAATGAATGGGATATTTTATAATTTTAGATTACACTCCGAGCTTTGTCAAGTGGGGGTCATGAATAAAAGATGAGATTAATTAAAAGGTGTTGAAAGTTTTTGGAAGAGGAGTTTCTGGAGTCTATTTTAGACTTGATGAATTTCAGTTGGTCTGCGTTAACTCATTGTTTTAGCAGAACTGAGGCTTTTACTAATTCTCTTGTCATTGCTGCTATTGTGCACACTTTTGTGATTTTTGATCACCTTTTCTCACTGACTATAATCCTTGAAGGTACATTCTGTGGAGGGACAATGCCAGGGCCAGTGGAGTCCAGCAGCAACACGATGGTGGTCCGCTTCAAATCAGACGGCTCTCTGACGTCTAAAGGGTTCACAGCTACATACACCAAGTCCAGCCTTCCACCTGTTGTTATTCCAACCACAACAGCCAAACCCACAACTACAGAAAAGCCAGAACCTACCACAAAACCAAAACCTACCACAACCCTTCCTGCAAGCACACCCAAACCTGAAACCACAGCAGTCCCTGCTACATCACCCATACCTGAAACCACAGTCAGACCATCCATCTCCACCACTCTGCCTGCAACAACTCCTGGTAAGCCACCTCCAGCAGCACTTTCATTTCTTGTGACCTGTGTTTCATGTATATTTACCTCTGAAGTAATGTGAAGTAATGAAGTAATAAGTCACCTGAATATCAGGTGAAGGTACTGGGATATTTGTTGGTCTATCAGCAAGATTATGATATAAAACTCTTGGGCTAGATTTGGAAGAGTTCTGACATGGATGTGTTAGTTTGCACTCATAACAAAAGACCAGAGGAAAATATAACAGCCTCTGAAGCACAGCAAAATATAGCACAACTGGGATACCCAAGCTTTTGTTCATCTTTGATGAATGATAGATGAATGGCAGAATGGACACACAGATAAGGGAACAGAAAGATGGATAGGTGAATAGTTAGATGGTTGGACGGGGAAATGGAAAAAGGAAAAATGGAAATCTGGACTGATGGAAAGATAGATGGATAAATAAATAGATAGATGGATGGATTTAATTTTGAATAAGAATTGATTCATGCATGGATGGAAGCATTGCTGATGAATTGGTGGATGGATTAATGAATAATTGGATAAAATGATAGATGGATGGATGGATACATAGATAGATGGGCTGATTAAAGGTGAATGTACTTATTTATTAATCAAATGTATGCATGAATGAATGGATAATTAGATAAAATGGTGGATCTATGGATGGATGAATGGATAAATAGATATATAGATGGATGACAATTAAATGGAGTTGTTCATTCAATGAATCCATAGATGAATGCATGGATGGATGAATAATTGGATAAAAAGATGAACGTATAAGTCTATGGAAGATAACTGACAAGATAGATATTTGTTTGATGAATGAAGGAATAACTGAATGAATGTAAGGCATATTGACTGATTGCTAATTTAATTTATTGGTGCATGGAGAGATGGATGGATGAATGAGTTGATGGATGAGTGGAGGTATGGAAAGATAGATGGATAAACTGATTTACTGGCTGATGGATGGACAAGTGAATGGATAAATGAATGGACAGACATAATGGATGTAAACCATTGACTGACTGACAGTTTGATTAATGGATAGATGAACTTATGAATGGATGGATGGATGGAAAAGGGGACAGATGGATGGATAATCGGATTGATTAAAAGGATGATTTTTGTATCCAGAAGAAGTAAAAAAAAAAAAAACACACCTATGAAATAAAATGCAAACCTGTCACTGTGTATTCAACAACATAGGCCTTATAAATTAACCTACACAAACATCTGAATGAAACTGCTACAAGGATTTAAAACATCCCTATTTAATTAAAGGTTGTACTTTTTTTTTAATAGAGATTCTACTTAAACCAGTGATGAAACAACTAAAACATTCACCCAATTCAAATCAAAATGTAAATTATTCATGTCCAAAACATTGGGACACCTGGTGCTAACATTTTAGGTTATGGTTGCTTAAAATTTACATTACTGTGACAAAATAGTCCAGTCTGACATTTATTATTCCTATTTTCAGGGGATTTCTGTCTGCTCCACAGTTATTAATCATCTTATAAAGAGAAAACAGATGCATGTTTCACTATATCATGTGTCATTAATCTTTGAGATGATGTGCTCTGGGCTCACTGTTTTCCTTACCACTGAGTTTCCATTGATACACTCTACTTTACCGTAATGCCTCCCAGTGCAGTTTCCTCCACACAAACACAACACTAATTAAGTGACAGCTTCCACATACAGTAAGGATGAGTGTAGGTAGCTGAGTGTGTGGTGTGGGAGGAATACCCCTGAGGTTAATTCATTCATCACTTTGTTAAACCTTTCAGCAGACAGATTTGTTCTCTCTAGTGGCCAATTAAGGTACTACATAATGAACCTGTTTATAACTCTCATTTGTATGTGTAGCCTGTTTTTGGTCCAGTTTTCCCTCTTTTAAGGGCAATTTACATAATGTGGTGTGAAATTATAAACATGTGTTTACAACAGAACTTCCTCTTTTGCTGGACAGGGGATGGTTCAGTGATTATTCAAGGCCGCAAAGGTGTAATCACGTCCGAGGGTTACCCAAGTCCATATCCTGCTCATCAGATGAACTCCTGGAAGATTAGAGTGGCTGAGGGCTTCTTGATAAAACTGGAGATCACTGACCTGGCCATCACAGGAGAGACTGGACAGTGCGATGAGGACAAGCTGATCATCACAGACAAATACAGCACACTGGGTGAGCCAAAATTCAGTCGTTACCTCCTCATTATTTCTCCTTTTTTCTGGCAGGAATTTCAATTTGTAAAATTTAAGTTAAACATTTTGGACTAAACCCTAGCTCTATAATTTTCTTGACTTAACTTTGAGTCACTGTGTCTTGTTGACAGATGTGTTGAACTTGTATGAACCTGGTCAGATGCTCTCTTCCACTTTAGTTGTAGCATGGTGCGCTACAAGCAAAGACGTTGCTGTTTTAAAAAGAGAGTCTTTCATAGTAAGACTCTCACCAACAAGAGAATAAACATGTAGCAGTTACTCCTTACATGTGGGCTGAGAGCAGAGGTTATGGAAACCAAGAATGGTTTTAATAAGTGTTCAAAAAAATAAAAAGAAGATGCATCTTACTTAAGGTTGTGTCCTCTATTAAATAGTCCAATATGATAACTACTTTGACAGAAAACTCCCAGTTCAACCATATTGTATAGGTGAACAATTTTACAAGAGTAAAAAATGTTAGTTGTTGCTACTAGTGGGACATAAAATTCATAGCTACCTTAAAGGGTATGGGAAAGCCTCCATAGTTTCCAAGTCTGATGTGATGATGTTTTGTGCAGGTTCTCTGGACTGCTTGCTTTGCTTTCAAAAATACTCACTTTTATTCTCTATGCTGCTCTGCGACTGTCTGAAATAGTTGTGGTTCTCTCCAAGTATGGCTGTATCGTCTGTGTGTAGTGTGCAAGGGTATGCACTAGAGGTGTTCAAAAAATTGTTTAAATTTTTTTTAATACACTTCATACTGTATCTAAATTGTTGTAAATAAGCTAATACAAACATTACAAAGACATGGCATTTATGTCTTTTTGTGACATTTAGTGCTTTTTTTCAAATCAGACTCTTAGTGCACTGCAGGGGGAGGCAGATGCTGCAATGAACTTCTTTTTAACAGACGGAGAATGAAATGTAAATCAGATTGAATCAAAAATCGATTTTGAATCATATTATGACCCATAGAAGCAGAAATGAATCAAACTGTAACCTAATGGAAGATTATTACCCCTAGTTTGCACAGTATTTTATCTATCTGTCTTAAGTTTTTCTTTCATGTCATTTTCTTTTATTTAGTGTGCTCTATGTTTTTATTTATGTTATTTCCATTTCTAATAGTCTTACTGTAAAGCAAATTAGCACAAACCTTGTTTGTACTCAAAGTGCTTGATAGATGAAGTTGAGTTGAGTGAAGATGCCATATCAAATTGTGCACAGACTTCAGTGTATTCCCATGTCACTTCACATGATAGAGTACTTCTATGCACAAGACAACAAAGTCTGCAGCATCAGGACCTCCCCCTCTCCTCCTGTAAACAGTAGCTGACCGAAAGGCTGATTCCCCATTGAATACAAAGTTCAGTCTGACATCGTACTACTGTTGCGTCATAATTCATCAGTGCAGAGCATCGATTGTGGAAAGAATGCAGAGCCATTGAAAATATGAAGTGGACAGAACTGACCAAATACCACAGAATAGACCAGTCAACTAACCAGAGCAGACCGGGTCCATCGAAATCGAATACATGAACCCAAATTAAGGCTAAATATGACCACTTTAGAGTCCAAGTAAACTGCAGTTCTAGTTAACGACTTTTTAGCAGCTGACTTTTGCAAGATGTGGAAAAAATTTCAAAACAAAAAGGTAGGGTACTTAGAGTACCCCCTTGTTTTTGTATTTCAGATTTAGATCAACACCATCAAGTTAACCAGCAAACAAACAATACAGCAAGCTGTTATTTTCAATCAGTTAGACTCCAGCCTGTCAGTACATTAGCGGACTCTGACTTTGTTTGTTGCCTCTCACTTGACAAACAGCTTGAGTCTTTCAGTACATTTATAGTTCAGTATCTTTCCCCTGTTGTAAAACAGTTGATTAGGATCTCCTGACCAGCAAACTATAAATTACCTCTCCTTATTATTCACTTCACTGGCCGCAGTGAGGCTGATACAGCTTTATCTATTGCTGAGCTCTCAAGGACTAAAGCGCTGAGGTACAAGCACATGCTCAGTAAAACACACACACACACACACAAACAGAGGTGATGAGAGTGTGCTAGTGGTGCGTCCTCTCATTTCAGGGGAGCGTGTTTGTAGAGAAATATGAAGAACAGATCATAGACACTAGAATATTGTAGCTGCTGTAGATGTTAAAGCAGAAGTCATCAGTTTAAAGATTCCTATGGGCAGCTAACTATGTATAAAAAAGAGAATTATGTAAAATAAAGTAAAATAAAATCCTTCCTTGACCTTTAACAATAATGACAAAGACATGTAAGATAGGAAATGTTTCGTGACTGTTATTATCAAGAGCTTTTGACATCTTTCAACCATCTTGTGAATGTCATTTTTGGACAACAAAAAAATGATCCAACTTAAACAGCCTGGCTTTGAATCCAACAATAATGCTGACAATGTCTTCATGGAAAATTAATGGGGCTGTCATGTCAGTGTTCCAGATCCAACTGAGCATCAAGTTGAAGCGTAAAGCTATCACTGAAGTGCAAAAAACTGCAGTTCCTCCTGTGTCCACTTGGGATTTCCTCCAAAACCAAATTGTCCCCTGAAATGGTGCATTTATGAGTCCTTAAACATGCAACTGAGTTAGCATCTTAGCATGTCTGGTTCCCTATTTTTTAAGTCTATAGATTATTTGGATGGGTTCTCAGATAAATGCCCAAAATAAGTTATGTGAGAGACACAAGCCATTTTAATGTTTTTATAGCAACATATAATACCTCTGGAAAAGCCCGTCTTCCGAATATTATTGTTATTGTGTCTTTAAAAACGACAGTTGCTAACATATTATTAACTGGGAATATTGAATATGTCAGGGACATTAAGAGTCATAATTTTTCAATCGTCTTTAGAAAATGATGTTAATCACATTGATACGGCTATAAGCATTATTCTGATCAGGTCAAACAATGAAGAAAGATACTTTAAGAACAGCCAAGAGCATGAAGTAAAAGGTGGAAGCAGTGTGGAATCAGTCGGCCATGCTGTTATTCCATAACATCCTGAAATTTGCTATTTACTTTCAGTGAACAGAGTTATTCTTAAAAAACATGAAGGTAATGTTCATTCGTAAGTATTATTATGATATAAAAATTTGTGTAAGTTTTATACTTTTTTTGCCAAAGAGTTTGATTATAATGTTATCCAAAGAAAAAAAAAAAGCACTGAAAAACCTATAGGCTTTTTGGCAAGGGAACCAGTGTATTCTGGGTTGACCCAATCATATAAAGTACAAATTTTTACAGAAGATTCGGATTCAAGTGAAAATAGACTGGGGTATTTGTTGAGGACATGACTTCATTTTTACAAAAACATCTAGAAAGTGCAGCTTAACTAAAAGTTTCAAAGCTATGTCAACAAAATACAAACAAAATTTAGAGCTAAATAAGAAGCTACTGACCTCTACACGTTTAACACCTGTTCATAGTTTAATCTAAAGGTATGAATAATTCACAAGCTTCTGATCACTGGCATGTTTTCATCCATCACCATCCACAAAAACCTGTCTTCCTCAGAACTTAATTTACTTTAAAAAATAAGCAGAATCTTACCCTTTTAATAGAATTATGTGCCCTGGCAACTGCTCTCTTCAGTGTTAACAGACTGTGAACGAAACACCGTTAATGCTCTGACTGACTTGGTGTTTAATGGTGGATGAAGTCACACTCTCAGACAGGAGTCACCTTCATTTGTCAGAGGTGTCAAAGTCCTCATCCATCAACCACCAACCACATCCCTTCAAAAACACATGATTTACCAACAAAGTTCTGACATTCTGTGTACCTCCATTCATTCATCAGTCCCCTGATTCTTTACTCTTGTCTTTATCGTTGACCTCCATCTTCTCCCATTTTCTGTCTCCTCTCCTCAGGCACACACTGTGGCTACATCCTCCCTCCTGTGGTGGTCAGCGCCACTGACACATTATCTGTCACCTTCCAGTCCGACAGCCGCCTCACAGACCGAGGCTTCTCTGCCAAGTGGGAGGCTGTGTATCCAGAGGATATCGCAGGTACCAAGGACACACACACAGAGAAACATGTCCGCACCTGAGACACATGTTGCAGAAACAGTTTAACACCTCATTTATAGATGAACGATAAAACATCTGCTTTACTGTCACTCTTCCAAATGCATTGCACAAGCAGTGTGAACTCTGTGAGGGCACAGGTCAGAGTACAGTGTGAAGCATAAAAAGGAGATAAAACCCCTCTATCTTTTTTCTTTATCATTATTATCAGCCAAAAGATAAAGGAAGACCCCACGTGCAGCTGAGGAAAAAGTTTTTTCAGAACATCCAGTTTTTTTCTGGAATTTAACTACAGTGTAGGCACCAGCACTAGGCAAATGCTATATGGATGGAATAGACCTTTGTAATACTTACATCTAAAATGCTTAATATTAGTGGTATTAGATGGGAATTACTTTCATATTTTAGAGAGGAGAAACTATCCTTGCACAGCAGATGGGCCAGCCTAATTCAGTGTCTGTAATCAGGCAGATCCATCTTGCCAAGCTCCAATCTACAAGAATTATGAACGGTCCAAAGCAGCAATGCCAAATCAACGTTTTCTGCGAGCGAGAAAACAGCAGGAAGAGACCGCTTAAAGATGAGCATACATGCTAAAAGCCTCAGTAGCAGTTTTATCAGATCTAGACCATATTTCCTTATTAAATGAAAAAAACAACAACAGTGAAAGCACTTCTCCACGGAAAGGATATTTTCGCTCCTCTTCCGACATGTTTTGGTGCTACTTTGTCCTACAAAGTGGCTTACGTTTTATATTTTACACTGCAGCAGTAGCGCTCCCTCACTACATTATCTGATTGGCCAGTAATGAATGATTGACGAAAAAATCATCCAAACACCTGCCAGATATGCTTTTGCAAGGTTCTGCCCATTCCCAAACACTTTCTATATCTATCTATCTATATCTATACTTCTGAGGTCAATCCCTCCACATCAGGAGTTGATTGCTCTCCTGTATCTTGACTGTCCTCTAGTTATGCACATCAAGCAGTGTCAAATATTTTTTAAGCTACGTCCAATCACAGGTGAAATAGTGCACAAGTACAGGATTTAACCACAAAGTCATCAGTGTTCATCAAAACAGTTACAGAAGTAGAGGGGTGGAGTACATGCAGTCAAGTTATGCAGGCGGATACGTCAGGATCCAGTCATCCTTTCAAAATAAAACACCTTCAACCGCCGTTATTCAAAAATCTGTATTTAAATTAATAATTCTTGCGTCTCTATGACCCGCGACTGAATGCTCTACTCCCCAGTGCTGGCCCATGGGAACCTCTGCTCTTAATTCTAGAAATGTTTAATACTGATTAAAACTGTGTTTTTACTTATTGTATTAATATACAGTATTGGGTTGTTTGACTTTTTATTCATTCATGATTTAGTTAAACATTGTTTCAGTATGAAGCTGAGGTGCTGGACAGAAAATGTTTTGCTTTTGCGAGTTTCCAACTCGTTTTTCTTGTTTGGCCCTAAAATATACAAAGTATAAAATGTTTATAGTACACATACTGTACATGTACAAACTGGGTTTGTTTTTGCCATTTAAAGGCCCAGAGCAATGGAGAGGCTCCTCTCCATTTTGCATCTAGCAATCAAAGCTTGTGAAGAAAATAATCTAAGACTTTTTCAATATAAATCAAGTTCATTAAATCCATAAATACAGGAGCTTTTCCAATGTGAGCCAACAGTACTTATTTGTCACTTATTTAATTATAAATGATGATGTAACTGGAGATCCAACTGGAGAACTTATGCATGCAAAGTAGACGCAGTGTGCAGCAGCAGTGAAGAACACCTGACAAGCTAACGGTACCATAGGAATACAATTTTTGCTCTAGAGGTGCATTACCTAGATTATATTACTTCTGTGATTGATTGAAATATTATTATCAGGTTTATATATTATCTATTTTCCATATTGTGATATATTATATTCCTATCAATATAATATTATTATTGTACTGATGCACAGCTTTCTATGCTTTGATGTGAACGTGGCACCAACACAGTTGCCTACCTTTGCCTAATTTTAAATACATCTTCTATGACCATGTAACATGCAGTAACATAACACGGCACAGCTTATGTTTACATCCAAGCATAATCAGATCACACATTCACTCAAGTTTTACTCAGGAGTAACATTTTACTCTTCCTGTTTCAGAGATTCAGGGCTGTGGCTTTTCTTCAGAGGAGGACACAGGGGTTATCAAATCCATGAACTGGCCCATGAACTACAAGGCGAACACTGAGTGCATGTGGAACATTGTCGTGCCTGAAGGGAAAAAAATCACCCTGAATTTCACCCACTTTGACTTGGAAGCTAAAGACTTCATTACATCCAAATGTTACGATAACATAGTCATGTATGACATCAATGGAGAGACAAATGAAGAGATTCAAAAGTATGGTACGTTTATGTTTTTGTTTTGAACGACTAAATCTGTGTGCTTTAACTAGTCATGGTCCTGTATCCATGTGAGTACAGCATCTGTGCTTCTTAATATGTAAAAATGATCTATTAACCCACCTCAGGTCCATTCTGTGGGACTACAATGCCTCCTTCCATCCAGACAGTAGGAAACAGGCTGGTGATTCGTTTTCACACTGACTTGTTCACTGAAGCCAAAGGCTTCAGGGCCTTCTGGACCACTGACTCAAGTCTGCCTGCTCCAACAGACCCGCCTGCTCAGCCAAACCCGTGGGACGACATTACAATAGGTGAAGTACTTTCATCAGTCTGATAAAGTCTGCTGACATATGCACTGCACCAAAGTGTTATAAAGGATGTTTAACCCTTTAATGCCTGAAAACAGAAATTATGGCCAGAAAATTCTAATTTTTTGGAAGTGAAATGTTTATTTCACTTTCTACTGAAATCCTAAAAAATCAAAAAAATCCATAAAATTTAACATATATATATATATATATATATATATATATATATATATATATATATATATATATATATATATATATATATATATATATATATATATATAATCTAATTTGATACATTAGGTGTTTTTGGCAACTGATAATCCATTTGAGGACATTTTTTTTATCATTTATCTGATTGCATTCAGATGTTTTTTTTTTAGTAATTTGTTGATCATATTGATTAGATAGAGGTATCATAAAAGTATGTATAAAATATGATACAAAAGGTGCTAAAGGGTTAAAGTTATCTGTGTTCTACTATTATATAAGGATTTATTGGTGTTGTCTTTCAACAAAGGTTGCCCTCACTGATAAATTGAGGGTACTTTAAAGTTTTGCAGAGCTCTGCAGATAAGTAAATCATTTCAGTTTTCTATTTGTTTTGAAGTTACTGAGCTGCTATTGGTGGCCTAAGATCTGTTTAATATCAAAGTCTTGACACAACACAAAAAGTAGCATCTTCATTTGAAACATTGCGGAGTGTTTGATAAGAGAAAGGCCAGACACTCTGCACTCATGACAAAACAGCCAAAGGAGAGTCAATGTGAGATTTTTTTTTTATGTTTGGCTCAAACTGAAAGCCAGTGTTGGTCATGCCAAGCATAAGCACATTATCAGTCAATAACACTAATAAGCTAATGCGTTAATAGCTTGTTACATTGCCCTCAAGTGATCAGAAAATCAATTAATCCATCTTAATCCTAAAGCATCCACAAAAGTCCACCAGTTTAATTAGAAATCTGAAACAATTAACAGTTTAAAGATGCACTAAGAGAGCTCATTTTAGATTCTGATATTTAAGGTTTTGCAAAATTTCTGTATTCCCTGAAATCCTTTTAATATACTGCTGAAATAACACAGGATCTTTAGCAGCATAACTAGATGCTTTAGGAAATCACATTTTTGACCTCTTATGGCTTGAACACCTTTTTTTAATAACTAAAATTTATGTTTTTTATTAGCAAGCTTTATTATACTGACAGAAACCTCATGCTCTTGGCCCAAGGTTCATCAGATTTGATCATATTTGTTATATTTCTTTTGTATAAAAACATATCTTATGATCCACAAGAACAAAAAGTAAATTTTCTGCATTTTGTATCTTTGAATTTTTGAGATTTTAAAAAATTGAAGTCTTTACAAGAAACCTGCATATTAAGAACCACTGACCCTATTAATTCAAAACTAACATAGTGTGCAAGAATTTGTACTTAGAAACACATCAGATTTATTCACTTTGAGAGAATGAAAGAATCCTGTGTAGACTGCCACTATTGTGCAATGCACTCTGGGTAGTGATGTCAAATCGTTGCATTTTTCTTTACACATCTTTACAGTTTTACTCACCTCAGTACAGAAACTTTTATCTCATGGTACTGACAAAATCTGTGGTCCTCACAGCTTGTCAGCAATCTTCTTTTTTAGACGATGGTAAAGGGTAAAGTTTTCTAGGGCTCAGGGTCATGGAGAGGCACACAAAAAGTAAGCAAGAAAATGTTCCAGCCTAAATTCAACCAATATTTACCTAACCTAAACACTCAGCATTACTTACTAAAGCAACAACTATGTACAATTATTTTATTGTTGCCTACTCTTTTTAAAATGATATAAACCTTTATTTTTGCAATATTAATGTTTTGGTGGGCCCAGGGAATCAGAATCAGACAATTTCTTTACGCCACAAAGCAAGCACTCCAACAAACCATGTATGCATTGTGTCAAAAAAAAATGATGGAGTGTGAGAGGCAATAAATAAATACATAGTATATTGACTGAGATGCTTACTTTCTCAATAATTGCTACTTTCCAGTAAATAAAAAAACCCCACTCCTCTATTGAACGAATGAATGTGGTTTAGTCCTGATTGCAATTCATTTTTTTCATACTTTATTTGGTTATGAATCATAAAATGTACTCACGAACATAAACTGTGTTAATGGCACTGAAAAATAAAAAATGAAAATCATAAAAAAATGGAAATAGGAGGTTTATGACCGACAGCGACAATATATTTAGACAGAAGTCGTTTGTTGACCAAGGCTGTAAATATGTTTATATAGTCTGTAAAAAATATGCGTCCCCAACATACTATCATATGAGCTCCGGCGTTCCTGCAGCCAGCCTCAAGAGGACACTTGAGGAACTTCAGGTTCTGGCACCTCTGCATGGGCTTCATTTTTCAGCCCCAGAGGTTGCCACTTGGCTAGAACCCCTCCTTGGCCCATGTATGGGGCCTTTCAGGGGGCCCAGCCAAGTCTGTGGGCAGCCCTAGTTTTAAGACCTGTTACTGCAACACTTGGCCAAGAAACTGCCAATAAAAGCCTTGGATATTATTAGCATTCTTTTTTTTTCAAACCAGGCTGTGAAAATGTTTATATCTGATGTGAAAATGAGTGTGTTTTATGTGGCATGAGGGAGATTCCTTAGCTTTATTCAGCCAGCCTCAAGTGGACACTCAAAGAACTGCAGTTTTTACACTTAGACATTTGCTTCATTTTTCATTATCACAGGTTGCAGTCTGGTTGTCAGTTGCAGTATTTCCTACCACCTGCAATGGCAAACATTTACCTTCAAGCAGCACCTCGAAAGCTGTGTAGAGCTCTGCCTCAATATTTATCTGATTCATGCCTCCTTCTCACCCTTTCTTCGCACCTCCCTTTCACTGGGTTGCTGCACCCAGATGTGCTGTAAAACAAGGTGATATGTTATGTTAGAGATTGTGCTGTGAACACATCATGAAGAGGTCGAGTGCTACACTTTTCTTCCTCACTGGCTGTCACCAGATCCTCATTCCTCACCGGGCGATGAGCCCCAGGTGTCCCACACTCCTGCCAAGCCATTTGCTGAAATAGAGCTTTATAGATGGACCCTGCTGGCTCTGGGTTATTTTCAAGCAAGACTGTGACCAGAGGTTCTCTGCATGCTAGACAAAGGGAGGGGAGAGACAGAGGGACCAAATATGGGAGGATCCCTAGCATGATTTAAAGTTAACTTTTTGGAAAACTGAAAATGTTATTTTGGTGGAGAAATTATGGGACTTCAAGTAGGGCTGGGTAATATATAGTTTTAAAGAGGGATTGGAGTAGTTTCAGGAAAAATATAGAGCATTTTGACCTCGACCATAGGGATTATGTTTTTTTATTCATTGGTCGGTGAGCAAGATAACTCGAAAAGTTTGTGACTGATTTGGAAGAAATTTTCATGGAGTTTTGGTCATGACAAAAGGAAGAAGTCATTAGATTTTGACGGTACTTCAAACCAAGATTGGATTCCAGGAGTTTTTCTAAAAGATTTGTTTACATTACAAGATAGGAAATTTTTTTTCACATTTCTGCTAATATCTGAAAAACCTCTCAGTGGATTTGGACCAACATTTTCAAGGAATGTTGGTCATGGCACAAGGGAGAACTGATTGATTGTCATGGTGATATAAATCCAGATGTAAATCCAGGAATTTCATGTAAGGGTTTGTTAACATTGCACAATAGAGCAGTTTCTCCATTTTCAAAAATAACTTGGCTAACAATGCCAGAAATGCCTTGGCATAGATTTGTGCTTTTGGAGCACTCTGCACTGTTGTAAATATGTGATGATTTTTAGTAGTCTTCTTGACATGTTACCGGGTGGAAACCTCTGGGGCTGAAAATGGAGGTCTATGTAGAAGTGCCAAAAGCTGTATTTCCTCAAGTGTCCACTAAAGGCTGGCAGCAGGAATCTCGGAGGTGTTATGATTTTTTGCTGGAAACTTGTAGTTTTTATGGTATAAATAAACATCTTTATAGCCTGATTTAAAAAAAAAAAAAACGGTCTGAATATATAATACATCTATGTACCTTCACCATATGGGAGAGGATTTTTTAATATATATATATTGGCTCTGTCCATGTGAAGTTGTTGGTCAGGTGGCCTTTGCCCCACCACAGCACGACCTCTACACGTGCAGTATAGCAGCTTCCGTCACAACGTTCCCAAGGCTCCTTCAATAATCAAACGGCTGACGTCAAACCGCTTCGTCTAACTCTTTTCACAGTCTATGCATGTAACCAAGTGCTCGAAAGGAAATTGTTTTTGACTTTTTATTGACAACTGGTTTCTACAGATAAAAAGACATTTTAGGTCCGTATCAACTGACTCTAATTTTGATGAATCTTGCTTTGACTTCTACAGTCCAGTTCAGGATCAATTGTCTGTTTGCAGCAGCAGAGCGGTATTATGTTAAATTAAGATACACTGGATATATGGGGATTAGTAAAAAAACACTGGGGGCATTGTCCACAGTCAGCACTGTCCACCTCGTGTTATTGGAAAATCATTTTAAAAATACAAATGAGAGTGTCAGAGCCTGCGAATCATAGCCAAAGACACAAGCTTATCTGTGAGCCGCAGAGATGTTCTGTATATTCAGGCTCTGTTTATGCACAAACGAACCCCAAAAACACAAATCCTTACAAGCACAGACAGCCAGAAACAGGATTGACAAAAATGCTGCTCTTCTGTTTTTCCAGACTGGCCCAGTACATGTGGGACACCGGCAATTCCCCCTGATGTTTTGTCACGTATTGTGAACGGAGAGCCAGCCAAGCCACACTCCTGGCCCTGGCAAGTGTCCATGCAGGTGAGACACTCAGTTAAGAGACAAGGAGCAGTCACAGAAAGAAAAAATAATAATGGTACTCTCAATAGCGCACTGTTTAATCAGCAGATGTACTGATACGGTTCAGGTTTTGTTTTTCATCTTTAATCATTTGAATGAACGTTCTTTAAAGACTTTTCCTGCTCCCTGTTTGTTGTTTTTATAGGTCTGGCCTGACAGTCGACCAGAGCCTGAATTCTTCCATACCTGTGGAGGCACTCTTATTCATAAAAACTGGGTCCTTACAGCTGCTCACTGCTTTATAAAGTAAGTGCTATTTCATCAATATTACACAGAATACCATTACTAACGGGGCAACCAAAATTAACCTAAATTGCAGTGAAAAAAAATATTTCATCAGTTTCACAGTTGCACAGTGTAATTTCTGCTAAAGGGGTTATGTTTTTGTAGGATGTTGATACACAAGTACTTATTAACATTGTGAGATAAGGAAGTTTTCCACATTTTTGCTAATAACTCCAGAAGTTCCCAAAGGATTTCGATGACATTTTCAGGGAATGTCGGTCAACCTCTAAACTATATGTAACAAACTGATAAGGAGAGGAGCTGGATGAAACATAACTTCCAACCTGTCACTGGAAGCTAACTGCTAGCCACATTTAGCTTCAATTTCTCCTGACATTATCTGCCATGCTTGTTTTCACTAGTCGTCCTTACACAAGATTACAGGCTGCAAAAGTAAAGGCGTGGTTGTTGGTGAATGAGTCGGTTGGTGTGTGGTGTGCTACTAGGAGTGTAAATCACCAGTTTCATCACTATATGATGCAATATAATTTTTCGGACAACATGATATTTGCAGATAATGCCTGCCCCGATACAAGATGGTTTAGAAGCCTACAGTTGATATTCGATGATGTTATGTACGAATTTAACACAGTTACTTTAACTGTGCTCTTGCTTTCAATCCTTCACCTTCCCAGCATCCTCTTGTACACTCTGAAAAAGGGTTCAACACACCATCTCATTACTCTTCAAATCCCTGGACATCAAATCAAGGACATCAGGCTCTCATTAGAGGCAGTCAGCAGAAGCAACAGTAAATGAGTAAAAGATGTGATCTGAATGTGAACAGAAGTAGACAGAAGTTGTTAAAATTGTGACTCAGCTTGAGAAAAAAATTACATGAACTGCATAACATCCAGTGTCTGTGTGATTTCAAACAAAGATGGAAACACCAGCAACTCACAGAAACATTAATCTCTGCAGCATGACTTTAAATATCAGGAGTGCCATGTGTTTGACGTTGTTCACACTGAACACTGGGCCTGTATGCTAAAAGAAAAATATTAATTGCAATTTCTTATGTGTTTAAATGTAACATTAAGAGGAAGAAAAAACAAATTTGGTGAAAAACCACAGTGTAGCACATTCTAAATATTTCATTTGTAATAGAGTTTGTCAGTTTTTCCTGACTGATGGAATAATAATGCACTGGGGCTCATGTAAAAGAGAATGTTTTGTGAGGGTAAAAATTCAGGGAGCCTTAGGATTTTGGCCTAGTCCTTAGGCAAAGAAGGTTTTAAAAACCACTGCTTTATGATCATAAAGGTTAAATTTAGTGGCGCTAGTATGATGCTTTATAAGTAGTGTCTAACTATGTGTTTCACTCGAGTTTTAATTTTAATGGACTAGGATGATATTTTAGGGGGGTCAAGGCTAATGAAAATATGTTTTTGCCTGCTTGCTGGTCTGTTCAAATATAGAAAATCAATTTTAATTACATTTATTATTACATTTCAAATAAAGTCTAACCATATGAAACAAAATGTTGTTCTTAGCTCTGTATGCACACTGACTTGTTGGCACTTGGTTAAATTTATATATGTGTCATTTGGAGGCTCAAACATGTTCTTCTTTTTTTGCCATCACATGGGGAAGAAAGATCCACTTGTGGACACTGTATGTAGAGGAGCAATAGCATTTTGTCACAGTTCAAGCTGACAAACAAATTTCCTGAACTGCAAAGAAAACTTAACCAGTTCAATGAAAAAGAACATTGCATATGCCAGTCTCTTAAGGTAATGGTTAACATTAAAATCAAGAAAACACATCTGCATTACCTCTATCTTTTATCAGCTCATCAACCTGTTAAAGCTGCCAAAGACATTTCCCCCAAATATAAAGAGCCATTTACAGTTTCCCTATTTTTAAAATGCCACAATTACCCTCAAAGTTCTTTCGAACTCTCTGACAGACCACTTGCATAATCTATCAGGCCGGTTATGGTGTCTGTGCTTTTACCCCAGGCTTTAACAGAGCATGAGCAATGCCTTGTTAGAGATGGCTCAACGCCTTGGATAATGGTCTGCAGCACCCCAAAGAGAGAGATGCTGATGCTCTGTGGAGCCTGTGTGCTACATAGTGGTTTTTCCTGCAGAAAGACAGGATATATATACAGTATATACGTGCATTTTGTGCTATAGAAATGTAGAAAGAGTGCAGGGATATATTCTTTAAGTATCCTCTCAGTCTTCATTTTTCAGTGACAGAGGAATGTAACTCGTACTGTTTGGTAAACTGTGAGTATTTCTCATTGATTTGATTCGTCTCCCCAGCTATGCTGATGAGCTGAATCGCTGGAAAATGTGCCTGGGCAAACACAACCTGACATACACGGAACCAAGTGAAGAATGCTTCAGCGTGACTGGCATCTACCGCCACGAGGGTTTCCAGTACCCCACGGTGCCCACGGTGGAGTTTGACATCGCTCTGGTCAGGCTGGACGGAGATGTGACACCCAGTGATGAGATCTCCTTCGCCTGTCTGCCCTCAGAGGAGGAGGTCTTACCAGCGGGCAAGAAATGCTATGCCTCAGGCTGGGGCGACGAGACTGGTACTGCATTCCTGCATTCCTCAAACTGTTTACAATAAATGTTTAACCCTGATCTCGCCCTCCAAACTACAAGACAACAGAGCTGGACAGCATGATCCCCTATTATGAGCCTTTGAGTTTTTTAAGCCCTTCAGTTTGGTTCACATGCTCCACCACATAACAGAATACCTCTGAGCATAAGACTAAAAGTTAGTGGCACCAGGTCTTCTCTCTCCTCTCTTCTCTATGGCACCAGCAGCTGACTGAAAAGAGTCATACCCTAGGCCCCCTGAACAGACCCCCACCAGAGTGACATCCTACCATTTTTTCATCAGCAGTTTAATCCCATTGGCTCAGAGGGCCAAACCCAGTGCAGAGAATGAATACCGAGTTGTTGACAACATGGCACCATCACTGCTGATTTGACCAATTACAACAGAGCAGATTTGTCACCTTTTAGAGCAGACTGGATCGATCTGGAGACATCTGGTGGGACAATCCTGGCTTTCAGGCAAAAAAAAAAAACAAAAAAAAAAACAGACAACTTTGGTCGTTATTGTCCATCCCCATTTGCCAAAGGTTATTTAACTCCCTGACATCATACAGCAGTACAGACCAGTGGGAGAGTCACCCTGCATGTGCCTCAAATGTAATCCTGCATTGTTTGACTGCCCTCTGCTGGTCATATTCTGCAAATACCTTTGTGCATAATGCTTCACTGGGACTTCTTCAGATGATTTTTAACCAGTTTTTGTGGGATCTTCAGGTAATTCCATGGACCCAAAGGCTGCAGAGACCCTGAACCAGGTTGCCCTGCCTGTTGTACCCTATGACACTTGCAAGAGGATGGATTATTGGTGGTTCCAGGTCAAGACCTCCATGATTTGCTGTGGTTATACTCTGCCTGATGAGCTCAAGTCAGTTTGTCAGGTAAAATGAACTAAAGGACTACATCACTTGTGCCACTCTCTTGCTCTGTTCCATAGCATGATTTAACCTCACAATGACTTTTTTTTTTAACAGTGTGCTGCTAAAATTACCCTTGTTGTTGATTTATTTTTTACTTTGACAGGGAGATTCTGGTGGTCCTCTGGTGTGCCAGGATGCTCCAGGTGGCCCGTGGGAGGTTCATGGTATAACCAGCTTTGGCCCTGTTGGATGCATCATGGATAAGAAGCCCTCTGTGTTCACCCGCTCCTCTGCCTTCCTCCCCTGGATCCAAAATGTCATCCGCAGGGACATCTACAACCTGCACAGTATGATCCCGGTTGCTCTTTATTGACCTACTTTTCTACAAAAACTAAAAATGGAACAAAGTCAAGTTTTTTTGGCTGCTGTTCACCCTCTGTCCTCCCTTTGTAGCATCTGGCTGTGGAGGGCCAAAGGACCTGACTGACACAGAAGGCACGCTGTCCTCCATGGGTTACCCAGACAGCTACAGCAACCAGGCAGACTGCCAGTGGAACATCCAGGTGCCCGAGGGCAAACTGGTCCACCTCCACTTCCACAATTTCTCCCTGGAGGAGAGTCAGCTGTGCCTGAATGACAAGGTCGTCATCAGTGACGGGGTAGGAAGTTTGGGTGAGTAAATATCTGCCTCCTGTTATCGTACAGCTAGTTAATAATCTACTTAGTCTTTAATTAAAAACAATAACTTTGCTTTTTGTTACGAAGGTAAACATAGACTAGGATTTATCTTTTAGTATGTGTGGATTACATTCACAGTAAAGTCATAAAGTCACGAATGCAATGCAGTTACTGAGTTAAAACTAAAGACTGACACTGTAAACTTCAGAACATAAATGCCACTTGACTTTAACTTTATTCTAATCACAACCACAGCTTTAAATCAAGTACGTTTTGAGACTAAACCACATGTCACATGCAATAGAAGGAAAATATTGACAAAAATAGAGAATTACAGCTAAAAGAAGAAGAAGAAGAAAAAACATTCAAGAAAAAAATCCACTTTCTTCAAATGTGGTTCATCATGGATGAACTTGAGCTTATATGGCGCTTTTCTAGTCTTTCTGACCACTGTAAGCACTTTTACGTCATAGGTCACTCACATTCGGTCTCACATTCACTCACTAATGGTTGAAGTTTCTAAATAAGTTTGTTGATCAGTTTTAGCAAACACATCTGCACCCTTTCATACCCATTTACACGGTGCTGACGCATTACTGGGAGAAACTTGGGGTTAAGTGTCTTGCCCAAGAACAAATCAGCATGTGACAGCCAAACCTGCTCAAAACCACAACCATCCAGTTGTTGGTAGAGTGTACAACCAGACTAAACCACTAATGCCTCCTTAGGATACGAGAGCACAAAATACTGCTCTCTGTATTTTCTGGCTCATGCTCAATTTAAAGCAACAGTATAAAACTCCTTCTCCCTAAAAGAAGAGATTCAGAGTTGTGCAAGCAATCCAGCTTTTGCCATAGCTTGATGTAATTGTGTATATTAACCTCCTGAATTTGTGCACTTGAATTAAGATACCTTTAAGGAGCACCAGAGCACATAGATCACTTTGTTTTGTTATGATGCTTGAATGACCGACTACTTAAATAAGTTTAAAGCTTCAATCAAAAACAAAAGTAATATGTCGGTAGCATCATGTAAATATATTAGAACAAAACTGTAGCATGTCTTTGTGAAATGATTATTGTCTACTCTAAGTTATATTATCTGTATTAATTTAGCAAGTTAGCATCTTTGCACTAAAATAGTTTTGACGTGTATATATTGATCAGATCCACTTATTATTTTTTTCCCAGAAGAATTGAAAAAGGAAAAACTTTCATTTCTATTGCCCTGACTTACTCTGTCATCAGTTTTGATCCCCTGGACTCCAGGAGTTAAACCTCTTCTCAAAGATTCCTTCTGACAGAGCCACAAAAACAATTTGTAGGCTGTAGCATTGTTTAAATACAGAAATACCAAAAATTGTCACTGTTTTCAAAATGGGCAGTCCTGACATTTTTTGCATAGTTGAAATTCTAGACTTGTATTTGTTTTTTTTTATGCATATATACATACACAACTGATAGGAGAATTCAGTGTCAATATATTGCAAAAAAGTGCAGTATTTGGTGTCAGTGAAAACAAGCCTGCATACTTCCAAACTACAAAATGCTCCCTTGAAAACAAAATAATAAAATAACCTTAAATCTTCAGAGAAACTTTGATTTAGTTTTTGGACATATTTTGATAACATAACAGAAAAAACTTGCTCTATCTAATTTTTGTGTCATATGGAGGTTTTATCTTTGAGAGGGAAAAAAAACGATTAAGATAAGAAATCAGGTATTGTGAGAAAAAAAATCTGTCATTTTATTTTTAGGCCATATTGCCCTGGGAGGAATTATAGGAACAGAAGGGGAGTAAGGAAATCAAGACGGATACATCATCTTTGAACTGCAACTGTCCTCACAAAATACCAAGAAAACCTATTAAAAAGGAATAAAATATCTAAAAATATTTCAGTCTGGACTTAAATTGGTGCACTGTAAATGACATTGCTGTGGAGAGCCACAGGCCTGATATGAATAGAAAAAACTTCAATTAATTTATGAAAATCATTTTTCCTTTATGGCAGAACATATTCACAAAGCTCAGGACAAGAAAAGTGATGCTGTCAGATGTGGCTGAGCCTGATGGTGTGTCATTTGTAATCTCTGATGTTTCAGTCTTAAATGGGCTTTAAATGAACATATCTAAGACCCAGGATAAAAAAAAATGACAGAATGACAAATCAAATGGCATCAGTAAAGGCTTTGAGGACACAATAGCTCCAGTTCCCGTTTAGTGAGTTTACAGTTTGCCTCGATCAATTCTCTTCCAGGCAGACACTGCAGCCATGTTACCCCAAAAGACCTGGTGAGCGTCGGGAACGTACTTCACATCAGCTTCACTTCCAATGACAGGGTGGTGGACACAGGCTTCTCCGCCAGCTGGAAGGCAATCGACCCAACAGAAGGTCAGACTGGAGAATTTTTACCTGACAGTATACTACAGGGGGTGGCCTCCAGGAGACATGGATGTAACTCTGTTTGTATTCTCTTCCCTTTCTCTCCCTCTTTGATATAATCCACACTCTCACACACAGCTCCATGTGGAGGAGTGTTCAGCACTGATATGGGCGACATCATCTCTCCTAACTGGCCCAATGACTATCAGTCAGACTCTGTTTGCACGTGGCGTATAAACATCCCCTCAGCTGAAAGCATCCATGTTGTCTTTACCCACTTTGAGGTGCAGGCTGTGAACCAGTTGGGCAACTGTCTGGACTATGTGGAGATCTTCAACGGAGAGATCATGGAATCATTAGGTGTGTTGTTGATATTCCTCTGTTTTAATTTTCAGTCCAGTTTTTGGCAAATCTCCTTAATTTTCATGTCTGTCTTGATCTTGAAGGTAAATTCTGCGGCTTCTCCCCTCCACCTGCCATGAATATCCCGAGTGATACAGTCGTGATTCGCTTCATGACTAATGGAGACAATCAACAGGCAGGTTTTAGAGGTTACTGGACCACTAACTCCAGTGTTATCCCAACTCTGCCTCCTCCACCTCCAAACCCCTGGGACAACATCACTATCGGTGAGTGCACACCAACTTTATTATTAGCAAAAACTGACAAAATAACCCAAATCTAAAATGTCAAAAATGAAGTTCATAAAAGTTAAAAATAAGCCTTTACCAAAAATGATAACTGAAACTTTATTTTGTGTTTACAAATCTGACCAAAATACATATAATTATAGATAGAAGGCCCATAGTTCATAATAAGGTCCAAGTTTAAAAATTATAAACAGAGAAACAACTCCTTGTTCAATGTTCAAAATTAAATTTTCACAAACTGCAATAGTAATGTCACGCAATGAGTAGTTTAATCATTCAGTGGTCCCTTAGGAATTACCAAAATAGGGCCCTTTGCTCAAAGCAGTTATAGCAATCTAACAAAGTATTTTAAAGGATCTTGCTTCAAGGATACAAAAAACAGGAAAAACCTTAATCTGAGAAATAAGTACTTGACCACTGAGCTGTACTTACCGATCACCTCTCAGAGAAACATCATGACCCAAAGTCACCACACTTTAATATTCTAACATGTCTCTTGAGGCCCAATGGATGACCATACTACCTCTACCTGATGGTAAAACCTCCCATGTTTCCTGCTCAAAAATTTCAGGTGTTTCCAGCCTCACTTGTAGTTTGGATTTCAGGAAAGAAAATTAAATTTATATTAATTCAAACAGCAGTTTTTAAGTTCCTTTCAAGTGAGTCCTGACACATACTTTAGGGGCTTTTTTAATGTATAAGATGTTTATTTTTTTTAGATGAAATAACCTGCAGAAAAATCTAAAATTGGGTCATCTCTGCTTTAAAGATTTTTCTTGTACTTTATTTGCTATTCAATGTAGATTTAATGAATTTTAAATGATAAGTTTGCTTATAGTTTGTTGTGTATGTTGTGAACCCAGACTGGCCAGTAGATTGTGGAGATCCAGAAGTAAAGCCCAACACAGCCACTTTGAGGGTGGTCAATGGAGAAGAGGCAATCCCCCACTCTTGGCCCTGGCAAGTCTCCATGCAGGTAAAGCCAGCTCCCCTTTCTCTGTGAGACTGATTAACAATGATAGACGAGGATTTTTATTTTTAACAACTATTTCTCTTCTTCAGGCTTCACCAATGTCCCCCATACCGTACATGCATGGCTGTGGAGGTTCTTTGATTCATGAGGAATGGGTCCTTACTGCTGCTCACTGTTTCATGTTGTAAGTTTCAAAGAATTTAACTGAGTCCAGTCATCCTTCAGATCAAGTTCTGATTTGACTAAGGACCTTTGCAACATGCAGAGCAAGGGATGGGAAGTAATAAGACTTTATTGATACCAGTGTCAATATCAGTTCTGCTAGGTGAATCAATTCAGTATTGATTCTCTGATTGTTGTGGATTTTCATTAGACAAAAGTAGACCTGCACAATTTTTTGTGCCACCAATGTCTCATGACACTTTGAAAAAGTAATCGCATCAACAAATGTATCAGTTTGTTGCTGGTGTTTCCACCTTTGTTTGATTTTACACAGCCACAGACATTGGACTGCCTGTCTCCTGACCACTGTGATTACTACTCAACTCCCATCACAGTTGTGTGACATTGTTTTGTAAGACGCAATGAATGCAGTGGAAGGTACCGATTAGTGAATAATTGTGCAAAAGACAAATGATACTGATGCCTTAAAGCAGTCTTAAACAGTTCTCAACTGGAACTGGTTCTTGATTCCTATGCCTATACAGATCAAACTATTTTAAAGCTTATAGTAGACCAATGTAGCTGTAATGAAGTAACAATGTATAAAGTTACAACGTAAAAGCACAGCAGCAATATAAAAGGACTTTTAGGGGGTTTATAACCTCCAAAATGCTCTTAATCTGTCTTCAGTTAGTTATATTTTACACCCAATCATGCCATGGTTCACCAAAAGCCTTTTTTTGCTTTTAGCATAAAAAAATCAATTGAAAATCCACTAAACATTGCACAGCTTCTCTTCAAATAAAACAAACACATTAAACACCCAGCAGGTAGATGCAGCAGAGAATTTTGAATCTGAAATGCTGAGGGGTAAATTTATAAAAGGTCTGCTTGGCTTTTTTTTTTATCATCAAATGCAATAAACTGCAATAAATACAGAGTGTCTATGATAAATGTTTTGTTAGTATCAAACAGGTATCAATAGCCTTTAAATTTTAATGGAAAATTGACAAAAAGAAAATAATTACAATGTGCTTTCACTTCCTTATGACCCAGCCCTGAAAGGATTAATACTCACCTGTCAGCTCATGGCTCACGTTTATGTTATTGTCACACTTAACTTCAGTCTCCTGCCCACATGACACAAAACAGGCATTTCAGGCTTTTTCAGCACTGTCACTTTGGCAATGGTTCTCTTGTAAGAACTGTGTATGGCTTTGCAGCAATGGTTCATACACCAGCCCCTAACTGAAAAGAAGCCAGTTAGCCCATGCTGATGGCGGGTCCAAATGACAGAGATGGGAGATGAAAGGCAAAACATTATGACAGATGCTGTCCTCCCTGTTCAAATTTACTGTACAATTAGATCAACTTGTGAAACTTCTGGAAACACCACATTCTGTAGCTTTAAGGCAGCTCTAAGACATTCATTTCACTTATGCCACCATTGTGCACTTTAGTGAGAAAAGCAGTATGTTTTTCTAATATAATCTTCAAACCTGTTTTCCAGCCCACTGAATGTTCCCTCCTTCTGGCGAATGTGTTTGGGGAAACACCATATGAACTCCTCCATGGATGTGCCCTCAGCAGAGGAGTGCTATATGGTCGACCGCATCATCCGCCATGAAGGTTTTGTCTATGAGCAGGATATGACTGACATCACCAATGACATAGCCCTGGTGCATTTGACTCAGCCTGTTAATATGACCAGAGAGATCAGTCCCATCTGTCTGCCTAAACCTGGAGCTGTGATGCCAGGTGGTACACCCTGCTTCGTTACTGGCTGGGGAGACGAGAAAGGTAAAAGTAATGGCTAATTACAATATCCTTCAGAGGAATTATTGATACAAGTCTACTATAGTACCTGTCAATTCAGTCATATTATTGCTTCTTCATAATGAGGAACTAAAAAAGACAATACAGCGAGAAAGGATATCTGGTTGTATTTTGAAGAAATGGAACCCATACAAGACCCATTAGCCACAGTTAGACAACAGCTTACATTAGGGCTCAATTAGTTCCTGTCTAAATTTTTCTGGAGTAGACTTAAGTTGTCTGAAACATTTTGTAAGTGTTGGCCAACATTTAGTTTGCTAGGATAAAACTATGGTTAAATTTTCCGTGATATTTGCCTATACAACCACATCTGATGTTCATCCTAAAGGTGCTATAAAACACTTTTTAATATCCATTCAACCAGTTAGTTTGGAAATTTCCCCCTAATGATGTCACTGGGGGAGGTGCCACCTCACCCATTTGGAAAACACTTCCTGCACTCGGTGTTTGTTAATCCCTAGCTGGGTCACATATCTTTTCATTAGGGGTAGGAATCACAAGTGGACCCACATTACAATATTATCATGATGCTCTAGTCCTGATTAAATTTTATGGTGATCCTTTACATTCTACAACATGTTGAGGATGGCAATACTTAACATTGGGATATATTATGACGTTTAACCTTTTCTTTATTTAACTCTGAAAAGAAAAAAAGACCAAATCCTGTAAAATTTTAAACAGAAACATATTTCAGTATACTCATCATTTCACTTCAGTTAATAAAAAACAGGAGTAAAACTCACAGACTGATGCCCACGCATATCCAGTTAAAGCAACTCGTCCTCTGTGCTCAGCCTCTCTTAAACTTTTATCTTCACTGCTCTATAGAGCTTCAGTACTGCTGTGTTGGTGAAATAATACCACACTGAGGTACACACTGGGCTCCAACCAGCATTTAACAGAAGCGCTTGTTTTCCACAACATGGTGACGCCTTGTAACTTTGTACTTAAGTAATGGATTAAGATTATTCAGTACTGGTTGCAATATACTGACACACCCCATCCCCAATATGGCTGGAGATGGAGGCCACCTCAGCTGCTCCAGCATCTTTAATATCACTTGTTGACTCCTTTGTTACTGGCCCATACTCATGTTATACCAAAAACATGTGCGTAAAATTATCATTAAAAGTTTGGAATCAATTTAGGCGTCATTTTGGGTTTCAGACAACTCCTCTATATGCCCCGAATATATCAAATCCAGCCTTTCAACCAGGTATGACTGATGGCGCTTTTCGTATGTGGTCTGACTTGGGAATAAAATAAGTGAAAAATCTTTATGTAAATAACACATTTTGTACATCTGGGCAGTTAGTAGACAATTTTGGTCTCCCAAGACATCACTTTTTTAGATACTTACAAATTAGGAGTTACGTTCACAGCATAGACCCTCAATTTCCTGTTCTTCCTAGCGAGACACAGTTTGATATGTTTTGATCTCCAATTCTTCCTCTGAAAGGTGCTTTAGCCATTCTTTATTGGAAAATCCGCTCTCTATCAACCACCTCACTGAGAGGCATGAAGTCAGTGTGGGAGAAAGAGTTGAATGAAAGTATACCTGATGAGATATGGGAAAGTGTGCTCAAAAGGGTACATACCTCTTCTATCTGTGCTAAACATGGTCTCATTCAATGTTAGCTTATTCACAGGGCTCATTGGACCAATGACAGACTATCTGAAATGATAAAGATTTGAGCCCTCATTGTTTGAGATGTACCCAGTCACCTGCAAATTACATTCGAATGTTTTGGTCTTGCCTGTCCCTTGTCATTTTTGGGAAACACAATTTCAGAAATATGCAATATTAAGATAGACCCTCACCCCTTTATTGCTTTATGTGGTGTTCCCTCCCCTGCCTTACAGTTGACCAAATCAAAGAAGGATTTGATAGCCTTTGTCACTTTGTTAGCAAGACTACTTATTTTGCTCATATGAAAATCCCCTGCACCTCCTTGTATGAAAATTGGAACCAATATAATATTGATATAGTATTGATGTTTTCACACATCTCCACTAGGCATGTCCGTGCAGCCACAGTAAACAAGAAAGCACAGAAACTTTGTTGTGAGGACATCTTGGAAGATGGTAAACCTCTTTAAAATACAGTAAAATAAGGGGCCTTGACTGTATTGTCCAAACTAACCAAAATTACTACGGTTAAGACAATATAAAATGCAATTTAGGTGTTTAGATCACTATTTTCAGACAACAAAATCATCTGTTTCTTGTCATTTCTATCATAGGTAACCTGTTCCCACAAGTGTCTGAGCATCTGAATCAAGCAGTCCTCCCTATTGTTGACTTTGATACCTGCAGTAAACCTGCGTACTGGTGGGACACCCTGAGGCCCTCCATGATCTGTGCTGGCTATGAATCCCCAGATGAGCTCAAGTCAGCCTGCCAGGTAAAACAAACACAAAAAGCAAAATAATCTGGGAAAAAATGCAAAACAAATGAGAGCAAACAAATTTGAGCTCCCCTCACTCATTATGTAAGCGCAATGGCTTCTCATGATTGGACCGTGTTTTACGTAACAACATGAAAACCTTTTTTGTTTGTGAGCAGCCAGCCTTGATTGAAAATGGCTGCCTGGTTTCTGTCATAATTGGATGGAGGAGCACAGGGACATCATTTGTTTCCTATAATGAGAATGCATGCAACCAGAGACATGGGAAGACTGAGGGAAAACTCTTTAGTACATAACTGAAGGATTTTGAGTCTCAACAAACCACTGAAAAACAGGCCGCTGACATTGACCATCTCTCCAAAAAACACACATTTCTGATTAAAGAGTGACCTTCACGAATTTCCGGGGCACAGAGATGATTTATTACTGTTGTCAAAGTCAAATGTTCACTAATGTATCCTTGTCCCAGATGCCATAAATCTTAATATCCTTCTTTTGCTTATCGCAGGGTGACTCTGGTGGTCCTTTTGCCTGTGTGGCACCAGGAATAAAGCCCACCTGGCAGGTGCACGGTATCGTCAGCTTTGGACCTCAGGGATGCATCAGAGACAAAAAACCCTCAGTCTTCACCCGAGTGTCTGCCTTTAGTGACTGGATTGACGACAATATCAAGAAGTTTATTTATGAGAGTGACAGAGATTATTAGTTAAGTCATATGTGTAAAAAATAAAATATTTTGTGTTTCTGTCTGTTACTGGTTTCTTTTTTCTGCTGCTTTGAACAATGTCGAGCTCTTCTTCAGGGTTTGCTCATTACTCTGTGCTGAGGTACTACATGTATTCTATCAGCAGAAACTCTTTAGGTAGTCAGAGATGGTAATGAATTATTACACTAACTCCCTGTCTGCAACTTAATCGCTTTTTATATACTGTTTTTGATACATTTTTAAAATCAGTAATATTGGGTACTTATGCTCAAGTGTTTTTTGAAGTGGTTTGTGATTCTTGTGTGTCTGAAAGTGCATTACATTGGCATAATGCTGATGGCAGCTAAAGGCACACAAAGAGTGAAGACCCAGTTAAGAAGATTATCGGACAAATTGAACAAACCTAATTTCAAGCATTTATCCAAAAACTATTTCAAACCCCATATACTTTCGGCAACCTTAAGTTGTAAAATATTTTTGTATGTTTAACATTTATTAAACCAGGGGACCTCAATGAGATTGAAAATCTAATTTGCAAGAGTGTCCTGGCCAAGACAGGCAGCAGCACAAATAAGCCACTCTATGTCGTGCCTCACAAGAGGTTCATCCTAGTGTACGGAAAATAAGGCACAGTGTGCCAAAACCATTCCAAAAAATATGGAAAAAATGAAAAAGTATCTTGGTCTGAATATTTGATGTATTTATGTCTCACTTGTTCACAGGGAGTTACATGACAACAAGCCTGCATGGTGTCACCGTTGGTCAGGTGGCCTTAAGTCCCTCTTCAGCATGGCCTTTTTGTGTGGTACTAAGTTGATCTCAAGTTAGTTTGTGACATTGTTTTTGTCATGGCGGTTGCCACTGACTAGACTTAAAGCACCTTCTAGTAACCAAACAATTGATGTAACCAAACAATTCTCTATACAGTATATGGTATTTGAATACTATTCTACACATATATTGACTTTTCCCTCTGAAAATTTAACTACATTTAATAATGCTGCTATCAGAATTATGACCAATCAAATCACGAGATTTCATATTGCCCTGGATTATAAAACCACTCAGGGTACCTACGTGCAAACATAATACCATTCTATTGTTCGACAACAGAGTAAAGACAGATGCAAAGAACACAGAATCACCGTTCACTTTGGTTAAACGAAGGCAATTATTCAAGGTTTATGACCAACTTTCCCTTCACAACGGTTGCTGTCGGGCACATACCTTCTATTTCCAAAATTGCAACTTTTCAGGAAATGCAAAAAAAAGCTCTACTACTGAATGAATAGATAAATGAATGAATATAGAATAGAATAGAATAGAATAAACCTTTATTCGTCCCACACAGGGAAATTTGCAGTGTTACAGCGGCAAAGGGGACAGCGTTGATAAAGAATAAGTATAAAAATGGTATAAAAAATAGCATGAAAAATAGTAGTATTTACATTATTCTACCAATATAAATATAAAAAAGGGCTTGAATACAGAAACTAAAAAGCAAATCCTATAAGGATTATTTACACATTCACCAAGTAATTGCAGATGAATGTAAGTGATTGCACATGGATGAATTGCACATTGTCAATAGAGTTAGCATAAGAGCTGTGCACATTTATGATGCAGTTTGATTACAATTGTTAAGTTAAAGATACAATTCATTTCGATGTCACAGTGCATCGTGATGCAACGCAGTGAGCACTAACCTTGATTTTCCATATTACTGCACCAGACTACTTTCAGACAAAAAAATACAAGCAGTCAGATAAATATGAACTCATTTATTGATTAGAAATGACTTTTGAGATCAGCAAGGGCAAAAATGTATTTTTATTGTCAACCAAAATAAATAAATTTTGTAGGTCTCATCTGCCTACACTTGTTTTTCTCCCTCAGAAACAAAACTGATGCTGCAGTCCAGCAGCAGCCCCTGCAAGATTAAACGTTTATTGCATCAATGCATCTTCATCTACGTCTGCATCAAAATGCATCAATTAAAAGGTTATTTTTGACACCCCGAATGAATATTGCATTATCTGGATTACAATTGTTTTTTCTGTACTTTCATTTGGTTTAGTGATTATAAAACTCATTCACCAACATGGAAGGTAACCCATAGCACTGTTTTAAGATAAATAAAAAATTAAAACATAAAAAATGGAGATAGGAGGTTTTTGCCGGACAGCAACATAACACTGCTTCTACTGAGAGAGTAATGTGCAGTTTGATATCTGAATAACATTTCTTTTGACATCATGAAAACCTACTAAAGTACAAGGGACAGACAGCAGGTATTGAGGCATAATATAATGTTTCCATTGACATTAGCTCCTACAGAAATATGGTAGTCATGGTAGATCCATTTACATCCATCAATATTTCTTTCCTTCTTGGGCCAACTTCCCTGTTCCTCCTGTGCTGAAGTGCCCTCCTCTTTTTTCCCTTCAGTGCAGGCAGACTGATCCTGCAGGCACACTTATTTAAAGTTTGGGCTTTAACTCTTTGATCACATGACCAGGCCACTCAGCCAATGAGAGGGCTTGGCTCAGATTTCAGCCCAGGAGGAGAGAGGGAGGAACAGAGAGAGGGGAAGAGAAAGAGGCAGCACTAACAAATCTGTGTTCATGGTGTGAGCAGCAGACTGGCCGCAAACACTTAGAGCACTTCTCTAAACTCTCTTCTTCTGTGGATTGTTTATAGTGTGTTTATTAAAGACAACTTTGATGGCACTTTGTCACGAGAGAAGGAGTCCCAGCACTGGGAAGAGTCCAAGAGCTTGTCCTGGAACAGAGTGAGGAAGAAAGGAAGGAGGATAGCAGCAGTTTTTCCTCTCATCTCTGCCTCAGCAGGCGTTTCTTCTGTGGGAGAATGGGGGCAGGAGCTTTGACCATCTGTGTGAGTAGAAGCTTCAAAGGCTGAGCAAGCTCAAAGATTTTCCCATTCAAACTGTGATTAAGAGCCCAGGAATGCATAAACGGGAATGCGTTGTTCAGTGTCAGTAACTACACTCTCTTATGTTTTTCATGATGGGTTAAAAGTATTCGTTTTTGTGCTTTGCTAGACACAAGTGGCTTTGGTATGAGTTTCAAAGGGGAAAAATGACTTCTTCCTACAGTAAAACAACCTTTCCTGCCCCCTTATAGTGATGTACCAATGCATGGGTTTATTACTGTTACATGCAGACACTGGCTCTGTTGACAAATATTGTCCCAGCAGTAAAAAATGCAGCATAAATCAACATCAGTAGTCTGTCTGTCATGTCATATTAATTTAGTGCTGATAGATAGTATATGGAAAAGGTATTTATCAAGCAAAATATGTGGCTTGTTTGACAGTCAACCTGTTTTGGGGGTCAAAAGATGGAAAATGTTGTTGAGGGAGGGAGTCTGATAGCCAGCACCGGCAATGGTACTTTGTATATTTGTAATTTTAATAACAGCCCTAATTTTTCCAATCAGAACTTCTCTAGCTCCTACATCAGGGATGGGCAGCTTTGGTTATCACTAGGGCCACATTATTGTCATTTTCAGTTTCAGAGGGCCAAATCATTGCAGGAAAGGGTATTATCAATAAGACAAATACCTGTCATTAAACAAAATAATTAATATCTAGCATCATTATAATTTAGAATTATAAGACAATTTAAGGTAATTTTCCAGTGCAAAAGAACTTATTATTAATTGGTTTCTTGGTTAGTTAATTTAATTTAACAGTTAGTCTAACTTAGAGTAAAAACTTCTTTGACAAAAGTAACCTTGTCAGAGTATAAAAATCTTAGTTACTGGTGGTTAATTGAGTCCATGTGACTTTTTATACTAAAAGTATCAAGAACACTTCATAGAATACCTTTAGAGAAACCATTACAGCAAATTATACTAATTCATTGTAAAGGTGAATTAAACCAGCTATCAGAGACTAAAGTAGAAATACTTTTATTTCTCATGTTGTTATGCATTGTGCCTGTGGCCTTGTAGTAAGCAAATCACACTGAAATACATTATGGCAGAACTTTTTCAACTTCATGGTCGCAATTTTTGATAATTGGGGGGAGAGCCGCATGTGGACCCTGGGCTGCCAGTTGTCCATCCCTGAGCTATATTTAACTTTGCCTACTTGTTTTATGACTACAGACATTAAGATGAAATTTTCCCTTGCAGCCAAACCAGAGACAGGAGATACCTTGTTAGCTTGCCCCCCCTGTACAACTGCATAAACTGTTCACTGAAAAAAGGGGGAAATATACATGTAGGCGTAAAGTTTACTGCTTTACTGCCAAGCTTTCCCAGCAGTGATCCTCTGACTCTATGAGGTAACTTTCCACTAAACCTAGTAATGGAAGAAGTCTCTCAAAATAACGTAAATGACATAAACAGTTGAGATTTTGTCGACTTTTCAAGCCACATGTCTTAGCAGTACTTTCCTTGTCTTGAGCAGCTGACTGTGCTGCTTTAGCTACCAGTTGCTTCCATGGCCACCCACATAGGGAGAAGGGCAGAGACGGGGGGAGGGAGAGGCGGGCTGGGAGAGAGAGAGGGCACATGCTGGGGCTTGCTATCCCCTTCATGAAAGGGTTGGAAAGACAGGAAATGGCCATATCTCCTCTGAGTTTGCTTTTGTTTTTTTTGTTCTAATAAAGATGTTCTTGCTCTCTAAAATTGCAGTTTTTAAGGTGAAGTATCTCAGCCTTACACTGTTTGTCTCAGGATAAGAATGGAAAATGCTATTTCCTTTCAGAATCTGAAGCAAGGCTGTTATTGTCAACAAACTTAAGAAATAAGTAAATCTAAAATGTAGAAAAAATGTCAACTAAAATAAATAAAATCATTCCTCTCTGAAAAATTAAAACTGAAACTGTGCTTTATGTTTAGAAAACAGGCCAAAATAAAATCAGACAAAGGGTTCTCATTTCTATTCTTGTGCATGAGAGCGCTAAGTGACACATAGCCTAGACTTTATTTATTTCAGACATGTAGGGATCAGTACTGCATTAGCTTTTTAGCTGAAGAAATTAAAATTCTCTTTAAAAGTAATTGAGTTCATTTAATGAAATATTGTTGCAACCTGGACAAAAAACAAAACAAAGCTTAAATTAATAAGCATTAAACTTAACCTAGAAGCTTCACAAAGTAAAAAGTTAATTGACAAATAAGCATTCAAAACTCAATGGGCTCAACTAAAATTGGAATGAGTATATTGAAACAAAACAAGTATTAAAAAAGATAAAAAATCAAGAACTATCACAACTTAGCTGAGAGACAACAATACCAGCAAATGTCTGTCAGAGGTTGAAGTCTTAAAATATTTAAAGGATGGGGGAGGGGACGAGGGGAGAAGGATTATTAGGCTAATCACTGCAAACTGTCCCCCCTAAACAATAGAGGCAAACTGGCCATCAGGAAGTGTTTCCCTTTATTATAAGCTGTTTTGGCTGTTAGTGTTTTCAAGCTGAACTTTAAAAAAAAATGGGGTATTGACTTGAACACTCTTGAAGTCTATGCTGTGAGGGAGGAGTGCAATGTTTTGTATATACTCAGGTTATATTGACATTAACATTGAGACAAAGGCATGAGTAGATGTCTGTGCTAACCTGCAAACAACTGTGTCTAACACCTACCCTGCAGTTTTTCTTCTGTTTGAAGGTTGGTGCACAGTCTGCAAAGTGTGTATTTCACATTGAAATCTATTGTATGTTTTTCCATTGTTAATGAATACACATGTACAAATTTGAAAACAAAGCTTAAGTCATCCAGGAACTGCGTGCTGCAGACTTTGTGAAATTTGCTGGAGCACAAAAAAACCCTCCAACAAACATAACATGAGATTTGCACTACTGTAAGTAATTCTATATTCTTATTTCAGAATGTGAATTTCAGTGCGAAAGTGTAGTTTACAGAACAAGGAAAGCATGAATGGACTCCAATTGAAGGTTAACAAGCAGGTACCAGTTATTCAGTATTGATCATACATCTACAAAGTCATGCAGAAGTTGTTTTTTTCTAGTATTTATCTCTTGAAACAAAATTTCTGACTCTACAAATTAATGTCTGATAACCTAAAATGTCTCCACATGCACTGATAAGTGAAGTTAAGATAATCCTTTATTGATCCCCATGGGGGAAATTCAAGTGTTACAGCAGCACAGGACAAAGAAGTGTGCTGCACATAACAATATAAAACCCAAGAAAAGTTAAATACTGAAAACACAGCAGTAGAAAATCAATCATTCTATAAAAAGAGTAAGGTTTTGAGACAGGACAATCCAAGATATTCTGTGCAGTGGCTTGCAAGTTAAAAGTGCAATAGTAGTGCTTTTTTACAATGTTTAGGGGTGTGTAACCAGGTAAATTATGAATCAGCTTTTGTTTTTTTAAATTTATCACTGGACAAACTGATTGATATCAGGTGATGTGTAAGATAAATCATTTGTCCTTTTTGTTATTTTGGACTTGAAAAATATACAACAATTAAGCACTTATGATAATCTAAAAAATGTTTTTTTTTTTATTATAAATGACACTAGCAGCCCATCTGATGTGCCCATGAGAAAGCTGTGGCCCACACACAATACTTAGTTACAGCGTTTTTACTTGTATATTTGAAATTCAGAGAATTTGTGGTTATGGTGTGCTCATTTGACCTTGAAGGTCCAAGTATCTGAGTTGAAAATTAAATAACGCACTGGCAATACCCTACTAGGTCTAAATATCTACTCGGGAGTCTGACAAATTTCAGGTATCCCGAGTTTACCAGCTCCTAACTGGAACACATTTAACTGGGATGTGACATGTTTCCAAGATCTGACATTCAAACTCCGAGGTAAAAGAAACAGACCATTAGATCCAGCTCATCTTATCCCAAGAAACTTTCCTCATTGTGCTAATGGTCCTCACTTTCTGTTGTGGGTACTCAGCAGTATTTATTTACTTTTATTTATTTTATTCATTTTTTCAAAATGATATAAAGTGTTTTTAAATTTAAAGATGCTTTCTAAATAATAGTATCTAAATGAGGAACAACTATTCTCATATCATTCACAAACTTAGGCTTGCTTTTGTGATTAATACTTAGTTTTCCTTGTCCAAGGTAATTGGTTATTTAATGGATGAGAAAATCTAACCCAGGATTACTTTTCAGCAGTTTGACTTTTCAAAGTATTTGTGTTTTTAATGCAGAAATGTGTGTGTGTTTGTGTGTGTGTGTGTGTCCATTACAGACAGATTATGAGGACATCTGTTCAGTAATGCCTATCACAGTCAGATCGGCTTAGCTCTCTAACACCTGCATGAGTTGTAACACTGTAGACAAAACGCAGTCCATTGTGCCATTAGCTCTAATTGTAACTTCTTAAAGGTAATGCCATTCACAGACTGAAAAGTATCATAAATATACCCCACAGGATCAACTCTATTTAGCCTGTTATAAATATTCCACATCACCATATTGGCATGCAGTCAAAGTCAATGTCTGACCCATCACTCTTGACTGAGTAAGAGCTTCAACATTCGAACAGAATTTTCAGGTAATGTTAGTCATGGCACAGGGAACAAGTGACCCGAATCCAGATGTGGATTCAGATATTTTTTGAAAGAGTTGTTAACATCACGAGATAGGACAGTTTTCCACATTTTTGTCAATAACTTGGCTAAGAATGTCAGAAATGCCTTGGTGGAGGTTTGTGTTCTATGAGCACTTGTAGTTTTTTGTTTATTGATGTTGATGACGGGACCTTGAATCCAATACCGATATGGTCTCGGTACTATGTGTCAATATCTATCAAACAAAATCACACCACAGATGAGGTGCTTCATTTTATACAATTTACTAAATGCCAAAGCCAAAACTGTAAAACTGTCTCTGCTTTCTCTGATCACTGAGCTGTTCAATACTTCCCTCCAGGATTCAGAAATGAGCATTACAGGCATCCAAAACAAGAGCAGAAGCTGCAACAGAGTTAACATCATTTATACTTTTTACTTTCTTGATTGGTATTGACTCTGGGAGCGTCTCTGATACCATTTTAAAAGCATATAACTAGCAATGATATTGAAAAAAATAAACAAATGATACCTGAAGTGCAGAGCTGGCTTAATGTGTGTAGTGCTCTTCAGTCCAACATGAATTCTCCAGAGGGATTATATGGTTCACTGTATTGTAATGTATAATATTGTATGTGGGTTAATAAGTGCAGCACAATGTTGTTGTTTGCCTTTGTCATGTAAAATACTGTTTTATGTGCCTGCTGGGTAGGAGTAATGTCCTAAAGAGTGTCCATGTTAACCGATGACATTTGGTTGGATGTGTGTGGTTGATGTACTTACAAAAAATGTTGAAAGGGAAAATTTGGAAAGTTTAGATATTTATTGAAGAAATTAAGTGTCTTTTGACTCTTAATAAAAAGAATACCTTATGTTTTGAACATTTGTTGTAACAAATCCACTGAAAATCACCTTTTAATATGGTCACTCTTTAAGCCATTACACGAAGGTGTACATTGATCTTAAATAATCAGAAAAACACCTGACAAATTTCAGTATTTAATGTCAATGGCTGCAAAGCACAAAATAGTATCTGTCAGTAGGTCTGTGTATCTTGAGTTTCTCTTTGACAAAGACTCAGGGTTCCTCTACAATCTACATCAAGATGCCCCTCCTCTGTAACTTTGCCCATTTAGTAGGATGGTTAACAAGCTGAGCCGACAGTGTGCATAGCTTAGGAAACCCTTGCTGGACGGTTAGCATGTCACTTAAGACTGTTTGTCATCTGCTGAAAAACTGTTCAAATAACTGGAAGAGGTGTCCAGGTAGTCCAGAACTTCCTGATGTGAATTGTATGAGTGTTCTCATAGCTTTGGATCACTCAGTAGAACATATTAAAATTTTGCTTTAATCAGATTTTACATGTCATTTCTTCAGCATGAAATTGTAACATACTGCTGTACTGCATCATATTGTATTGTGCTTAATTGTATTACTTATCAACTGTATCATTTTGTAGTGTGCAATACAACAACAAGCATTCAAGCCTCTTATACGCACTCAGACCAGCCACGCTGAAAGACAGTCCACACTATTTAATTGCAGCCCTCCAAGCATTAAGCATTCCAGATTAAACTTGATAAGTACTGAATTATCACCACAAATTAACTAAACAGGCCCACATTGCATGTATGGGCTCCTAAAAAGCATCCCCTGTTAAAGCTACGGAGCATCTGCCAGTGGGAAGATCCAGCCTCCTTAGCTACCTCTGCGCCATCTGTGAGGTGGGCTTTAATCAGCTGATCTGAGTGTGGCACATGTCTGTACCCATTCTGTCTCTAACAATTGATCACATTGGAAATAAACTAGCTGTGTCTCCTCTTTAGCACTCCCCTCTGCCCACCAAGCACAGTTAACCCACTGAGTCAAAGTGTCTCTCGGTGTGGGTAAATCAAAGCTATGGGCCTCCCATGTCAGTGTGTGGGTCACTTCACTCAGTTGAAGCAGTGAACTCTGGAACTATAACAATATGTCACACAATGTAGACGTAGTTATGGTGACCCGATGAAAGCTTGCCATTAAATAAAGGGAAATCTTTCTGGGTCCTGTTTATGGTTTGTGTGCCCCTGCTTTTTTTGCTCTCTATACAAAGATAATAAAGCATTATGCTGCAGTTATATGGGGCAAACATATCAGTAATCTTCTCGTCTCTGGATTGTGTTTGCTCATTTTTGTGATTTCCATGTACAGAAAGTGTTTATACACAGCGAATGACAGTTGGAGTGTCTGGTACAGTTTGTGTATCAGGGATAGAAACACCATGTGGCACTGTTTGCTTGGAAAAGTTATCGGACAAGACATGCTGAACAGTTGGTGGATTAGCTTCAGAAAATGAGTGCTTTGGAAAAGCAAGAGTTTGGAGAGGCAGGAAAAGACAGCAGAGGTTGAAGCTAACTAAATGAGGCATGAAACACTGTTGTTAAATATGTCTGGGTCTCTTGATTGCAGTTAAGCTAAGGTGAAAACAGTTCATCTTCAAGCTAAAGTGCCATAATTTCACATATATGCTAGTCCTAACTAACTGCTTTTTAAAATCTTTCCTTAAATGCAAGCTAACAAGAAAACTGCACAAGAATGCATCCAGAGTGTGAATGCAGGGAATTTTAGGGGAGACAATGTGTTTCTCAGTGTTTTGGGTGATTCAGATACTGAAATCATATCTATGAAAGTCTTCAACTGCTTAACTTAAAGCAAATTTGCTGGCTCTGCTCCTGGAACAGGACACCTAAGAGCTCTGTAGTGATGCACCAACCTGGGTTGAGAATTAAGCTTTTTTTTAACTGTTTTGCCTGCCTTCAACTGCATCAGGTGGATTAAGATATCTCCAAGACAGTCATTCTTTTGTTTACCAGTGTCTTTGATTTAACTCCAAGCATAACAGCATAAACTTAACATAAGGGTTAAATATTTTAAGTAATATATTGTGAAAGAAATCTGATCAACAGAAAAATGTTTATTTTAGTTATTTCTCCTTATTACTTTAAGGAGGGTTGGTGTCTCCATTACAGCACAGACCTCAGAGATTTTTTTAAAAGCAAATAAATCTCGACTGAGAGCCAAAATAATACATTTTTTAAAGCATATGAATATTTAGTATATATAGAGAGTCTTAACAGTCAAAATGGATAATGGTGGAAATTGCAAATTTATATTGTGACTGCATATACAAGGGATTTTCTGTCACAAATCACTGTTTCATCACTTTTTTGACCTGCCACTGTAGCTGATAGGGTGACTAATGTCACCAGCCGCTGCACCAAAAACACCAGCATTTGTCTTGACCCAACTTTTTGGGTTCTTATATTGACTCAATATCAGTGACAGTATAAAGAATTAGACAAAGCTTTGTGACGTTAATCGTGTGATTATAAAAAAACCCTTTGGAACGTTGTTGATGCCAATCCATGGATGCTGCAATACTGTACACACCCTCTCAACTAAACTTTAGACCAACCCAAACTGTGTTAAGGACAGGAATTAAAGCCATCTGTACAATAGCACCGCTGTGCAGACTTCCAAAACAGAAAATCTTCTATAGAATAAAACCGGGCACAATACAAATCAAAATATCCCCCCCTCAGTGTGAGCATTTAGATATATTATATACTTAGACCAAAGCTGTTTGCTGAACCAGACTGTATATATCTTTATATGTTTATTTAGGCTGCATAAACTTTCTGTTCCCTGCACACAATCATTCTGTATAACTCCCAGGTTTCCTGTAGCCAGCCTCAATACTTTGGTTTACTTGTACGCTATGCTCTGCTAGTTAAGATGAACCCCACATCTTTGTGATCAACCCAAGCAATGAAAGAGCCTAACTTACAACCAAACCGGTGTCAGCGTAGGGTTTTGTGCAGACTTCACACAAATTTAAGACAGAACTTACACATAGCTGGTGTAACATGCTGCAGCTCTCAAATCCTCCTCTACTGTGAGTTCTAATGCTAATTTGACAGAGTGCTGTTTCCTCAGAGAGCCTGAAATGGAAATAAAACATGTAATGGAACAATCTTCATGTTCATGTACAGATGAACATTACATATCCTTTCAGTCCAAACTAAACTCTGTACACTATTGATTTAAATTCACAGTCATAGATGTGCTCTGGTCATGTGCGTGTGTCTATTTGTGGGAGAGTGTGTGTCACTCAGGTAATACCTTTCTCCAAAGGTGTTGCTTGGTAACTTGATCTTTGTCGTAGCAACACATGTGCCGCTAGCTCTCCACTTCCTCTTTCTCTTAGCTCAGAGCACACTCTGTCCTCCAAGTGTATCACTGCTGGAGGTGCTCAGTCATGGACTCACCACCTCACATACGTACCTTCTAGACTGTGGGTCACAGAGGCCCTCCCTCCTCCAGGACAAGTGTCTCCATGGTGTCCAACCTGATGCGGGCTCTGGTGCTGCCCTCTGTTCCCACTGTGACATTGGCTGACTACTGCTCTCTGCTTGTCACCCTGCAGCAGAACAAGACAGCGGTGCAGGTTAAGGAGGACATGAAAAAGATGGTCCAGATACCCATACTGCGACCCAGGACGGTGGCTGCCAAGCACACTAAGCTGTTCGGAGCTACTCTGTCAGAGCTGCAGGAGAAGGGCTTGATGGAGGATGGTGTGCCCATGGTGCTGCGGAGAATGGTGGAGTTTCTTCGCAAGCATGGTGAGTGAACAAAACACAACACAATTTAGAGGGATTATAGCATCATTTATTTTTTCTAAATCAAGACAGTCTTGCAATTTTAATGAAGGCTCATTATGTGTTCAATTTTGAATCTCATTCTCTCTGCAGAGGGTAGGGATTAGGGATATATTGGATTTTTGCTAATATCCAATATTAGGATATTTTCAAACTTAATTTTTATCAACACTGATACATACATATTTGTTGTGAAGAACTCTATATCTCTGCTGCTCTAGAGCTGACTTGTTTCTTTCATTGTTATAGTCTATTGAAGAAACAAACGTCAAATCTAAAATAAATTATAATGTATTGTTAAATGAAGAAACTTGATGATAGGGTGAAGTGTTCTGGAACATTTGTAATTTAAGCTGATATTCCAGCTGTTTAGGGATGGGAATTGATAAGATTTTATCAATACCAATGCTATTAACGATCCTGCTAATCGATCCAATTCCTTAATGATTCCCTTATTGATTCCTGCAGATTTTCCGTGTCGGCAAATGTTGGCCTGTAGATTTTTAGTGGAAACAATGTCAAATGTCACAGCATAGATAACTGCTTCTGCAAGTTGCTGGTGTTTCCACTCACTTAAGGTTGTGCAGTAGGCATCTTTTTTTTAAAAAAACATGAAGCCACAATTCTGACAGCTTCTGAACCCTGTCAGTGGAAGGAATTGATAAGATACATAAGGCCGATATGTAGGCTGTAAATCAACAGAAGTGCCCTTTCAATATTCAACTACTTGAGCTATTACCTACTGATATTATTCCAAAACTATAGTGCATCCCTTCAATATTTTGCTGCACAAAAGACAGAGTAGGATAGATAGATAGATAGACAGAATGCAAATCAGTTTTAATGGATGGCATAGCAAAAATAGTTTAAATTATTTCAGAGACAGAAGAAGGTTTATCCTGAGCTTTAATTTGAATAAATATATAAAGTTTGCACAACTGATGCGGGCCTTGGTGCAGTTTGATTGACTTAATTTAGCATTTCCTGCACCTTTCCCTTTTGACCACTAGATGTCAGCAAAGGAATGAAGCTTCACCATGGCTCCAGAAATTGCTCAGAATTATGTTGAATATTTAGTTTTACTTTTGCACACCAAAACTACTTACCGTCTCAACTTCTGCTATTCAATATGTACAGAGATTTCTCCACATACGACGCTGATGATTAGACTGTTGCTTTTTGCAAATATTTTATCCAAAAATCCTTATAAAGTACTCACAGTTGAGGTAAATACTATATTCTTTATGAAAACCGATTGAAAAACAAGTACGAAATGACTTCTGTTGTTAAGAAAGAGGTGGTATACCTCCGCCAATAGGAATTATTTAATCGACAGAAACCAGTACCACAGCTCTGAGTAGTTCCAACAGACTGCATACGACGGCGGATGATTCAGCCATTAATTTTAACAATAAACTGTAAGGTTTTCAATGTATTTTGACATTCATGTAAACCATTTTTAACGAAGCACATTCCTTGATTATGACTGTATTTACTAGTTGGAAGACTTTAATTTATTTTATATAGTGGTAAGGGGATACTTTTACCTCATAAACGTGTTCTGGCAGAGTCCGCGTAGCCATGGAGACCCATGACTACATCCTCCCTGTTTAGCCTGCTATTGCTAGCTTAGTGATATCGAAGTTTTAATTTAAATTTACTGTCAGTCCCAGATGGTTATGTCTTGATATGGACGGACAGAAAGTCTACAGCCTCAGACAAGAGCGAACGAGGTAATGTTGAGTGAGCGAGGTTACCCTCATTTTTACTGTAGAGAGACGTTGTTCAGGTCACCATAGTGCTTGCGTAGGAAAACGGCTGGGATGTTCGCTGCCTGCGAACCTGTGTGGTTAAGGCCCTGTTTACACGGGCGGTGTGTGCGGGGAACAGTTACTCACCTGAAACGCAAAGATTTTTCCTTTGCGTCCTCAAAAACGATCTGTGTTCGGACGGAGACTCGAGAACGACTGAAAACGCGTAGCGTGCATGCCAGTCCAGTAGATGGCGATGTAGGTTTGCAGAGAAACAGCGCTGTTACAGCACACGTACGATGAAGAAAAACTTTTCACAAACAACAATGGCGAGTGGACGCACGAAGACGCAGGAGCTTCTTGTCTGGATAACAAATCTGTCGGGAAAACAAATCTGTCTGGATAGTTTTGTCTGGATAACACACCGAGCACGGTAAGCTTCACACATGTCACTCGGTAGACGGCCGAAGCTGCTGTTGTTCCTTGTAATCGCGCGCAGCCTTCATGTGAAAGAGTACTGCGCATGCGTAGACGTCAGCGGTTTTCCCCCTGAAACGATGATGAATCCTGTTTACATGAGGCCGGGTGGCGATGCATTTTGAAAACTTTCCGCCTTGGACCCTGGTTTCAAACGTTTGCGTTTTCAAGCACTTCGGGCACTGCTCTCTTGTAAACGGGAGGCTAAAACGCAAACAAAACTCTTCGGATACGGCCGAAAACGGAGTCGTGTAAACAGGGCCTAACAGAAGCTTTAGAAAGTCTGATGAGTCAAACCATGGAACGCTAGAGGTTAATAAATACTAAAAATCCCTGCAAGCGGCTAAGAGCCTTACAAAACTATCAGGAATGAATTATAATCTATAATACTTTTGCTTTATTATGCAATATGTTAAGTATAATTGGGGATAAACCATTGTATTATGTAAACTAATAATAATTGTTCGTATTTTATATTTGTCAAGGTCAGGGATGAGATGGGGCACTTTGGTCGTCACTTGGGCCACACTAGTTGCATCGTCATTGCCTGAAGATGCACTTTTGCATTTGTAGGTAGCTCTCAATTTCGCAATGACAGCTGATTATACTGAAGGAGACTTCAGGGCAGTTGAGCTACATTTTAAATGCAAGTAGCAAGGTTTTTACTAGTTATTTAGAAGGAATGCACGATATTGGCCTTTTGCCGAAATGCTGATATTTCCAGACTTTTCACTGATGCCGATATATTGTGTATTTTTTTGTGTGTACTTTGTTAAAATAGATTCACGTTCCTTTAATGATTACAGACCATTTTGTGAAAGAAGAAAATCCTTTTTTAAACTACACGTTGATTTATGGACATGGACTCTGAGTGATGATGAGGTAAACCCTCATGGTACAGTTGTACATTTTTGCCTTTTTAACAGTATATGTGGGATATTTATGAAAATTTTTATGGTCAAATTCCAGCTGTAAATTTGCCAAAAATTGTAATATCTGCTCCTAACAATAATCAGCTTCTTAGACAAGTCTCTTTCAATATTGATATTGGTCTGATAGTACTCTTCATTATAATTTTTACCTCCACCAAGGAGGTTACCGTTTGTTGTCTGTTTGTTTGCAATATTATGGACAAAACTACTGGACAGATTTTGCTGAAATTTTCAGAAGATGTTGGTAATAGCCCAATTTAAAAATGATTAGATTTTGGTGCTGATCCAGATAACCTCCATTAATGAACAATCATTTTTGCTCAATAACTGTCTAACTAATAATGATATCAACATGATTCTGAGCACTAGGTGTGGGTTTTCAGGGTCAAGGACTCATTTTATGATGGTAACTTTATCATGGAACTATTGCTTATAGATGTAACAGCAATATGTGAGCTACCTTGGCAGAGGTTGCGCTCTCCGAGTGCTTTCTAGGTTAAGTATGTTGTCCCTTTTCAAGAGATTGTGTGATGCTTATGAAAGCTTCAGACACATCAACACAGACAATTGTCGGTTACAGCTATGCTTAATGTTGTCCTATCAAAGTTGTCATTAATACGTATTTTCTCATATTTGAAACTGACTGGTGGGCCGAGTACTTTTGCAAACATTCGCCCTCACACTCACACTCACACCCAAAGTAAATGTAGTTTCACCAATCAACCTAATGAAGTCAAAGTATCTGGAGAGAACCCACATTGCATTGGGTGAACACAACCCCCACAGAAAAAGGCCCTGAGCAGAAACCAAATCAAAGAAACCTTTTTTTTCTGAGACAGGGTCACTTAGCCCTGCACCACTGTGCAACCCAGAAGTCAAAGTAGGATGACAAATTTACACATTTTTTTTTAACAAGTTTTAATCTATTTGCAATTTTATTTTTTATTTAATAATTGATAGTCTGGTCCTGTCATAGCCCCGGTTTGTCAACATTTAAGTTCGTTTCTTTGTTTTTCTCCAGCCTTGCACCAGGAGGGTCTATTCAGGGTGAATGGGAATGTGCGGGCAGTGGAGGCCCTCAAACATCGACTTGAAAGTGGGGAGGAAGTGGACCTTTTCTCTGAATCTGACACATATACAGTGGCCAGTTTGCTCAAACGGTACCTCAGGGATCTCCCAGAGGGCCTAGTTGGCTCCACAGTTCAACAGGCAATGATACAAAGCTACCAAGGTAAGAATATAGAGTTTCCGTCCATAACAATACCAACTTCTGTCCAGGTTTTGTATTAAAAGCTTATCTGGAGCAGTCTTGTGCACGTTTGTTTCCAGGAAATTTCCTGCCGGCTTGCATAGATCATGTTTATATTTTTCCAGGCTCATGTGAGACCTGTCAACATCCAAATCCTGGATATGACACTGATACCCTCAAGAGTAGTAAATATGTGGGTCGTGACTTATGACCCTAAATGAATGACGGGCAGAGCTAAGTTTAGGTGCTGAAGTGTACTATTAACTGTCGGTCACCAGCACCAGCCAGTGCCTAGAAAAAAACTAAATTTATGAGAGAGAGAAGCAGAGAGCCTGGAAAAGAGATGAACCTCATTAATCAAGTTTTGCTGGATGAATGTAGGTCATGGAGGTAAATGAACTTGTTAGGCTGCAAGAGTGTGACCAGTCATTTTTAAATATTCAACATATCTTGTTTTAATCTATTAAATGGGATGAAAGTTAAAATCTTGGCTTCAGATTAAGCCTTCACTCATCAACCCATAAATATTGGCCAATTTTCAGGGCATTTGACCAAACACTACAGTAACAGATGCTCTTTGGAACAAGAGGCAGTATAAGGTAAAATAATGATAGCACTTTTTATTCTAGTTTTAGTTATAGTCTTATGCCTAAAGTATCTTTTAGTTTTAGTCATAATTAAGTCATCCAAATTGTTTTAATTGTAGTCTAGTTTTAATTGATGAAACTTCACCACATTTTTGTCGATGAAATCTACTGTGAACTCAGTTGACTAAAATCTGAAGTGTAAGGGGTAAGGCATTTTTTATGTTTCCTTAAATTTCTGAAGTCAGTTTTAAACTAGGATAAAATTAAACATCTAATAAACCTTATTGAATGCTAGTAAAATTTGAATGTATAAATTAACAGAAACAAGTTTAACTTGTGAGAAATGCAATCACCTTTATTTAGGCTACCTGGCAGAGCATCTCAGTTACAATACCAGAACTGACAGCAAACAGTGAACCTGCTCTTGTGATTGGATGTCCCTCTTAACTCAGGCCCTGTTTACACAGAGACGCTCTCACCTGAAACGCAATGGTTTTTCCTTTGTGTCTTCAAAAACGATCTGCGTTCAGACGGAGACTCGAGAACGACTGAAAACGCTGTAGCGTGCATGCCAGCCCAGTAGATGGCGATGTAGGTTTGCAGAGAAACAGCGCTGTTACAACACACGTACGATGAAGAAAAACTTTTCACAAACAACAATGGCGAGTGGACGCACGAAGACGCAGGAGTTTCTTGTCTGGACAACAAATCTGTCGGGACAACATATCTGTCTGGATAGTTTTGTCTGGATAATGAACCGAGCGCGGTAAGCATCACACGTTAGTCGGTAGACGGCCGAAGCTGTTGTTGTTCCAGGTATGCGCGCGCAGCCTTCATGTGGAAGAGTACTGGGCATGCGTAGACGTCAGCGTTTCCCCCTGAAACTATGAATCCTTCTTACATGAGATCGGGTGGCGATTCGTTTTGAAAACTCTCCTTGGACCCTGGTTTCAAAAGTTTGCGGATTCAAGCACTCCAGGCACTGGTCTCATGTAAACGGGAGGCTAAAACGCAATCAAAACTCTTCGGATACAGCCTGAAAACGGAGTCGTGTTAACAGGGCCTCATTCAGCCTGTCCACACAACCAAAGTAGCTGTGATTGGATATATTCCTAACTTGTCCCTACTTTCTACATGACCAAATTAGGTCTGACTGGATTTAGTTTCTGTCAAACATTTTCATTTAGTTTTTATTTGTTGACGGAAATGTCAATTAATTTAGTTTTAGTTTTTGTCCATGTGCACTTGTTTTTATTAGTAACTGTCTAGATTTCGTCAGGGGAAAAAAGGTTGTTGACGAAAACTATGACGAAAATATCAGTCAACAAAATGAATACTGCTGCCAATGGATTAAAAAAACCTGACCAATGTATCATGAATGGAAACCTGTGCATAAATGTTAAAAGTTGATTTGTTTGGATGAAAAAATAAGAATACACATTTATTTACCTAAATTAAGATACCAATGACTTAACATAATAAAAATGATTGTTGGACCATAAATATGAGGGATTATTTGTGTAACCTACCTCATGTAGTGGGGTAACTGTAGGTGGCATATTTTGTAAGGGTAATAAAAGATAGTCTATACAGTTGATAAACTGTCAAAATAAACAACTACGTATTGAATACTGATTGACTGAATTAAAGGGAATTTAATAACTAGAAATATCCAATTGCAGACTTCAAATGAGGTCTGGAAAGCTGTGATGAACACTTTTTTTCCATTTTCCCTATATTTATTAAAATATGTCAACTGACAGACAATTTGATAAAAGAAAGAGGGTGAAGTTCTTGTTGATGTAAAGTTTGTGTACGTTCATCAAAAAATGTCTTTACTGGGATGTAAGAAAATATATTAAAAACAAAAAACTTAAGTGTTTTCTCTTGAACTTTAGTGAGTCTTTTTGGCCAACAAATAACATACATGGTAAACACCTAACATTTTCAATGCTAATATTGTCTTGTTTTGGAAAGATATTTATTGTAATTTTTTTTTAAAGCATACAAAGCCGTGGGATCATTTCAAGAAGTAACAGTTAATTTTGTTGCCCTTTTTTTGCAAGCTAAAACATTCAAACAGTAGCATGCATCTATTTCACTCATGATCACTCATGATACTTGGCTTTCAACCTCGAGTGGGAGCACATGAAGTCTTCAGGAGAACTTGGGGGGGCAGGGGTGTTGCCAGAGTCTCTGCCAACTCTGAGACCGACAAAATCAGGTGTTTGTACACAACAATGAAAACACACTTTGCACATTTTCTTCAAAGGTTCTTTAGGAGTATGCGCTTAAAGGCCCTTCCAATACCCTGGATTTTATCAATGACAGCTCTTAAAAATGAAGTTAATGTCAGACGGGCATGCATCCCTTTTTTCAGATTGATGCAGGGAGTGCTACAATCTTCTAAGTGATCACCAGGGGAGCTCCAGGAAATGCTAGGGAGCATAAGTTTGGAATTTACTTTAATTTGTCTTTTGTTGTGCATCCTCTTAGTTTAAGTGGCCTCTACATACCTATGAAAAGTTAAGAAAATGCGTTTGTGTATGTGTGAAATTTGACCACACACACACTTCTGCACTTTTCACACAACAAGATCAGCTGTGATTTTTGTAAGCCATTATTTCTAGTCTCCATTTTCTTCCTTAGACAGACGTGCACTCATGCCAGCCCTCAAACACAGTCAAGCATGCACATAGACCTACACACGCACAAAGTTTGCATCATTCAGTCATTCAGGATAAGTAGTCACATCCGTTTATCCAACTCTGACCCAATTATGCACCCCAAGTAATAGTATCAACATATTTCAGGCTCTTTGTTCTAATACTCCAGTATTGCTAGTTACGACAACTCAGGATTACATAGGATAGATGGGATTAGATATTTGATAGGGCAGGTGGATGGAGCCATCACTCCTGCTCCTGAGTCAATTCATTTACCCATATTAATCATCAATCAGTAATTTAAGGCTGCTCACAAAATGGAGTATTTACCCAAAATTACCCAAAAAGTCTGCAGTTAAGATTAAGAATGGGAAACAATAATGATTTTCATTTATTGGTCATGATATTTTATGTGTTTGTAGAGTGTGGGGATGATGTATCCTGTTCAGACATGAGAGACGTCCTCCATCAGCTTCCAGATGTTCACCTCAGCCTCCTTCGCTACCTCTGCCACTTCCTCACCCATGTCGAGTGCAACCACAAGGAAAACCGCATGACTGCCCTCAACCTTGCTACTGTGTTTGGACCCAGTGTCTTTCAGTGAGTCATTTTTCTTTAGAGAATTACTGATTTATTTGTTGATCTATATTTGTGGGCTGATATGGACGTATCATACTGGTAACAACTTTTCTTTCAGAAAAATAGAAAATGCTGACTAGTATTGTCAAGCAGAGTCTGCTTCCTCTTTATAGTTTACAATGTTCTCAGCTAACAGTGTGACTGCATACGCACTTAAAAGCCCAACCAGGACATTTAACTACACCACTGACCTTGTCTCAGCGCTCACATATTTAGGAAAAAAAAGGTTGACTGAAGAGAGTGTGTCCAACTCCACAGTAGTAGGTAGCATAATGCCCCCTCTGACCTGGTTACTATTCATTGTTTCCAGTCACATGGAAACACACAATAGTTTCACCTCATGGAACTGCAGGACAAGCCTTTTGATTTTACATCCCTTAAAAACGATGCATGTTTACATCATCTGCCAATGGAGATGTTAATGAGAGCTATACATTTTAGGCACTTTGAAACTCATAAAGCACCTAAGACACAATTTGAATCACTAAAAAAAGAAAATTCTGCGCCATGTCTTCGCTTCAGTGATGTTTGCAGAACAGGACACACCACTGAAGTGAAGAGTCCTTTCCCTTACAATGCTGCCACATGGACAGGTTTTGTACTTTTGGTATGGTTTGATAAATAGTGCCACTGTTTGGGAAGTGAAATGTAATAAATTTTCCATCATCATTTGTGCTAGTAAGCCAACTGTATCATGTCAACATTATTTAATCAAATCATTGAGGAAATAAAGTGAACAGGTCACAACACATACATGGCAACTACAACTGTGAGCTTCTATATGACGTGAAGTGAGGGGGGCATGAGTGTGTGACGTCATGCAAATGTTATTAGTCTTACCTTTTATGGTAGATGATATGCTGAATGGCAAATAATAGGGTATGACACTATCTGACAGCAGACGACAATACAGCTTACGCTGTTCAGTGCATGTGTGCTGTTTAACGTCAGGGTCAAAGCCGGGCACGGAGGCTGAGGCGCATAGTCAAAATTGTCTGTCCAGTTTGGGGGAGTGAGGCATTAATATGAGTCAGTATTTACCCATGCTATCAATGGCATGAAAGATTCAAGGAAGGAGTTTACAGGGTGACAAAGTCTGCTCAAAAATAGAAAAGAAGTTACAGTTTAGCAGCAAAATTAATTATTTTACTCAATTAAGATTAAAGGAGGTGGCAAATACTTTCAGTAATTGAGCGTTCTGGTGGACCCTAGATAATTTTCAGGTTTCCAAAGGGGCCAAAGTGTACTTAATTTGAGGAAAGGCTGATAGAAACTTTTTCCCGCATAAGCAAACACATTAAAGACAACTGCAACATGTTTGTGATCAAACAAAATCACGCACAGAACCATACTGATAAGTAATTTCCTATCAACAAATGCAGCAGCTCAAAACAAATCAGCGCTTTGTCTTGATTATTGTTCCTTCCTTCCAGGTGAAGGTTAAGTTATTACATACAGTATTCGCTTATTTAAGCTGTGTTTTTAGTACCAGGCTCTGTAGTTGTGTAATAATCCACAATGTTCAAAGCTTACTTTGTCTGGGTGCCACTTGGTGCTGAACGGCGGTGTAAATTCATTCAATAAGGGCCTTTTTTTTGTTAAAAACTTCTCTGTTGCTTGAAATGTAGTTCTTGAGCTTAAGGCCACACATGGATGTTATGAACTATAAACTCAGCTTTTTTACTACAAGCAACACCAATACATTCAGTCATTTGATCCATTGTTTTGGACTTTTTAAGAATGACTGAAATAAGTGGATGCCTATTATATTCAATCATACATACCCGATGTCCCTCAAGGCAATATGACTTCAGCTCATCCTGTTGTACAAGCTGTCAGTGTTTTTAACAGATTTATATTGTGTCTGTGTCCTCGAAGAACATATTTGTCATTCCTGAAGGTTATGGCGTATTTTGGCCCGACTGTGGTCTTTAAAAACATTTTGTTAAACATCCTGTAAAACATACTGATTTAGTCTGAGAAAAAAAAAACAGTCTGAGGCCTGTCATGATAGCTGAAAGGATCCTATCATCTATTTCTGGAGTGAACGTCAGATATTAAACATGGTTTCTCGTGTCAGAGCAGAAGGATGACTCTCTTATAACATTCAGAGCACAGTGAGTAAGGTGATGACTAACAAGTCAGTTTTACCCCACACAAATTACCATTTGGTTCATTGACAATTGAACTTTAGCTTATTTATAATTTTTCTAGTCTACGTACAGTAAGTATTCAAGTTGGTTTTACACCACAATTCACATCTACCCATTCACTCCCACATTCTCTCACTGATGAGCTCCTGTGTAAGTTTTCCATCAATATTAGCTAACGCATCCACACCCTTTCAGCACTACCAGACTTAGCTACTGACGCCCCATGACACAAACCCAGCACATCAGCACATAATAGATTGCATAATATTAAAATAATATCTTAACATTTGCAAGTGTTGATGTCATTTAAGGACTGTCTTGGTCAGGGCTGGGCAATACAGTGATTTCTTTTTTTAGATGCATTGTTACTATTTGTGTGGTAAAACAGTATTATTTGTATCAGTATTATGTATATGTATGTTGACTTTGATTATAAAAATAGATGTCATACCTGATGTGCAGAAGAAAGATTGCTTCCAGTTGACGTACCCACAGTAATATACAAATTAACGACAAGATAATCTATTTGAAATGTTAAGTCTAAATGGGTTTTTATTATTATTATTATTATTATTTTGTCCATTTTAATGAAAAAGCAATTGTGTTACAAATATAAAATCATTGACATAGAGGACTGTTGGATACCACAGCAACAAAATGGAGTCCTAAACTACCAATATATTGTTTTAGTGACTCCAAAATACAACGAAATTCATAACATCGTCTAAATTGCTTAAGTACATGATAGTTATTCAATTTAAACAGTTCTCTGCTGGCTTTTAATGAAAAATATAACTTGGAACTATTAAAAGAAAAACATATATAACTTTATTTTTATAGATGTAGAATCACACCAAAGTCTATAGTTCTGTCATTTTTTTGACAACCATTTGTTTTTACTTTACAGAAAAATGTGGGGAAACGTGCATGTATTGTACCACAACTAAGCTTAAAGTAGTTGAGATATGATTTTTGGGCCATTTTGCGTGGCCCAAACTTTGTTAATGAATGAAGGAAAACAGTCAGAGGTTTACATAAACAAACAACTTAATCAGGAGGTGTTGTCATAAAGATAAAGTATATGACTGTTTAAAACGGTCTCTTTCCTGTTCTCTCTTTATTAAACTCTGTGGCCAGCAGGTGGTGCTGAAGCTCACCCAGAGAAAATTAAATACCCGTAGTACCTGTTAAAGTCCTCCACGTCTTGTACGTGCCTCTTTATGGGGACTTAAGGTTGAGAGAGTCTGAAATTTTAACCACTTTATATCTGTAAAATGAACTGTCCAATGAATTATTTGCTCTCCAGCCATGAATGAGTTAAAGATATTAATGAGCCTTTCAATACACATGAACATCTGGGACCAGGAATAGGTTTCTTCAAAGCCTGGCTTTAGCTCAGTCAAACGTCAGACAAAATAGCTCAAACCATCTCAAATCAATGAGGTCTAATGAAGGATTTTGGAGTAAATGCCACCTAACATGTTAGAAACAAGTGAATGTCCTCCTGAATGTTGAGATGATGTTCATAAATAAATATTTCATCAGCGTCTCCGTGAACCTCCCTCCAGCTGCTGAGCTAGGTACCCCTGTTTTCACAGGTCTATTTATGATGTGATTACTGGGCACTGAGTTTTCAAATCACCCTCGTACATTTCCATCTTCAGCGCCTGTCCTCATGACTTGTGACTGGTGGGTATCTCTGGTGATACTCCGGTGTGTTTAAGCCGGGGAACCCTGCAGCGTAAAAAGATCAGGTCTCACTGGGCAGAATAGATGAAAAACTGGATACCCAGTCATACTGTACAACCTGTTCTCTTCATTAGTGTGTGTGCGCGTATGTGTGTGAGTGTGACTGTCAGCGTGTGCATGCTTGTGTGTGCTGAAGTTATATAATTAGGTGCACAGCCTAGTGTACATCACAGACAGCTGTTCACAAGCATCACACACAGATCTATCTGCCTGTGGCAGCTGCTGTCTGTTTTGCTAATCAAGACACTGACCTATGACTGATTATGATTTTAAGTATGCTAAATTATGGGAAAAATATTTCTGATATTATTTTGATTGATATAGGATCATGATTATTGAAAATTATTAGTAACTGATTTTAGATCTACATCACAGGCATTTATTAAACTTAGGTACTGATAGACCTTTATTATTCTAAACACATTAAAAACAACAAATAAATCAAATGTCAAGCTGTGAAAATTATTACATGTAAAATAAATAATACGAAACAACACTCAACATGCCATGTGTCACTGCAGTAATTTGGTTATGTTTTTTTTGTGTCATGCTAGTGGGAGGCCTGAAGTTATTACTGAATTACAATATTTACTAATTTTTGTAACTGACTTGTCTCTGTAAGGTATTAAGTACCTGAAATCTATATGATAAATTGGAATAAGTCTTAGAAAATAAATAATGGTAAGTGTTTTTATTGATAAGGCAGCTCAATGTTAACAGTTGTTAAACAATAGGTTTCTATTTCCTTTTTTGAATCTGTTATCATGTCTGTTAACAGTAATGTGATCTTTTTTTCATTTTGCTTAAGAACATTTCAACTATAAGCATTTAAGTTAGTTTGAGAAACTGAAACTTGACAAACTTCCCATTACTGTAATTTTGTATATAAAGTCCTATTGAATTTCAACAGTGCTACGAAATAGAGGAAGCAACAGAGAAGCAGAAAGTTATTTTACACCAGTATGTTTATGATCAGGAAAAATCTCAGTTGATATCTGATTTCTGTTATGTTTTCCTTTTATTTTGCAGCGTGGCTCCTGGTTTTGAGGCATTGAAGGACCAAAATATCTGCAACAAGATCATGGTGAAGCTCATCCAGAACTACAGCAACATATTTGAGGCAGATAGAGATGGAGACAGTTATCCAGAGGAACAGTCAACAATCATTATTATTCAGGTCTGGTATATGTTAGGGTGGGGCTGCTAGATCAGGGCAAAGGTCATAGTCTTGATTACTTTGATTGATGTTGAGATTACGGTGATAAAAAACAAAGACACTCTGTGTTTTTTACAACATCTGCCTCACGTGCATTTAAACAGCCACAAAACTCATAATGAATACTGAAAAGGGGTTACAATAATAGATATATACAGCTAAAAAAAAAAATGAAGAAAAAAGAATTAGTTATGTTTTGACATAGCACTGATGTACTATTGTGGCCAACTTGATAAAACAAACGGTGAAACATTTATCACACAAAATCTATGGACAAAACACAACAAAGCATGTGTCACCATTGTATAATTTTCACAGTCAGGTTTTCATGTCAGTAGAAAGTTAAAATTGTAATTGAAACCTGATGAATTGCTCAGTGCTACCCAGCAGACAACAGATGGTAATGTTTATATCAAAATATCTTAGTGTTAAGTCAGATATTGTGGAGCTGGAAACAAACAGCCAGTCACGTGTTATAGCCATGCACCTCAAACTCTCTCTTTTTGTGAGCTCACCCTCTACCCACCCTGGACCACTTTATAAATATTTCCTTACATAACATCAGGCCAAAATTGATTCAAAAATTGATCTTATATCCTTGCCACACAGGGAAGAGTCCTCCACAGGTGGTTGGGTTTTTTTTTTTGCTTGTTGATTTATATTTGCTACTTGGATGGCTGATGTCTTCATCGATTACCTGGTTTGTCTGGTCTGCTGGTTTTCTGGCTCACATCAAGTGGATGAATCTACCCGTGGAAAACATAGCTCCAAGAAACAAATCCAACCAGTGCAATAAAACAAGTCACCAGGTTCAAAGGTCTTCAAGTTTGGCAATGTTGGATTTTTAAGAGGTCTTATTTTCCTTAAATCAAGTCCCTGTATTCATATTGATGACTGCTAAGGTATGCTCACAATCAGAAATGTACAAATAATCATCTAGTTTTCATATACAGACAACCCCTGATAGGGCTGTATTCTCAGTCTGTCTGAGATGTTCTTGTGTTAGAGCTCCTGCCCTTTTAAGGCTCCCTTCCCCACATGGTTTACAGGTCTCCTATGTGGTAATTGCTCAGTTCAGCGCTGCTTAGGGACCATGTTATCAACAACTCTGCGCTCATCCTAGTGTCTTCGCTCTACAACAGGTTTGCTTCCACGAGCCAATGCATTAAAGAGATAATTGATACAGAATGTGTTTCTTTCTGCTGAAAAAAAAAAACATTTCTGCTGTTTTTTTTGAATCAATGAGATCATTTTCTCAGTATCACAGGACACTGTTTGAGGGAAAAATTAAAACAAAATGATGACATCTGAATCTGGGGGAAATCTGTTAAGTTCAGCAATATCAGAACAGGTTCTGCATTTGAGCTGTGTGACGTCCAACCATTGTTTCGTCATCCATTTAAGCCCATTGGCTCGTGGAAGTAAACCTGTTGTAGAGCGAAGACACCAGAATGAGCGCAGAGTTGTTGACAACATGGCCTCTAAGCAGCGCTGAATTGAGCAATTACCACATAAACCATAAAAAGAGTCTCAGAGTAGTGTTAAAAATGTTCAGATAAGTTAATTTTTCAGAGCTTTCTTAATTTACTTGAATGCAGTATTCTTACATGTATAAATGTTTCACTTTTTGTTAAAAATTTTTGATAGGTGTCAGAATTCAACAGAGAAAGGATAAGTTAAAAAATGCAAATGACACCAGGACAATACGCAGAATAAAAAGGATAAAGAAATAAAAAAAATCTTGAATTAATGAGCTGCATGCTGTCATTGTTTTATTGACTGCCACAGCCTTGAAGATATGTCTAGCATATATTAGGTTCTACTTAATTAGAATGATCCCAATTTCATCACAAGCAAAAGTCATAGATGTGTCTGAAAATTAAAGGTGCATCTTGCTCTAAACATTCTAATAAAGACAAAGTAACTGTGCTGTTTTGTTTGAATAAGTAAATATCCTTAAAGGCCTAAATACAATTAGAAAATGTAAGTTAAAGTGGCTGACTTATTTCTAGTCCAGCTAAGTTACATGTTAATGGATCTGCTGAAGTATCTGTTCCCCTTGAGTGAAATCCTGTAACGTTGTCAGAACTTCCACTTTTGGAAAGACGTACTTCAACGCTAAATTGATGACTTTGTTATTGAAACGTGACATGGGCCATCTGATGCTGTTGTGGTGTGACCGTGACATGACCACCTGGACTTTGATCCTCCCATGTCTGACCTCACCGGGGCACCACGGTGCTTCTCTAACCATTTTTAACATCATCACACATAGTGTCAGATTCTTTTGTGACACTATGCTGACCATGCAAAAAGACATGCTGAAGAAGTCAGTTATTTCAGAAATGAATCACATGAGTTCAAGGAATGAAGACCACCAGATTATTCAGAGCAGTAAAATTTGATTCAGAAATATATTTTTATGACAGATGTTACCATTTTAATGCCATTCACAGTGTGTAGTGCCCCACTATGCTGTTTGGTGAATTCCTACAGGGCTCAGCCACATGGGACCCTGCTGACCTATGGGAAACCCCTCAGTCAGAATGAGATCATCTTACGCACATACATGCATACATGTACATAAACACTAGTGTGTATACACAGACATTCACGGCCCACTGAGGCCTTGACCTTCCTTTTTATGTCTTTAAACACAGCATACATGATCAGTGGTTTGACTTTTGCTACACTGACAAATGCTGATGAGCCAGAAGTGTGCTGTTCATGTGCTGGAGATGCAAATATATGACATGTTAAAACCAATCCTGAGACCTGATGTTGAGGCTCATAGAGACACAAAATCAGAACACAAGCACCGCAGATAACTCTGAAAAACAATCTTATTGTAAATGAGATGCCATAGCTGCTGTGTTTATGAGGCAGCAGGTCCAACTTTCTTTTGTCCTCTCTCCAATCCCAGGAGGCTAACGTGACGGAAACCAACACAGCCGACCTCCCTGATGGAAAGACACCGCTTCCCAGGATAAAGGTGCGTGCTTGGCTATCCAGCAGTCACACCTGCATGTGTGCGTCATTGTTTCCTCGTTTACTCCCCCATCTTGAAAATCTGTCTGCTGTGAAATGTTGTTTATGAAATTCACGGGTCAAACTTGCATCAATCCTTCAAATTCCCTTACGTAGTCCTTTTATTGCCAACCATGTGATCTGTGTGACGTGATTAAGATAACATGGGCATGTTTTGGAAAGGCTGTTTCCCAGCATGAGAGTCATCTCTAATTACATTTGTGTAGGTTTCTGTAAGATTTAGAGTCTATCAGAGTCAGAACACTCGTATACTGCTTGTTATGCTAATCTGATCCCTTTGTGTAAACAGGTGATGATCTATTACATGATGAATAATGTTAAATTTAGTAAGCTGTTATTTAGACTCAAAAAAGCAGTACTGCTTCCTCACAAAGTTCAAGCACAAAAAAAACTATGCAATTCCAACACAACACATACCCCTTATTGATAAACAAACAGAATAAGCAAGAAAAATAAAATACACAAGAAAAGCTGATAAAGTAAGACACTGTTATAAAAGAAGAAAAATATAGAATCCTGAATGGTACAATAAATTGGAAAGAAAGAAAAAATAAATACAAACTCCAATTCCAGTGAAGTTGGGATGTTGTGTAAAGTGTATTCAGTTGAATACACTGCAAAGACAAGATATTTGACTAATAAACTTCATTGTTTTTTTGCAAATATTCATTAATTTTTTAATTTGATGCCTGCAACATGCTCCATAAAAGCTACGACAGGGGCATGATTATCGCTGTGTTATATCAACAGTCCTTTTAGTGACACTCAATAAGCATTTGGGAATTGAGGATGCTAGTTTTTGAATGGAATTCTTTTCCATGTGTGACTTCAGTTGCTGGTGTATTTTGCGCTTTATAATGAACACATTTTCAATGGGAGACAGGTCTGGATTACATGCAGGCTGATCTCATGCCCACACTGTTTCACTAGGAAGCCATGCTTTCTTATTACAAAGTTGCACATGCTGAATGTGTCTTTCCATTGTCTTGCTGAATAAAAATGCGAGCATCTGGCTTGACATTCACCCTCCCATGGTCTGTATAAATGTTTTTAAAGATTTAAAACAATCTCCTTGTTTTCCATCTTCTCTTCATTCTTTTTTTCAAGGCTGGACAAAATATCCCACCAACAAATGCAGAACTTCTGAGCAACTCTTGGACCCCAACTTCAAGCCTGAGGCAGAGGAAAAAGAAGGTATGGGAAAAAACAATGTACTGTTGTTGTTAGAGAGATATCGTCAAGTTAGTTTTTGGTTTTGCATGGGGCTTTGTTGGTTTGATACTTATTGGTGAATAAATAGGTATTCTCGGCTGCCCTCATACTGCTTTAGTGCTGATTAGTCAGACTTCATCTCTCAGACTGCCTCTGATGCCTGTGGCCTCACAGCTTGGTCACATGATGTGATTTGATAAAGGCAGTCTGCTGCAGGAAACAACAGCACACTTATTTGCAGTAGGAAAAAAATACAGGCTTTGGTATGCACTTCTTCTGACTGAGCTGGGGTAATACTACAGAGAAACTGTGCAATCACAAAGCTGTGTTTAACTTGACCTCAGTAAAAGTGTTGACTTTTTTTGTTTGTGCACCTGTTGAAGGGGTTAAAATTTGGGTTATTGCTAGAATTGAAATAAAATGGGCAACTTGTGGCTGCTTCGTTGTTTGATAAATGCAAAATTAGTCGTTCATTCAGACTGGTGTTTTAGGAAGAATAGAAAAATTAGCCTTAGTTTGACCTCTTATTTCTTGCCTAAATGCACTTTTAAACAAAGCTCTTATGCCAATACTGTGGTCGACATATAAAGACAAGTGTCATTGTTTAGATAATGAGAACAATGACAGACACTATGATAAGCCCAGCAGGGTGAAACATCTGCTGATTAAGGATGTTTTTCTCAATAAAGAGTGTAAACTCATCTGCCCCCACAAGAGCAGGTATGCTGTAAAAGCTTAAGGTTGTTTTTTTTTTGTTTTTTTTTAAATGCCCGCAGTTAAATCTTTAAGCTGGGAAGCTAGGTCTTCCACCCCCACTGTGAGTGTGGGTGCAAAGGAAGTAGATCACACCTTAAGTTATTTTTGCCCTACAGGCATTTATTTGAAAAACTTTGAGACTGAAAACAGTAGCTAACACACACAGAGTAGTGTTTGTTACTGATCTGATGCAATAAACATCAAATTACTGCAGTTAAACAAGAAACTGGAACTTAAAATAAATATGTTATTAAATTACTTGATCAGCCACATAGCCAGAAGACAGAGCAACTGAGCATTGCTAAGAAGATCCAGTCGAGTATTATGAAGTTAAAGAAACATACACAGTGTCCATAGAAAAAAAGCCTGAAGGTCACATATTTTACAAAATGCCCAGTTTAATGTTTTTAATACAAAAATATGTGTTCTGTCAGTGAGAGCAACTTGGGGTTAAGTGTCTTGCCCAAGGACACATCAACTTGTGACAGCCAGAGCTGGGTTCGAACCTTCAGCCTCCAGATCACTGGTAGATTGCATTACCAGACTGAGACACTGATGCCTCAAATAGTTAAAACATGTTTTTTAAACAAAATGTTAATGGAATAATGTCCATACTCAAGAGCTTAAATTCAACAATTATAGGCAGTTAAAGCCGAGCTAGAATGAGAAATGAGAAAAAATGGCTGCTGATTGCTTTTATTGTTTTTTCTTTTTTTTTCTATAAGTTTAAACAGAAGAGGTATGCACAAACTGTCTTGTTCAGAAACTCGCATAAAAGTAGGAATATATATATTTGTAAAATAATTGACAAAATGAAATCTGTCTTAGCAAAAGCACTACTTTTGTAGTACATATTTCTTGTATTTGTTGAAATCCAGAGCCCAAATGAATCACTGATTTCAGTTGTCAACATTGAGACAAAAATAACTTCAGGAAGTCTTCTTTTCCTGTTAAAACAAACTAGGTCTGACTAAAGAGAGTTTCATTGATTTCTCGCCTGAGTCATTAAAACAATAAACTTTTATAACTGCATTACCCAAACACACCCAGATAGTCCTCTCATAAAAAACAGTTCACCCATTTCAAGAGTCAGTACAGAAGATAAAATTAAAGTTCAAGTCTGAGTCCATTATTACCCCAAGATTTCTAACCTGATTTGTAGGTTTTAGAGAGAGAGAGACTGGAGGTGACTGCTGACACTTTTTCTTTGTTTCTGTGGACCAAATACGATGACTTCAGTCTTGTCTGAATTAGCTGGAGAGAGTTGTTTTGCATCCACACACTTACCTGTTGGATGCAGTGACAGAGTGAATCCAGTGGTCCATATTCACCTGCTGTCAGTGAGACATAGATCTGAGTGTCGTCTGCATAATTGTGGAAGAACACATTATTACTTTGTATTACCTGGCCTAAAGGCAGCATGTAGAGATTGAACAGAAGGGGTCCCAGGATTGACCCTTGGGGCATCCCACAGGTCAAGGCAATGTGGTCTGAGACACAGTTACCGATTTCAACAAAGTACTTCCTGTCTTCTAGATAGGACTTCAACCAATTTAGGGCAATGCCAGAGATGCCCACCCAGTCCTCTAGTCTCTGTAAGAGGATCTCATGATCGACAGTGTCAAAAGCAGCACTCAGATCTAGCAGGACTAAAAAAGGCTGAAAATGACTTTTCCATTAGACTGTCATGAATACATCAGTCCTTGAACTTCGCTGCATGTCCTGTCCCATTTGGCAAAAGGTGTTTATTATTAGTGAAACAAGTCTAGTTGAAAGAGAGAAGCACACAAACAAACACACCCACGCACACTCCAATTAGAAGTAGCTGTTTTATCATGCCATCATAAGAAAACATGAATGTGGGATCAAGGGGAACTTAACCACAAACAGGCTGCTAACACTGAAAAGAAAAACTTATTTCAGGCACTCTATTATTATTTGTATTTGAATCATCACTGTATCTCAAGAAATCCTGTTGCCATGGCAGAACCTGTACAATATTTAAATACTTAAAACAACAGGAAGTTAAAGCTTTTTATTTCATTTCAAAAGTCATGTCGAAGTCTGTCATGGGAGCAAGAAAGGTATGGATTACACTGAAAAAATACTCCTAAAGTATAAGCAACAGAGACAGAAGCTTTCCACTGTAAATGTATAGAGTTAAATTTACAAATGCCTCAGGAACAATCATTCATTTCAGCACAAGTTAAATTTAAAGATCTAAGTATTTTATATAACTTTCTTTGCCTGTGTTTTTTTTTTCCAGACGCAAACAATTTATAAGTTAATCCATGATTTTACAAAGCGGGTCATACCCTTGTGTTGGTTTGACAGGCTTCTTTGCTGTGTGGCCTGTTTAGCTCCTGCTTCTTGTTGTTGTTGTTTTGATTAAGCTTTCTTTCAAGCATGGGCAGGAACTGAGACCAAGGAATGGAGAGGGTATAGAGAGTCAGAGGTCAACGCTATTAAAACTGACCTGATGTTTGATCTTTAGCTGGGTTTGTTTTATAACTTTGCCTTGTCATTAATGTCAGTTCATAGTGTGTCTTGAAATATCTTACATGCTAGTGGACTTAAATAGTCACCTTTTTTTCTCACCATCGGTCATCAAACATAGCTTAAACAAAAAAAAATCATTTTTTAAACATGATTTTACATTATATTGCTTTTATGAGTACATTTTTTCCATTTTTTGTTTCTGATCTGGATACTCTTTTTTTCCAGCATATGTGTCATCATGTTTTTTTACTGCACTTTACTTGGTGTGAGTTAAAAAAAGTGAGTTTTAAATTCAAATATTACCAATGTACATAAAAATTAATCATCTATCAATAAGTAGCAACTAGCAAAAAACAGAATTGGAACAAAATCTTCACTTGAAAAACAATCTGTAGAACATTGTCCCTTATCTCCTTTCTCTGTATTTGATGTGGATAACAATTTAAGCTTAATCAATTACAAAGCCTGGGGGACAAAATCCATACCAGGCCTTGTTAAAGCAGATTGTGGCTAATTGTGTTCACAAAGATTACCCCATTAGGGGAAACCAGGGCTAAATGGAGGGAGCAGTCATAGATTTTTTAAAGGACCCATTAACTTAAACTCAGAATGGCAGTGTTCAGCTGATAATTAGTTTGATTAAAGCAAGCCTTTTAATCAACCCACCCACTTTTTAGCATTGGTTGTTTATGACCATCATCTGCACAGGGCCTGCCAGCATCAGACCCATTTTATACTCTGTTTCAGCCTGGAGGCCATTTGGCTTCTGTGCAGTTGAGCAGCAAGTACACTAGTCCTTTGTATATCCTGAGAGAAAGCTCTGGCACATTCTTTAATGCTCTTTTCATGCATCCTTGGTGAAAACTGCAATAAAATGCTGAGGACTACTACAAAACATGTAGCTGTGATTAGGTTAAGGTTCTTCTTCTGCACTTCAGTCAGCGGCTTACACTCTTTATACCCACTCAGGGTGAGCACGGTAAGACCAACATCAGTCTAACCTTAGAGTTTTACATGTTAACCTTTTCTCTCTCCTCCTTTTGTTTTTCTTTTATTGCTCTGTGCCTCACCTCAGCAGCTCTTTGAAATAATGTAGTCTGTAACCCGAGCAAAGGTTCAGTGTGTTTGTCCCCATATCAAGCCAGCTTATTGTGCAAAAACCGAATCAGTTGTGTATCCCTTACCTCTCGTGCCGTCTCGTGTTCCCCATCATGAGACTCACCTGCTGTTGGCATCTTCTCTTTCTCTCTTTGTTAAACAGGTGAGGAAAGGGGAGAGTGACAGCATGGCTTATGTTGTCCCTCAGCCTCGCCGCTCTGCTGGGCTGCCCCACGTAAGGACCCAGCCTAAACATACAGCCTTACCCCTGAACTCAGAGCAGAGGACCCCCAGTCCAAATCCAGTGGATACAGCTCCCTTTCACCCAGCTGGTAAAGACAACGCTGACACCACAGTGCACCTGGGCAACATCAGCTTCAACTCCTCGGGCAGCATGGAGTCCATCAGCAGGTGCGTGTGTGCTGTCTAAGACCTAGCACTTACATATGTCAAAAAAATTAGAAAAACAAGGCTATATGATATACACATGAAATGTTTTTGGAAGAAACAAATGCACAAGATGTTCAAATTTGTTGCAACTACTAAATTTGTGGAGCTCCCTTTTCAATTATAAGTTGTTGCAGGGCTGGGCAGTATGACCCAAATTTCATGTCACACTGTCTTTGCTTCTTCACTACAGCGATATTACATCCCAGTATAATGAGAATCTAAAAGGAATCATGCCTTAAGTTGTATTTTTAAGTGCCAAAACTCCATTCTCCTCCTAAAACAGTGTTGTACTTGTTCTGAAATGTGTTTCTCTCCTGTGTTGTGTAGAGCTCCTACTGAAAGCAGAACTTTTTTGTAATGGCTGTTCAAAATCAAAACACTCAGCCTTAATTTCCATGTAGAACCTTTATTGTGAAAATTAAAACATTGTGACCTCACAAGTTTTTTATTAACGCAGCTTTACAGTCTATAGTTACAAGCATGTGATCACATTAGCAGAGTTTTCATTCACTTCTTTGACCAAGATTAGAGCCCCAGCCTGCTTCAGCCATCTTTAAGTGGTTGTTTTGGTTTTTGTAATGGAGACTATAATCAATGCAGTGTTGAATCAAAAAAAAGTGTCTTGAGCCGTTCCAGCACATCGCGCACAGAAGGGAGGATGATCCCATGTCCACTAAATATTCCTGTTACTTGCAGACATCAAACTAACAGAGGAGAGAGCAGATGCGTATCACGTTGTTCAGTTATTCACTTTCATGCTAAATGCATACAGCTTTATTCATGGAGTGGAAGCACCATTTAGTCAATTTGTGTGTGTGTGTGTGTGGGTGTGTGTGTGTGTGTGTGTGTGTGTATTAGTGTGTCTGCCTTCTCACTCTGCACAATCAGAGGAAAATCTACTGATGACAGGACTCAGACTGATCAATCGTGTCAAAAATCACTCTGTTAAGCTGCTTGATCTGCCACCTTTGGCTGGTAGTTTGGGGCTCTGTGCTGTTGTGCAAAAGTGCCACAACAAAGCTTTGTCATCATTATAACGCAAGTCAGTCATTTTTATTCTGTGTGGGTATACTTTCTGTGCCAGTTCACATGGTTAAACTTGGATGCAGGCAACACATTGAGTGCTACCAAAACACAAACGCAGAGACAGTCACTCACTTTGCTCCTGTCTCTTGATGAGTCCTGGTGCCCCTCCTCTCCAATGTTACACCTCTGATACTACTGCTTGAGATGGAACAAATGGGGTTGACTTGTTTCCCATTCTGTCCCGTGACTTTGAGAGAGGAGTCGAAGCAGCAGGAACATAGATGTTACAGCCTAAAATGGATGGCAGCGTGGATGGGGCTACTAATGGTCAGAGAGCTTTGCCTCCTGAGAGCACTATGACATGATGTGTGTTAAATCTGGTAATGATGATATTGTCAAAGAATAAATCAACTTGCAGAACTAATCTTTAATAGTATTAAAGTCATTTTCCGCCAAGCACTAGTTGTTAGATGGCTTAATGAAAGTTGGGGAAAACTTGCTACAAAGTAACCATGCATTGGAATTAAATCCCAGCCACCCACAAGAGGCAAGAGCCTTTCAGCGTGGGGTACGCAGACATAGGCCACAAGCACTCCTTATTTTTTACATTAAAACTCTAAAGCCCTTTCCACACATGCGGTCTTGAAATTCTCCAGAATGCATCTTAGTAACCTACTCAGAAAATTCTTGATTTGCTTGTTCACACTTAACTCTCAAAACCCATCCACTTAACATATTATATGCATTTGGTTAATGTAGCAGCTCTATGAGCACCAATTTTATTTGTATGTAGGTCTGCTCAATGGAAAAACATGAACACTATTATTTGAACCAGTGTTAACTATATGATTATTCAACACAAATGCTGATTCATTCACATGATCTGTATTACATTAATTTATCAAACTTAAACACTCTTGACACCTAAACCTTCTGAACACTTTCAATCTAGCTTCAAATGAAAAAAGTAACTAAATATGTAAGAAATTGAAATATACCCATATTCAAATAGGATCATGATAAAAGAAGACAAACAGTACGTTTTTAATCTTGATGAGGTTGTTTTTGTAATCAGGAGAAACCATATAATTATTAGATTAAAAACAGAAAAATGACCACCTCAGGGTAAGTTCTAAGGTCATATATATGTAAAAAATGTCACTGCATTCTTAACATACAATATTTAATTCTTTCTTTCCATTTCTAAAGTTTAATTTAGACAAGGAAAAACTGGGCTGATTCAATCAGTGGTAAATGGGTTATGCCTAAGGTTTGCACAGGTGATGTGCTTTCAGTTGAGGCTGAAGAATCTTGAGCGTCTGACAGCGCTCAGGGATCTAAAGCCCGAACCTCATGGCAGTGTGCCCCTGGCATGCAAACAAGCCTATTATAAGAAGTTGAAACTGGAACCACTCGGTGTCGAGTGTCCTCAGTCCTGGAATAGCAGGGCTACAGCTGTGTCTGTTGTTGGGGCTCTTGCTTCTTTGCTCGAGGGTTCAGACTTGCATTTACCTTGACTGTGATCACACCTGAGCTGCTTGGATTAAGAATTTATCCAAAAATATTAGACTTCTTTTTAAACATTTCAAATCATTTGAACTTGGTATTTGTCTCAGTTAAATGGTTTTTTTAATCTTCATTTTTTAAAGGTCACTACTTAACTAATCATAATCATTGTTGATTATTGAAAAACAACTTCAAGTCCGATATCGAGCAAAGGAATAGATACATTTATATAACACTGAAGCAGCTACATAGGAAATGATGACCCTGTTCTGACTTGAACTACAGTTTGTCGAACATAGCAGTGACCTTTAGTGTGACATAAATTAGTTTCAAACTGTGTCAGCACCAGATCCATTAACACTTACATAAAAAGTTTAGCATGACACACACACAGTGGTGCGCTCACTTACTCACTTACAAAGCTTGCCGCATATACTAATGAAGAGAGAAAAATATGTTATCATTCTTAAAACTAGATACAAATGATATATTTGTGTGCATGGTTATCCTAGAAAATCTTTTTTTTTTTTTTTCAATTTTGTTGAAAAGAAAATTTAATCAGTTTGCCATGTTTTTTTTTTTTTTTTTTTTATTGCATTAATCCCCTAAGTGTTAATCAGAAATCCTTTTGCTGTGGAAATTTTCCAAGATCAATCAGGTCAACCATTGCCTCTTCATGGAACAGATGTTCCCCGATTACAAGCAAAGATGAATATAATACTTCCAAGGTGGCAAAACCTTTCCTCACCATGTCAGAATGCCACTAAATCTCTTGCTGGGTATCCCCCACCTCCTTAAAACCTCCCTGTGAGGAGGCATTAGGTGACTGATGTACAGACAGTGTGACCGGCGACCCCTGGAAAGTGCGTCAGCAGTATGGACTCAATGGTATGTACAAATAAACACCTACAGTTTTATTACAGCACGAAGAAAAAAGACATGCACTTTCATTAGTGCGAGAAGACTTTTTGGTGGTCAGCAATGTTTACAAGTTAAAAAGTCTGGATTTTAAATGTTTGATGTCAAAGCAGTTGTATCAGAAAGTGTGAATGTCCATCTTAAAAGTATCTAAAATCCAAGCAGTTGTTGTTTTTACTAATAATTCACAGCAGATATATGATAAAATGTTCAGAGAGTGGATCAGTCTTTGTGTTTTTATCTGTAGCTGCCCTTACACCTGCTTGTCAGTTTGTTCTCACTTTCCATAGGTATGTGTCACACAAGCCGATGTCAGCGCAGAGCAACGCACAGATAAATGATGAACAACTGATTCAAACACACCCTGAACGACAAAATGTCAAATCACTTCTTTGTAACATGTCATTTTATCATTGAACTTAATTTTGATATGAATGTTATGTCAGAGGGAAACTTAATCGAAACACTTCCCTCGAGTTTTTAGACCTTTTTGTTTTATGGGCGATGTGACATACAAGATCAGGTATTTCAGACTTGAATTCACACCTTGTTGTTGATTAAGAAGTAAGAATTTGTCCGATGACATTTAGCATGTTTGTTTTTCATTCTATACTACCCCTGTCTAAAGTTTAAATTCATGTTTTGCACCCTCTTCAAATATAGACCGGGGCAGCTATAGTAATTTTTGGGCCTCGTGCAGACACCGTTGTGAGGCTCCTCCCCATTTAGCAAAAAACAGGGACAGCATATGAACAAAATGTTCTGTGGCTTTGTTAGGGGCTTCTGATGTACAGAATTTAAATGATCTTCAGTATTTTTTTAGAGGAATTACTGTCTAAATTGCAGGTGTGTTTGGCAGTGTTTTGGCAAAAGGAACAAATTGACTCCAGTCTGACATTTTTGGGTGGGAGGGGGGAGGGAATTTTCAACAGTATCAGAAGTTTGCCATCATTTTACATAATTAAAAAGTATGTTTCTGACTAAATTTTTTTCAGTTTTGATTAAAGTTTTACAAGTATGTTTTCAACTTATTTGTGCAATTTAGACAGATTCCAAGAGTTTACCTAATGAGAGAGAGCTGTCAATGTTCTACAAATAGGTTGGCAGCAATTTATCACCAAATATGTTTAAACAAAGGAAAATAATTTACATTTATGTAATTGTGTTAATTTCAAATAGTTACTTTGCCATCCCTTTTCACTGCATTTACGCAAAGCAGGGTTATGATGCCCCTTTTTCATTAGACCTTGAGATGTTCACTAATTTTGTGTCAATTCACAATGTTATGACTTTGGAGAAGCTCAAAAAAGCATGACAAGTCACGTGTTTTGAATACACACAAAGGCAGACACATACATCTGACAGTCATAGATTGTAAACTCTAGGTCATGTTTGGGTGAATTTGTGGTGTCAAGTTCACATTCAGTTGATTTGACAGTTGATTTACTAACCAAGGAAAAAGTTTAGGCTATGTCATCTTGTGAGTGAAGCACCATCTCATGGAGACACCTTGTGTAAGGATCAAGCAATAAAGGCTTGAGACACAGGATTAATTTAAAGAAAGTAAGTTTTTATTTTACCCAAACAAAGTCAGTCAAATTTACAAACCAGAATGTTAAGAATTAGGCCTATAAAAGAGGCCAACAAATATAACACTAAAGAAACTAAACAAAAGATAAAGTGTCAACTCAACAAAAAAGACCTTTCTAAATAAATTAATTAATAAATAAATAAAAAACAATGTCTGTCAAGTCTCACACTCAGAGATGCCCAGCCCACCTTGTCCAATAAAATGCAGAGATGATTGGAGTAACTGTCACCAGTAATAGAGGGAGGAGTCATTAAAAGGAATGTAGAGGTTTAAAAATAGAGGCAGAAGCATTTCTGTAATTAATGTCATCATAAAACAGATAAAAATACAGTTTTAATGTTATGATTTCTGTTGAGTAATATGAATTTAGTTGCTTAATGGCAAAACTACCTATGATTGGAGTCATAGTCAGCACTGAGTTTCTTCAAGAGCCTTAAACTGAACTGTCTTTATCAAACACAATTCCCCAGTTATTTAGTATTCTCACTTCTCACCTGTACCTGAAATATGACACCAGTCTCACTCTCCACACAGGCCACATGGGCCAACATAGCAGCGTCATGTGAACTTATTCTGCTCTCAGAACAGCGTTGTTGCTCTTAGGTGATGCACATTGACGTTTGTGTGCAGTTGCCATGGTTCACTGAATCTTGTGATGTAACCATTGGGTTTCTTAGAAGCTCAATGGAAATTGGTGGAAGTGAGGAACTTTGCAGTATGGTGTGAGTACGGGCTCCCTGTGAGTGTATTGGTATTGTTGGCCACCCATCAGGAAGTCTTATCAATCATCCTGACAGCCTCATATCATATTTACAGCAAAAGCCTTTTGACTGGATTTAACTGTTTTTTTTGGCATTTTTTTTGTCGTCTATTTTCCAAACACAATACAGGACAGGGACCTTGAAGAGAAATAAGAATTTGACTTTTTGTTCAACACTGCAAAGTTCGTGATATCAGAAAAAATCTGGCCCTATCGAATGATAATGTACTTTTGATATCATTGACATTAGCAAATTTACTGAGATCATACGTAGCCAGTGTGTTCACTTTTTCTGTAAATCCATGTGAGCTGTGCTGATAAAGTTATGAACATTCTTGAGACTTTTTTAATTGTCTCATATTTGAGACTGTTCAATAATAATAAGTACTGAAGCCTATTGGAAAAGGGACTAAATGTCCCAAAGAGGAGGCTGTAAGCTTTAGATTATATTTCAGTAACTGAAAGTCAGATTAGTGTCTTGATGGTGAGGGTAAGGATGACCAGAGAAGTGCTTGTATAAAAATTTTTATTTATTTTTTTATTCAAGCATTGAGTGAGAAAAGAAAACGCATCAGCTTCACCCTGGATCGCTTTTGATCATTTTTAAGCTGAAAAAGACTGGCTACATAGTGGACTATTTTGGGGCCAGTTTCGGCCTGATTTTCAGGCCTGTCTGATTGTTTGTCCTGAAAATCTTTAATTATGTGTTATCAATGTGATTATTTTACTTCTGCAAATTGGACCTGAACCTCCCAGTCTTAAATAAAAAGATGAAAAATGTCTTGGCTGCCTCTGACAAAAAAGAAACCAATAAAACATAACAGCTGGCTAGAGTGAACAGAGTTTGAAGCATCACTGTTATGTCTAAGTTACATAGACTCATTTCAACATGTTATTTTGTGGGAGACTTAAGACGTGAAAGGGCAGGAACTGACTTCACTTGGTGGGTGAGGTGTTAAACTTATTTATTCCTTGGTAGCTTCACCTGCCGTCAGAAGGATGGCACCTTGTTGTCACTCAAAGGAAACAGGATGCCATGAGTCACAAGACTCTTGGTGATATTGAGAGTTGGGTTCAATGTTTTTCGCCATTTTGGCACACCCACCACTATGCCAAGGTATTAGATTAAACTTTCCTGACCTAAACAACCAACAGTCGAGCAGAAGCTGGCAAAGGAGAATGGATGGCGTTGAATGAACTCAGCGATAGGAAAAAAGAAACAGGGTATAGGTAGCTTTGCACTTAGGGAAGCTTTGGTAAAATTTCCTCATAATTTGTATCAACAGGAGGCATAAGGCCACTTGATTTTAGAGTTAGGGTCTATTCTTTGAATAACAGTAAATCAGTTTGGTAATCACTAGCTTCATGTTTTGTCTAAAAACATAACACATGCGAAAAAAAAAAAAACACATAACAGAGTGCATAAGCCATGCCTATGAAGTCTTCTCAACCAGGATTTCACCCATAAACTTAATTGTTTTTCCACCAAATAGGACTCATATTATGACATCAGCTATGATATCAATCATCCTCTGTATTTGTTTTTCTTCTGGATCCACGTTTAATCAAGTGACTTGGTGAATTGAAGGTCTGGCAAATGGCCACTTTAGAATTGTCATAGCAAACAGCAGCTTTGAGGCCTCATAATTAGGCCAACTTATTTGTAATGTTAAAGACTGTTTTTCATCTTTTGTGATAATGTGGCAACTTGATTTATCCTCTGGTCTCTATTTATCTATTTATTGTTTATTTGACATGGACACACAGTAACATTGATGCTGTGATATTTGAATATACACAGGTCCCAGATGCATTGCTGTAAGTGTTTATAGCACAGTGCTAATTTTCAACACCAGTCCATTGGAGGCTTTTAAGGATTAAAATTATACAAAGAGAAATTTTTAAGAATATGTGTTTTGATTCTCCTTAACTAAAAGGAGGAGACTACTAAAATAACTCATTTTAAAATAAAAGAGGCGTCTGATACGTACCGTGTTTCTGAAACTGTGTGTGATTTTGCTTTCCATGTCAGTTAGGTGTAGTTGACTGTATAGTCGTGATTGAGACAGCCACACTGATCAAGGTGTGAGAAATGGCAACTGTCATGCTCATGTATAATTTTTCCGTTTTTTTTTTTCTAGTTTGCAACCCCCAACAGTAACGCCCTGACTTTGCTTAAACACCATTTTCTCTGATGAATTGAACATGCACCACATACCACTAAGCCAGACTTATCCAACAAATGCTTCAGGCCCTGACCACCATGTTTGTTCACTGAGGCATTCTAAAAATTTCCAGCAATTGTTCAAAGCCTCCAGTGTGAGTGTTCTTAATGAAGCTGTTACTGAACAATTTAGACGAGATGCTTTTGTATACAAGTTCCTGATCCCCCTTGACTCTTTATTAACTAATGAAAAGAAAAGAACCAGGCTTGTTTCTAAATTAAGAGACACCCAAGAGACCTGGCTCTGAACTTTAGTATTACCAAGTCAGACTTCTTTCTCCACACGTTTTCGAAACTGTTGAAAAGTGGAGCACATCTGTTTTGACCAACTTGTCATGGGTAGTTTTCCGTTCGTCCTGAAGGGATCAGAAATTTCTGAGCACCCCTACAAAGCTTCTCCTTATCCCCTCAGTAAGGTAGTGGGTAAGCAGGATTTCCGCTTTCTCAATTCACGGCAGCAGTGACGGCACACATTATTTTAATAAGCTTGCCAGACTGTGTAACACCAGATAAGACGTTTGGGGGGTAAAAACATTCATCTTGAGACTCTGAAAGAATTTGAATGTGTTTGTGATTATTTACACCTGCACTTCTAGAACAAAAGTGTAAAACGTTACATACTCCTCCTGTACAACGTGTCAGATGAGAAGACTTGTGAAGTTCAGTGAACTTTGACCTATTTTGTTTCCTGCTTGAAACCTAAAACCTTTGTTTTGAACTTGTTGATGTGCTGCCAAAGTAGTTTGTCCTCCTCTCAACAGTCCAGCCCCTTTCTGTAAGCCTCGTGAATGTACGTCATTAACAAAAACACACCTGAGAACCTAACATCCCCTCAATGGTCCTCTCAACAACAACTTTTCTCTACTTTTGTAACAATTTAAGTCCACCATGTAAACAGCCTGCAACATACCAGCCGTTTATTGGCACAGCAAGACATGTTACCTCATATTGGAGGTAGCTGGTGTGGCTTTCTTTTTGTAAATCTTTTTTTTAAGAAATTATGCAAGGAGCAGTCCTTTCCTTCACTTTTGGAAGCTGACACTAGTGTTGCACTTCAAGATTTAGGGTTCAAGGTTTATTTATTTTTCCCAAGGGAGAGTTGTCCTGGGCAAAAGGTTGTCTCATAAAAATACATTAAATGCAGTACATACATAGAAAGATACTAGGCATGTAAACAATAGAAGTGCAAACTACAGTGAGTGTTAAATACATTCCACCCCACCCCCTCATCATACCATCACCCTTTGGCTTCAGCTCAGGGGATGAATGAGTTTTTACACCTGTTGAGGTATCTCCTATTATATTCAATTTGGACTGTGTAACATTAAGCTAATGGGAGCAGTTCATATTTTGAGAACAATCCTTGTGAAGGGTACTTCAGCTTTTGGTGAGCATGTGATTCCACTGCATGTTGTTTTCAAAAAGCCGAAACTTAATTACAACAAGAACATCATCAGACTTGAACCCTGGTACCCAAGTTGTACCAGTACCAACACGTGATACTTTCTGAACCGAATCAAGACCCAGATTTTGGTGCCTCATTCTGGTGCCAAAACCACCATCTTGAGCCCAGGATGCTGTGCCTTTTTTGCCTTCTCTGCTTGGTGAGTTGTATATTATTGTCCCCATCTAGTAATATAAATATTACAAGCAATTACAAGAATCATTATCTCATGGAGCACTACACAAGTGAAAACTAGAAATGCTTTTGTTTTTCACCTTAAAGCAACAGATAAGGAATTGTTTGCACACAGACTCTAATTTAAAAGGATTTATTTAACACTGCTGTCTACAAAAAATTGAGATGCTAACCTTAAATATTTATAATAATGTCAAGGACAAAGGTTTAGATTAACTTTATTTCATTGTTTGATTGTTTTTATCACTCATTATTAACAATGGGTATGACCCATTGAAACGGCTTCAGCCAACTGTGTGCATCAAATCACAGAGATGCGTCATGTCCTAAGATTCATTGCATACTGTTTTGTCTTAACTTAGCATTCATTTTGAAACAAACAAAAAAGAACAAAACACAGTTAAAAGGAGGTCTAAATAATGAGATTTTTTTAAATAGAGGGCATAAGAGAGTAAGAAGTTTCATCTGAGTACAGGATACTTAGCCTTTACCTCTGTATTTTTTTTTTTGTTTGTTTTGTTTTTAGACTTTTTGTTTTTTTCTTGTAAATGATTAGGTCCGTGTATAGATTAGATATGCTCACGGTCTCAATAAATTAATGTTTGGTTGTTTGTATTTAAATCAGCTTGTCATGTTGAAGCTGTTTAAGGTTGAGGAGGTGGTGTATGGAGACGTCCAGTGACACCGTCTGTGGGCCAGACCGCCTAGTTTTAAATGTGATTGAGGGGCCTTTAAAGGCTAGTATCTAGAAAGGTCCTGATGTCATTCCCGAAAAGCAATGTGAACACATTTCTTGTTTTGTTTTAACAGTTTATATAAAAAATATTGAACAACAGTTTTTAACCAAGGCCTACTAAACTAGTTAATTCATCAAACAATTCTTAAATTAGAATTTATTTTTTTCTTCAGAAAAGACAGATGGTTCAATATCTGTATCACTCAGCATGTGTAAGATGTCATGCACTCTTCTGTTGACTAAGGTTGTCACACTGTTTTGAAGAGCAAAAAGCTAACCTACTTGTCAGTAAGTGATAAACACTCTGCTGAACAGGTGAACATTATACCTGGTTGTCAAAATGTTTGAACTTGACCTTTTGTCCCAGTCCCCTCTGTTGCATAATTGTAAGTGGAGAACACCCGTGGAGATCATTTCGGTTGGTTAGTTTCTGACGGGTTAACACCTGAATCTAGCCAGGGACTTAAGTGAGGGAAAGTTTTGGAATACTCATTAGAATATGTTGACACTGCTAATGGAAAAAATTATCAAATATTCACCTTATGTGTTCCTCTTAAAAACATCTGTTGTCACCCTTTGCATTTGAGGAAAAAGACCACAAGGCATGCAACTCATGCAGCAGGCAGCCTGTTCAGATGTGTTGATCGACGCCTTCCACAGATTCCTTACTAGAGTTTGCAGTGCCTTATCTCTGAACATAGTCCACACCATTTGATCCTGTTTTTGGAGCCCCCTTAATTGTACTTAAAGAAAACCTCAGCCCCGAAAGGACCCATGCAAAAAGTAATACAGAACTGATAATAGCCAACAGTCTTGCACCCCCACCAAGAGCTTATATGGCAGTCCAAAACTAAAGTCTGGTAACCAGTGGCCTATACTCTTAAGTCCAGTTCAGATCACGATTTGAATGAGACCATTTTGGGACATTGCAGTGACTGTTGCAGCTGTGCAAAGTGAGCTGTTGCAGCTGGAATCAGGCTGGCTGACAGTATATGAAGAAACCATTACAGATGCTGTATTGATGTTTTTGTAGAGCATTGCTTACTGAAAGTTTTTGTTAATACTTAAACCTTGATTTCTGAAGAATTGAAAATTATTTTACATACCATTGTTAGCACACAGAAGGATTAATGGAGCATTACTGAATCATTCATTGGTGTATTATCAACGAAGCATAGATTAATGTTATAAATATCTGTCTTCAACACAGATATGCATATCTTTTAGATAATAAATGCTTTCATCTAAACTCTTACCTATCCTAACCATAGATTGATTCAGTGAGAACTATGAAGATAAATAATACACAGATTTATTTGTAAGACTTTCCAGATGACCAACATCCCATTCAGGATAACATGTTTGAGAAGAAAGGATTTTTTTTGTGTTGTACAGATTTGTTTAAAAAGGCTCAGGTTGAGAAATACCATGGCACGAAAGCTGAAACTCCAAAGAGAGTTCAGCCAAAATTATCTCTATAATATAATCCTTGGAAAAAACAGAACCTTGGCTCTTGCAAAATTTTACTTGAATTTGACCTTAAAACACAAATCTTGTTGAGTTTGTGTTTGATGCACATGGGATATATTTCAAATCAACAAAAATAAATGTCACTGTTTTTAAGCTTTGATTTAATAACTGCAGATTTTTTTACAGGATCTAGCAATTCATTGTTTGTTTGAGTATTTTTCTTCCTGTTTAAACTTGAGAGAGGAGAAGTTCAGTTTTCAGATTTACAAGGCAAACAAGGCTCTGTGATTATGAAATTCTTAGCTTGTAAGTGCCAGGATATGAAAATGTTAAGCAACCCCAACATTCAGCACCAACACCAAGTTCCTCTAAACGTTGCATAATTTCATCATGAGCTTCTGGCGTACATCCAGCGGCAGCAGCCAGCCTATATTCTAGAGCAACACACATTTGTGTCCTGGTTCATAATAATTACCGGAGACAAATCTCACAAAGGCCCTGATCTATAGCTTTGCATGGCTATTATTCTGCAGACAAAAGCCAGCCGTATGCTCCTATTTTCAGCCCTAGTGACATGTAGTGATGGGTGATGTGTGGGGAGGGGGTGTTAATGTTTTTAAACCCTAGGACTTCATAACCACATCCTGCAGGCTAATTAATAACAGGCGTCTGTTTCTGTGTTTCAGGTCCCAAGAAGAAGAAAGGCCTGTATCTCCTTTCTACTTGAGGTAGGCCTCCCTTCTCTGAGTCAGACTGCTCTCAGGACTGGGTGAGAGTATGGTATGTTGTTTTGGACTGGAGGTGTGGGGGAAGTGTTTGTGTGCTGCCTTAGTGCATTATCATCGGAAACAATGGAGCCACCAGTTAGAGGGAAAACGTGGCGGCATGCACATGCAACAGTTTGCTCACCAGTGTTTCTGGTTATTGAGGCGGTGGCAGCCACAGCACATGTTTCAGAGACAACCCTTGCACACAGTAGATTTATTGTGGTTAAATTTATATAACTCTATCAAAAGAATTAAAACATTATATGTTTTTACAATAATTTAATCAGTGTTTGTGAAAAGATGTTTTCTTTCCAAGACCCTTATGTGACAGGATTGGCTGTAAATATTAATTATTTATTATGAGTTGTTTTAGTATTTCTTTTCACTTATTATAAAGACATATTAGAGATGTTATTAAAATGAAAATAATAAAATGTATCCATCAGTTTGTATCCATAGAGTTTTTAAAATTTTAGATTTTTAAGGTTGACTTAATAAACTCAATAATTTACCTTGAACCTATTTCACCTAACAATATCACCAAGTCTAAACCTAAATAGCATCAATTTGTGACTGTGTCTCTCCAAAGTTTAGATGCTAATGATAATACAATGCACAGAGCTGCATCTGGTATGATTCGAGAGTAGATTATCTTACACTAAATAATCTCAAGAAGTTTGAGCTTAGTTTCAACTAGATTGCAACTTTTTTGAACTCTTACTTTTCAATTCAAAAACTCTTGATTTACAGCCAAAATTTACTGATTATTTAAGTCTTTTATTTTCTACATTGGCCCTTATATGTTAATATAGTTTATAAAAAACATATGTATTTATTTTTTGAAAGTAATTGACAAGTTTAATAATAATGAACAACTAGTAAGAGAACTATTCTTTTCTGCTGACAACCAAGAAATGTTATTGAAGGAGGCACAGTTTTGTGAGCTAAGATATAATCATTACAAATAAATGACAAAATGTGTTTGTGTTACAGTGAGTGACATTTATTGACATTCACGTGCAAGTGCTAATGTTCACTGTAACCTTACTGCTCCTTCACAGTCACACGATATTCGTCAGTGGCTCTACTGTCATTATTTCCCATCTACCTTTTATTGTTTGTTGACCTAAACAATTTAAAAGTCAGCAGTTTGTCTAGACAGTGTAAACGTCTGCTTTGTCTGCCTGTGATTTTGACCGGCACATTAGACTGAGCTGTTGTCTGCTGATATGACCTTAGAGCTGATAAAGCTGCGGGACGGCTGTTTGTGTTATCAAGGATTTTCATTGCAAGCTTCACTTTGAAGGCCAACAGTGCTGCTATGAAAGGAATTCCTTCTAAAGGACCTTAAATACACTTTAAAAATGTGCACATTCTTCCAACAAACATAACACATAACACTTAAAATTACTGTTGTCCATATGACACTTGCAGCTTGAACATGAGTCTTCTGAATTATTTAATAGAGAAAATGAGACGTTTGATGGCTTTGCTGAACGGCTTAAAAAACCCTTGTATTAACACTGGAGGGATCAACTCGTCTCTGTTACTCTAATAAATCAAATCCATCGTAAAAGGTCAAAGGAGTGGTGCAGACATGTGGTCATTAGTGATGTCAGCTATGTACAGAATGTGTAGAGTTTAATACATAACTATAACCTATTTCACTGGGGAATGTATGCTCTTTGTACTTATTACACAATCTCTGCATTTGGCACTCTTGTGAAGGATATAACATCTTGCAAAGCTACACACTTAATAACATATCCAAGTCACATTTAAAACATGTATCTCTAGATTAAATGGATCAGGGCTTAACATTAAATAATTATTTTATTTTTATTGCATAAAAATGATATACAATAATCACATCTTGATAGCCTGAATTTGTGTCAGTGAATTAGAGTGTTTATTTTTGCTTTTATATTCTGTATAATGTTTTTCTGTTAAATGTAGGCCCGTGTTTACACCCACACTCTTGCACCAATATAATGCTGATGGATAAGGCTCAAGCTAGTTATCTATTACCCTTAGATCAATTGTGCAAATTTTGTTGCACAAAATTCTGAAATTTATTTAGATTCAGGAAAAGTAATTACGTTGTTAATAAATAGTCAGTACTAAAGCTACCAATAATTATTTAGTATTAATTTATCAACAGACAGACAATTTTATCTCCAGGATAAATGTCATTAGTCCATCTGGGCAACAGCACTTAGAAAGGGTTTGTGTAGGGCAGAACCCTTAGAAAAAAGTAATCCAGGGGGTGCTGGATGGGCGGAGTGGTAAGCAACCAGGCATGACCCACATATATACTGTACTTCTGCCAGTCCAGGGTTGAATCCAGCCTGTAGCCAGTTTGCAGAGTGTCCTCCCTCTACTCTCTCTTCCCCCCATTCACAAATCTATCCACTCTCTCTCTCTCTCTCTCTCTTCTATCTAAAGAGGCAAAAACATTGCCCACAAAAAAATCTTAAAAAAAAAAAACATTTCCAAAATGTGATTGGTCAATTGTTCTGTCAGTCACAATTATCACAGGCCAATCAGATGATGTGCAGGTTGGTTGCTGCAGTAAAGGCATAAAGAATGTAATGAAAGCCAATTTGAAATAAGCTCTAGCGAGAGATGTGTGAATATATTTTCCATTGAGAAATGTCTTCAGTGTTGTTTGATTACAGACACTGAATCAGAGGAATCGACCTGTGCTGCAATGTTATGAGTATTCATCAGTTAACTACATTTTAGCAACAGTCTCACTGCATTTATTTGTAATACCTTTCTGATTTGTCATATCACTGTCAATTGCATTAAAGCATTTACTTCACCAGGCGTTCGATTATTTAGCCCTATTACAGATCCTTATGCATGAGCCCTAATGTATGAATACATACAAATAATATTATGAGTGCCAACATTTTTTCTTTGTAGGCTTATAATAATGCCACATGTTATAACTTAGCCATGATTTAAGTAAAGATCACACAGAGTATATGCATGTTTCAAGACCACATCCACAAAAAGGGAGTTGTGAGTGCACGTTATTGTGAAATTTGTTGTTTTTAGCCACTAAAAGTTGTGTAAAAGCAGGGGACCGTACACTGTACCCTCAGAAAATGTGCCATCGCAACTGCACAAATAAGTTGTCAAGATCAGAAAAATATTATATTACTGTTCATTTGATATTGTTGGTAATAATGTTTGTGAGTCTGTCATGTTTTGAAATGTGTCGTACAAATTTTGAAAACTGAAGCACTCTTCTGCGTAAGGAAAACTGCACATAGGACCTTATTTTAAAGTTGAAGGTCAGCATCGTAGCAGTCAAATATGTAAAATGTTCGTAGAGACACTGATGGACTGAAGATAAATCTTTTCTAGAAACTTCAAGACATTTGAGACATTTCTGCAAGGATAAGGGAAAATTCCTAAAGTCTCAAGTCTTAGCAGTTTATATTGTTGCACTTGGTCATTTAGGGGAAAAGCAGAGCCCAGAGAGAAATGGACATGTCATGTCTTTGGGGAAAAATTTAAAAGATCCCTGCCCTGTAAGGTTGTGTGGATATGTGTGGTTGTGTGAAATGGATATTCAGATATCAAGTATAAAGTGACAGCCCTTATGCCCTGGCACCATAAACACACGTTTGGTTGTTATAAAGACAGTGTCACTGCCATCATCATTGTTAGTTAATCTAATTATCTGGTGCTGTATTTGTCACTAATTAATCTAATGGCTGGGGACTGGGGGACACTATAGCTGATGAAAAGAAAATGTAATCATGACTTGCAGCCCTAGTTTCTCGCACTCTGAGATGACTAAGACTTGTCTGTTGATGTTTCCACCCCCACTAATCTATCTTGCTCGTGCTCACACCGTGCAGTGATGACTAACTCCTTGGCCTACTTGCACTTTGTTACATGCACACACACACGCATACAGAGCTTTCCTATCTATGCTAATATCTGCTTGTGTATACAGAGGCTTTCACGCAGCCACATGAGAGCTTAACCTCAGCCCTGTCAAAAGGATCATAAATCAACATTTTTCTTCTGTACAAGTTGACCAAAGACTCTAATGGTCCTGGCTAATATCTGACTGTGGTGTAACACTGGATTAAGTGAATGGACGCCTCAGGGTACACAATGTAGGGACTTTAACTTGTATAAGTGTAAGCTGTTGAAGTTTTGGAGTCATTTCCTCCTTGATTTTAAACCTCAGAGCACCTTACTGAAAAAATGCACTAAATACAAAGCATTTTTGTTCAGCAACTTTTATGAATTAATATGCTGGAAAAACGTCTTACTCATAACACTTCCTGAGCCAGATAATTGTTCAGCCTACAGTCGGTGCTGTTGAAAGGAACATGTCAGGGCTTGTCTGTGAGAAAGCTGTAAACAGTCGAGCACAGCTTTGGAAAGCTACTCCAGGGGGTTGTGGTGACTCATGTTTATTCAAAGCTCCAAGCCCTTTTCAAAGTGCCTTAACACGAAAGCTCTGCAACAAGTTTATTGACATTTATTGCGTGAGGGCATAATATCTGTGTCAATTCTCTGTGAGATAAAGCAGAGACACTCACATGCTCCTGTCTCCTGGTAAGTCAGCTTCCCCCTCCTCTCTCCAATATTGCCTCTGATACTACCTCTAGAGAAGGAGGAAATGAGGGGCCAGCTTAATTCCCCCTATTCCCCACAACATTCAGAGTGGAGGCAAAAAGCGTCACAGGGGCATAAATGTTAGGGCTGAAATGGCAGCATGAATAGGGCTACAGATGCTGAAACAGCCTGATCTAAGCAGAGTGGAAACAGAAGGGTTTAATTGCACGTCAGAATCTGAAAGCTGGATGGCTTTTTTGGTTGGAAACTTCAAAATAGTTCTGGAGCCATTAGGGGACCAGAGATCACTTGTTGAAAAGGAGTGTAATATTACACCTTGGAATATAGAAAAGGACAACATAAGGAAACAATGGATTATACTTAGCTGCTCAGCCATATGAATCAACTTTGAGCAGATTTTCTGGGAAGACAGGAGACAAAGTCCCCAACTTTCTCCTTATTTTTGTCTCCTCCAATTCTTTGGCTGGAGTTTCCTATTCCTTTTGCTTTTTTTCCTTACTAGACTGTTCTGTTGTCATCACTATGAATTGGACCTGACAAAATTGAAGTCATATCTCTAGATGTTTTAGCTGAATGGAGATTCATGATTTATGTTTTTTATGTTTGTTTTTTTTCTTCAAAGATAAAGAAAATAGTTGTCATGACAACGAGATAAACTTTGATATGACTCTGGGACAAAAAATCTTTAAATTCTGATGCGTCTTTTGCAGAATGACTTACAGCTCAAGGAGCTGGTGTCCTTAAATGTTTTTAAATCGAAAATGAAAGACATGGAATCAGATTCTATAAGATGCTGATGTTTTTAGCTCGGCTGTTGTACAAATGATCCAAAGATATGACTCATAGATGTCTCTGTTTTTTAATCCATGATGTTGTGCTGGTAAATTGTTTTTGTCTCCTTTGTATTCTGTCTGTAACCTTGTTTTTTTTTTTTTTTGCTGCTGCCTGTCTTGGCCAGGTCTCCCTTGAAAAAGAGGTTTTTAATCTCAATGGGACCAACCTGGTTAAATAAAGGTTAAATTAAAAAAAAAATACTACAAGATAAAAGAAGGTCTGGACACCTAATACTGGGCAATATTTGTTTTTTTATGATTAAAAATAAGAGATAAACACTCAAACACTGTCTATGCTGTCATAAATATTGGGGAAATATTCTTTTTTACTTTCTTAAATATGATATTTTCCTTTATGATAAACGCTCTATTATTGTTTTGTGTTGGTTTAAATAAGCAAAGAAACTTACTGGTCTAAAGTAGGGCTGAACAATATATCGTTATCGTATCGATATTGAGATATAAACATTCAAGATATTAATATCGAAAAGCAACAATATAAACGATATAGATTTCCCCCGCGCTAAAACTGCACTTTCCGCATTCTTTTGTGTTGTGATGTTTTTATATTTCTGAAAAATGCTTGGATTTCGCCAAACCCGTAGTCATATCGTATCGATATCGAGATATCTGGCATGAATATTGAGATATGAAATTTTGTCCATATCGTTCAGCCCTAGTCTAAAGTCATTTTTAACCAGAAGAGAGAAAGCAATATCTATACTTCAAAAGTACACCAGCAACATTTTGAAATGTTGTTGGCACTGGAAGAAAAGGAAATCCTCAATATAGTTTGATGTTTATTCGAATCATAAATTCCTGAAAACTAAAAAAGACAAAAATTAAGTTCTCTTTTGACTAAACATAAAAAGGTTATCTTGAGATCAATAAGCATAAAATTGTGAGTGTTACACTGTTACATTAACCCTGACCAAAGAGCATAGCCTGACTCTAGTGATGCAAAGTGGTATAGCTAACTTGACAGTGTTGCCTGAGCTTTCCTTAATATGAGCTAAAACTCTTCTGTCTGACTAGGTGATATGTTTGGGTGACTCAGCAACAGTTAACTCAGTCCATGCCAAGACTAATTCGCCCTCCAGTTGCTCAGGACTGGTGTTCTCGGTTCTGCCCCTGCCAATCTCAAATCTTTAATCTAGTGTCCCACTTATTGGTGTCCCCCCCTTTACTAGCTTTGTTTCCACTTCCCTCCAGCTCTCCTGACTCAGGTGCAGTTCATGAGAGCTGATAAGTCACAGTTACCACTATATGTAATATCAGTAACCTTTTACACAGTTTTTTTTCTTCAGAAAAGCACAGTAACAAAGCTTTCGTCATGAGACATTCAAATTGATTCATATTTAGACTCAGTTCTTTTCTCCTCTTGCTGGCTACATGCACTCATGTTGCACCACTGGTGTGTCTCTCATATGATACGACCCTTGAAGACAGAATTGAGAAGGGATCACCTTATTCACTCATTGTTGCACTATGACAGCTTGAAACGGCTGCGTGAGCAAGCCTAATTTCAGATCCTGCCTTTCAGCCCATCATTTTGGTTATCAAAACAGAGGTACTCTTTATAAACAATCTTTTCTATTGAGAATTAGGCCTGGTGTTTCTCTTTTTTAAATCAACATAAACAGTATTGAAATGTTGTAGATCACTTCTGATTTATCAAAAAACATGGTTTATATCTCACATTAAGGTACTATTAAATGCTGTCCTTAAACAGTGTAATGAAAGATTCCTAGCAGCACTGTTGATTTTTCTGTTGTTTAATCAACTTGGCTTTAATGAAAATGAAATCACACTTTTATTGTTCAGCAAGATTCCAGATAGGTCACTTCCTGTTTGTACTTTATACTCAGGCTGAGATGGTTTTACCATTTCTGAATATGAAATTTAGTAAAAGGATTGTAAGCCTGCTTTTCCTATAATATGCTGGCGGTGATGTTCTTATGAAGTGTCTGATAAAACGATTCGTCCCTCTTGCGTTATGGTCTCTTTTTAAAAGAAGTTGTTGATGCGGACTGACCTAGTTGCACACAAGGTGACAATCCTGTCACATACCTAAAGTGTTGGAAAGTCATTTTTATAGCCAGTGATATTACATCCGTTGGTAGTTTACCAAATGGTCACGCTTTTTCTACACTGTGCCAGGGCAAAGTTTTATTTTGGATGATGATATTGCAACTCGATATTTAATTTCTTCATTCTGATGGGCACGTTCAGCTGTTTATTTCATTAACGGTGTATCTGTGGCACATGCAGACATGCAATAGCACAAATTTCGCATAGCAGACCAGCATAGAGGCAGATTTGTGTCTGAACAGTGTTTTAAAGTACAAGATGTCATTAAATGAACACTTCAGCCGGATGCCGCAGAAGGAATTAAGTGTTGTTAAAGATTTACAGATAAAACTTTGCTTTGTTTTGACTGGGCTGGAGCCAGAAGTCACCTGAAGCCACCTTAAATCATCAAGGTATCAGAGCTAAAATTATACCAAAGGGCATGATATAGTGGATTTGATAGGCTATTAAATTTTCTCCAGGGATCATGGCAGTCTTACCCCAGCACAGCTATGTAGTTCAACCTCTCACCACCTTATCAGATGCAAATGAAGCACAAAGGACAGTCCTAAACATCTGTGGACACATCCAAAAACTTCTGTCATATTTCAGGCCTTAGTTTGTCTACTGGGCTTGATGAACTACACCTTTGACATTTACAGGCATTAAGTTTGACATGTGGGTCAACATTATTAAGCCATTAAACTGCTTTTTGTTGTTTTAACCTCTGGCAGTCACCTCCCAGTCTAATATTAGGCAGAGGTGAGGTTATATTTTTCCTCCATTTGACTGTAGAGCCCCTTATCTGACACTACTCTTATTGCTCTGTCTTTACGTGCTGTTTGTCCAAATAAATAAAACCAAGTGAGAGAAAAGCACCTATTTCTTTACTTTACAATGAAAACATTTGTCTTAACTTTATTCAAAAGCTGACAATAAAAATCACGCTATGTTTACAACCCTATCTTTATGACCTGAACTTGTTAAACTCACCATAGTAATTATCTGGTTATCACACCACAGGGTGTGTCACTATCTTTACTTTGACTATTCATCCATGCTCAAGCTTTTCAATGCCAAAGCCATCTAACACAGCTTCACCACTGTCACCTTCACGGTGTACCATCATCATTATCTCACCTTCTATCAGTGCATTGTATGAGCCTCTTCCAGGCCGTGCTTTTAGTATCAACACTACTGTTGATAGAGGGTTTTTTAGGTCAATCCTAAACATGGTGAGGTAAGTACACTTCAGGGAAAAACAAAATACATGACTTATTAGATGATGAAAGCAAAAGGAATTTAATGGGCAAGGGGTTTAGTGTCAAGATAACATTAAAAAACAATCTGATATATTATACTTAAATAAAATACCTTTTAAACTAATAGAAACATGTATTTGGCTGAATAAGTAGATAGCTTAGTAAAATATTTGAATGTTTAACTGAAATATTTTCATCCATAAAGGGTGCATATCATACTGCTTTTCAACAAATCTGCACTGGTGGCAGATGTCTCCAGAACTTATTTTTTTCAGTTTCCTGCCTGAAAACCTCTCAAATATTGGATTTTGAGACATCTGCAAACCCCTCTGTTTCAGCCCTGCTCAGAACAGACTGTTTTAGAAGAGAACCTTATAAGCTGTGTCAGACAAGGCATTTTGAAGAAGTTGGTGTGATTTTAGCGTTACAGTACTGTGCTCTATGTTTACTGTGACTGCATAGACAAGCCAATACATGTTTCTTCCTCTGGAGCTGATTGTGGGATGAACAAACACCTGGCTTAGGAAGTGTCCTCTGTCTTGTCATGCAGTGGATTCGTAATTTTGTATTGAGTCCAGTAAAGAGTGTCTTTTGCTTTATTGGGGACCTTAAATAACAGATTTAAAACATTGTCAAAATGTTAAGGAATCACTAAGGATATGGCTCTAAAATAACAATTAATCCATTGCCAAGCCCCTCCTTCATTTTTTACTGCTACTAAGTTAGATAAAATCACTTGTCACCAGGCCCTTAAGTGTTCCTGTAGTGTTTCTTTCTTGTCATTCAGTCCGGTCTGTAAACCTTAATTTGACCCCCTGAACACGCTCAAAAACTCACCAAATTGGCACACACCCCAGATTCAGTGAAAAAATTGATAAGATAAAAAAATTAACAAAATGTGCTCTCTAGTGCCCCCTAGGCATACTAAAATGGCTGTCACGGCCAGTAGGAATGTAGTAGAGACATCAAACCAACGTCGAAACGTTTGTCTCGAGACCCACAAATCACGTGCAGACACCCCTGACCTATCTCAAACAGGAAGCCGGCAATTTACCTTTCTAAATAAAACAGCCAACCATTAGTCTAGAAAATGAGGGTTAAAAACATAACGCCACATAACTTAGTGGATATTTTGAGACACTATGGCAGACACCCCCCAAAAAACTTTTTTTCAGTTGTTAAAAAGTCCATATTTTGCCTTAACTCAGGCTCATACATTTGCTTTTGATGACTGCCGGAGTATGTTTACAAGCACTGATGTCAAAAAACCTTCTAGTTTTCATATATTGAGTACAACTGCATTCTCAGTCTGTCTGAGCCTCTTGGTTGGAGCGCCTGTCACTTTCAGGTTCCCTTCCCCACGTGGACCCAGTCTGCTCTTGTTGGACGACAAGCCTGCTCTAAGATGATTGTTCAGGTCATCACTGTTTGGAGCCATGTTGCCAATGTCTCTGCATTCATTCTTACTGTCTCTGCTCTACACTGGGATTGCCACCTTGAGCCAATGGGCTTAAACTGCTGAAAAAACCGGCAGGACGTTCAACTGATGTCTTTTCTGGGGGGCTAGGTGAAGGAGCCATTTTTGGCAGCTGCTGGTGTTGTAAACAAGGGGAGGGAGAGAAGTCCTGATGCTGCAGACTTTTGTCTCGTGCATAGAAGTACTTAATCACGTGGAAGCAGACATATAAAACACTCCAAGGGACATTTTATAACTCAAAAAGCATGAAATGGGCTCTTTAAAAAAACAAATTTAAGATCCCAGTCACACCGCAACACACTGGAAAGATTTGGCGTGATTGAAAGTTTGTATAAGCAGTAGTAGCATAACAATGGTTGTTATGTGAGGGCCATCTAATTGATAGGTCAGCAGATCATCAGAGAGCCATCAAAGGAATCAACTTTGTATTTTAATCTCTGTGTGGGTATAAAGGCCCCATCTTGTCAAACACTTAGCACAGTCTGTTACTGTTCTCTAGCAGATGATGTTTTGAGAAAATGAGAGCAACAAAAGACCAAAAAAAAAGAAATAGTGCATTAGAGCCAGGATTGAAAACATCCTCTCTGTAGGACTTAGTGGTAGACAAAGAAACTGGTCACTATACTCTCAGAGGAGCTCCTTATGAACTTAACACTCACTCATGCACACTAGATGCCTTGATCACCTAGGGCCAGGTCCAGAGCCCAGGGGATTTTCAGCGTTGCTCAGTGACCTGTTGTGACCACCTGTTTCTGGGGCATTAACTCGTTTTCCCGTCTTGTTTTCTTTCAGTAACCACCTCTCTCCTGTCCGCTGCAGAACAGATGTGTTAAAGTAAGTGGTCTCTATCACTGTCACGCAAGTGGCATAAATAGCCTTGTAATAAACTTCTCCAATTCAAGCTACTTTTTTTTATTGTGAATTGTTTTTATTCAACCATAAAGCTGACAATACCTAACAAGACTGCTATTTTTCTTTTTTACTTGGTCTTCAAGATTTCTGGACAGAACAATTAGCTCAGTTGTGGAGCAGCACCTCTTTGGTGTAAACAACCTCAGGGATCAAAGTTCAGAGGACTGTGAGCTGACCCCATGCCCGCCGTCTCCAAGAGTGACACTAACTGCCCGACAGAGACGTCGACACCAAAAGGAGCAACAGGAGGAGGGGCTTAGGCACAAAGAGAGAAACAGGTAGAATGACACCATCGTCACCATGTTGATAGTACCAGCATATAGTTTTTAGTTTGTCCTTTGATTTAACGCTGAACCACTTTCAACAAGCATCTCATGACTTATGCCTTATTTATTTTTATTAATGTGTCCTATTTCCTTATTGTAAATGTCAAGTTTCATATGTTTCACTCATTAACCCTCATAATCCCAGCTGGAAATATTGCAATTAAGTGAAGGAATCTCCCAAATGAACTTGGAAGGATAGCTTGAGTTGCAGGCACCTCAAGCACACTTTTTTAAGGAGGTCATATGGAAGGAATAAAATCCAGGTCACAACTTGTGTGATGCTTTGAAAAGACTTGACCTGGAAAAAGTTTGTCTAAGTTTCTATCATTGTGGGCCCTAAATCAGTGGGTCAGTGGACCAATCAGAGAGCCAGCATAGGGTCAATCTACAGAGTGATTTCAGGAAGAAGAACTCTTTAGCCATTACAAAGTGACAGTACTAATCTATATGTCAGTAATCAACAAATACTCAAGCTGATGAGATTGGTTATTGTAGTGATGTTGATGTTATTCACCATCAGAATAAAAAAACACTTAATAAGATGAACATTTTTTCACCCAAAGGAATTCATGCCTTGTGCTTTACTTGTACAACAATAAGTTGCCAATACTTGCAAAAGCAAACATCAGTGCCTCTGCAAGAGACCACTACCTCCAGTTGGTGTTTTGGTTACAGTAAACAATCATGAGGTTTCATTCTGCGAAGACGCTCATCCACTGAGACACAGTACAGTCATAACAGTCAGAGTCATCCGAGTAAGAAGCTAATCTTTGTTGATGGAGAGTCTGTTAGACTGGTGATACATGGATTAGAGGAGTGCATTAGTCCAAAGACTGTAGAAAATGTCAGTAAGAGCGTGGACAGTAAATAGAAGGAAAATAGAATTAGCACAAAAGCTCAACAGCTCATTGGCTGCAGGAGAAGATATAAGTAAAAGAGGTATCAGCATGACCTTAGCATTTAGATTCCTGAGACATTTAGGGTGATGTCAAGCCAATAGAGGTAAACCAAAGTGTACTAGAGTAAGAGTGGAATAGAAAGCAGGTCATTTATTTTCACACTGCTTTCCTGTCCATCTGATAACAGAGCTGCATCCATCAGAGGCACAAACAAGGAGAACATCCCATCGATCTGTGGAAGCGCTTCAGTCAGCGTGGGTGAGGACACAGGCAGCAGCGCGGACTCGCAGGGAGGCCAGAGTGGTAACACTGAGTGGACCCCTAAACCGAGAAAGAAACACAGCCCGACGCTGGTGCAACTCACTGACAACCAAGACGCCCACACAGTGAGTCATCACACTGCTTCTTTGTTATTTCACACCATCTTGGCAGATCTCTCCTACTCTTGTCAGTTATTATTTGATTTTCTTCACTCTTGTATCTCTTCTTCATCCCCTCTATCACCATAACCAGTTAGTTAAAAGAGAGACAGCAGAAAATCTAAAGAAAGCTTTAATTTTCCTTTTTTTTAAGTTGTTTACTGTAATATCAGGACTTCTTTCAATGGTTGTGAGCTAGAAAGTGTCCTCACAAGTGTTATGGATCAGAACATCTCAAACTTATAGGACAGACATTATTAAGTATTTCTTTAGCAAAAACTATCTATCCATGCCACATTATCTTTACTGCTTGTCCCTTCCGAGGTCACAGGGGGGCTTGAACTTTTCCCAGCTGTCATTGAACTGGTGACAGGGTATGCCCTGAAATGGTCCCCAGCTAATCATAGGGCCAACACATAGAGATAGATAACCAATTACACCCAATGGCAGTGGACAGGCTTTGATCCGCTTGACACACAGCAGTGTAGAAGCAAACCAAACCAAGTGAAAAATGAAGCAATGTTGCAATTTTGCCCCCAAACCAAACTGAGTACATCAAACTTTAGGTGTTAGAGTCAACAAGTAACCTAACACACCTAAAACCTAAAGTAACCTAAAACCCATGCATGCAAGGGGAAAACATGCAAACTCCAAATAAAAAATGCCTCGGACGACTTG